>JAWDGP010007821.1:0-137500 GCA_033675545.1 Elysia crispata | reverse complement strand
TAAATAGACAGTTCGGAAAGTTGGTAGACAGTTAGGAAGTAAGGATGAAAGATAGTTAGATAGAAAAGAAGGAGATAGGCATATAGATAGATAGATAGATAGATAGATAGATAGATAGATAGAAAGATAGATAGATAGATAGATAGATAGATAGAAAGATAGAAAAATAGATAGATAGATAGATAGATAGATAGATAGATAGATGAATAGTTTGATATATAATAGACATATTGATAAATAGATAGGTAGATAAGTATATGGACGTCATCTAGATAACTAGAGGTCAATGGTTTGATTAGTTCATAGATTGCCTGTTTGATAAGATTCTAATTAGGTTTCCATTCCGCCACAGTCAAAACATTGAACGTAGAAGAAGAAGTGAGCTCACCAAACAAGACGCCGACAGGCAGTGTGAGGCAGGTGAGACCTCTATGTTAGTCAAACTACTCCACCAACTTTATCATGGCCTCTAGAGAGAAGGTCTTGAATCAACCATGTCAGTTCTCTATGTTAATCAAATTAGTCCTACACCACCAACTCTATCATGGCCTCTAAAGAGAGGGTCTTGAATCAACCATGTCAGACCTCTATGTTAATCAAACTCGTCGTACTCCACCAAATTGGTCATGGCCTCTAGAGAAAAGGTCTTGAATCAACCATGTGAGACCTACGTTAGTCAAACTAGTCCTACACCACCAACTTGGTCATGGCCTCTAGAGAGATGGTCTTGAATCAACCATGTGAGACCTCTATGTTAATCAAACTAGTCCTACACCACCAACTTTGTCATGGCCTCTAGAGAGATGGTCTTGAATCAACCATGTCAGATCTCTATGTTAATCAAACTAGTCCTACACCACCAACTTTGTCATGGCCTCTCGAAAGAAGGTCTTGAATCAACCATATACAGGCATCGAAAAATGTGATTAGGACAGACTGGGCGGGTGTGTTAAGCTTTTAACATACCATACTAGATCTCTAGTACTCTGCTTTTGAAAACCGCAAACAGCTTTTCAATAATACAAAGAAAACCTTAAGACATTGGCATTCTTATCAAATGTTTTCTCAATTCTCATGGTACATTTGACGCAGTTAAAAAGCGGAAATATTGAGCTGTTCTCCATGTTGGATTTTTGCGCCTTTATAACACAATATAAATATACTGAAGAAGAGAATATCCTGTTTGGGTGAGGCCACCATAATTAAATTCTATTTTTTTTTTATTCATCAGATTCTGTAGTCCCATGGCTTTTTCTACTTTGTTACAGTAGAGCTAGTAACGTTTTAATAAGTCGGTTTCCTTGATTGATAGACCCTCCTTGTCTGCTTGAGCTGACGTAATACTTTCTAATTTCCCATATCGCCTTCTGTGGAAAGCTTTTGAATCAACAATAATTATGTGTAAATCGTGTATTAATTTTTAACCTCACAAATCTGTTCATTAGTCAGCTTGAAAGGAAAAATTGGCTTAGTTTTCTTTTTTTTATGCCTTTTTTTTATCCGGTACAAATGGTTTTGGTTGCTCTTTGAAATAGTGCTAGGATGTGCACTAACTCAATTAAGTTGAAATAAAAAAAAAAATGACCCGCAAAGCAAAAAAACAAAATTATATATTGACTTACAAACTACCTTAGTCCCTCGGGAGACAGTGGGACGTTTACTTACAAGCTTCTGGCCAATGGAAAGTTTATTTTAGTACAATAGTAGAGCCAGTGAAAAAACATTTGAAACAAGGTATAGTGCTTCTCGAAAAACTACAAAACAGTAATAAACAAGTTAGCTTTCGATTTTACTCCATTCATCAAATACATCTTTATCAGGGAAAGATTTTAGGATTTATTTATTTGCTTATCATTGTTGATGAGAATCTTTTCTCTCTTTTTTCACATATGCCCAGACATTTTGACATATACACAGGGCTGGATGAGAGAGTTCGAAAAGGGAAGGAGACCGGGGGAGGGGTTTGCTTAAAATTGTTTTGATTTTTTTTTTAAATTCTTTTGGGGTACGGTCATCGAAGAGGTGAAGCCACGAGCGCCTACCTGCACCTGTTTAGGAATGTCTGGTGTTTGACCGCCAAGAAATTTTTAAATGGCGAAAAAACTGGTGCAGATCTGTGCATTTTGGTGATATTTGGAATTGGTTTCGAAGGTATTCAAAGGCAGGTTTGTTTGTATTATTTATGATGAACGAGTGGAAGGCGTGTAAATGCATTGTCTTTTTTGTTTCTAGTTTCGTCAAGTAGCATTTTTTTTTTTTTTTTTGGGGGGGGGGGGGGGTGGAGATCTGCCACATGCACAAATTTCAAGGAAAATAATATAATGTAATTATTTAAAAAACTGAAAAATCTAAAGCTAGCAAATTTTGACCCCTATAAAATCATCCATGACTAAAGCAAGGCCAGACAAAAGCTGGGGCCAGTTGATTTCCCAGCAAAATAAAAAACGTCAAGTGCAGCAAAGTCTTGGCTGCTGTCGCACTTGTGCTCATGATGACTAGAAACTATCACTCCAAAGTCTTGTCTGTTGTCGCACTTGTGCTCATGATGACTAGAAACTATCACTCCAAAGTCTTGTCTGTTGTCGCACTTGTGCTCATGATGACTAGAAACTATCACTCCAAAGTCTTGGTTGTTGTCGCACTTGTGCTCATGATGACTAGAAACTATCACTCCAAAGTCTTGGCTGTTGTCGCACTTGTGCTCATGATGACTAGAAACTATCACTCCAAAGTCTTGGCTGTTGTCGCACTTGTGCTCATGATAACTAGAAACTATCACTCCAAAGTCTTGGTGCCTGTTTCACATGAGCTCAATTTACGAAAGAAACAGTCACAGCAAAATCTGTGGCACTTATCTCGTGTTGACTCAACAATCACAACAAAATCTGTGGCACTTATCTCGTGTCGACTCAACAGTCACAGCAAAATTTTTGGGACGTATCTCGTGTCGACTCAACAGTCACAGCAAAATCTGTGGCACTTATCTCGTGTCGACTCAACAGTCACAGCAAAATCTTTGGCACTTATCTCGTGTCGACTCAACAGTCACAGCAAAATCTGTGGCACTTATCTCGTGTCGACTCAACAGTCACAGCAAAATCTGTGGCACTTATCTCGTGTCGACTCAACAGTCACAGCAAAATCTTTGGCACTTATCTCGTGTCGACTCAACAGTCACAGCAAAATCTTTGGCACTTATCTCGTGTCGACTCAACAGTCACAGCAAAATCTGTGGCACTTATCTCGTGTCGACTCAACAGTCACAGCAAAATCTGTGGCACTTATCTCGTGTCGACTCAACAGTCACAGCAAAATGTTTGGCACTTATCTCGTGTCGACTCAACAGTCACAGCAAAATCTGTGGCACTTATCTCGTGTCGACTCAACAGTCACAGCAAAATCTGTGGCACTTATCTCGTGTCGACTCAACAGTCACAGCAAAATGTTTGGCACTTATCTCGTGTCGACTCAACAGTCACAGCAAAATCTGTGGCACTTATCTCGTGTCGACTCAACAGTCACAGCAAAATCTGTGGCACTTATCTCGTGTCGACTCAACAGTCACAGCAAAATCTGTGGCACTTATCTCGTGTCGACTCAACAGTCACAGCAAAATCTGTGGCACTTATCTCGTGTCGACTCAACAGTCACAGCAAAATCTGTGGCACTTATCTCGTGTCGACTCAACAGTCACAGCAAAATCTGTGGCACTTATCTCGTGTCGACTCAACAGTCACAGCAAAATCTGTGGCACTTATCTCGTGTCGACTCAACAGTTACACCACTAAAATGTGTTGCACACCCCTGCAAGGGAGAGTGGCACTCACTCAGCAGTGAAAATTTGTTCGTCTTGAACCCTTTTAAATTTTAGAAGGTGGTGCTCTAGCACCCTAACTAAGCACCCCCCCCCCCCTGCCCTATCCCCGCCCCTTTTTCTCCCCCAAGATTCGGCAAAGATATTTACTTCTCAATGTATCCTTTATTTGTCCTTTCTTACATTTGAAGCTTTCTCTCCATTACATTAATTAATACATAATTTTATTACTGAATATTGTGGTCTTCTCCTCCCCCCGCCCCTTCCCCATCTCTCACACCCTTCCCCTAGCATAATATTTCTCTTTATCTCTCTCTCTCTCTCTCTCTCTCTCTCTCTCTCTCTCCTCCCCCCCCCCCCTGTTTCAGTCTTTTTGTCTGCCTTTCTCTATATCTCTGTGTCTCTGAAGTCTCTCTCTCTCTCTCTCTCTCTCTCTCTCTCTCTCTCTCTCTCTCTCTCTCTCTCTCTCTCTGTCTATCTATACATCTATCAGTCTATCTATCTAGCACCCATCTATCATCGATTGTAACTCTCTATCTGGCTGTTTGTTTCTCTCTTCTCTCTATCCCTCCCCCCTCTCTTTCTCTCTCTCTCTCTCTCTCTCTCTCTCTCTCTCTCTCTCTCTCTCTCTCTCTCTCTCTCTCTCTCTCTCTCTCTCTCTCTCTCTCTCTCATTCTATCTCTTGTTATGTGTCCATATCATGCATCATCATTTTTCTTTGTGCTGCTATCTTTTTTTAATCTTTTTTTTTTTCAGTTTTATTACTTTTACGCTTTTTATGTAGTAAGTAGTTATTAATGTCCCGTATGATCTATATATGAACCTCTTTGCGTATGCCTCCTACTGTTATTCTTGTATTTGATGAAGGTGAAAAAAATATTAATACTATTATATTTGTCGCGTTATGAATGTCAAGGTTAACAACGGCTTAATCGGTAACTCTTCTGCTTTAAGTAACCAGAAATAATTCCATAACATCGGAAGTAGATTGTGTAGGTTGTGGACAATGTCAACAAACTCTTTCAATGATGACTGTCTGTGCACAGATCTAGATCTAGATTTCTCGTTGACTTGAGATATCAGATCATATACCTAGATCTAGTTTAGGTCGACATCTGTCAAGTTCGACCAACATAGGTATGCTTAGGTTCTATATCTATGAACTGGTTTGCTTGAATTAGGGTAAGAGTTGATCAAGAACTAGATCTAGATCTTGAAAAACATCTAAAATCTAGATCTAGTCTAGTGAGTTCCAAACTAGATCGAACTAGACAAGATCTGAATCAAGATTAATTTAGATTTTTAGATCTGAATCACCATATAATCTAGGTTGAAAGTTTTCCTTCAGATAGCACTGTCAGGGAATGGTTTCAGAGAGTGGCTTCAGCATATTGATTGAGCATCAAGAGGGAGGACAAATCGTGGTGGTCTGAGGGCTTTCCCTTGATCTGGGGGCTGTGTGGTATCTAAAATGTAATGAGGATGGAAATGTTTATCTTTATAAAAATTTGGAGTCTTCTTTTGCTGGACTAGATAATAACTAGTATCACCGTGTAATATCTTGGGTGTTACAAGTTCTAACTCATGACCTTTATAGCGGAAATGTTGAGTTATACCCCTTGGGGCAGGCAATTAATGGTAAATTTTTAACTGTACACCCACTCGTATTATAAGTGAAAGTTGTCGCGATTAAGTAACTTTTTAAAGGCGCAATTTTATGGAATGTTAAAAAAAAATAAATAAATAAAATGTTCCCCCCCCCTTCCAAAAAAAAGAATAAACACATAAAAAATGAGGACAAGAATGAAGCGATTTTCACTTAATAATACAATCAAATCAAGGTCAAGATGAGCCAGAAAGACAAGAAACAGCACAGAGTAAAAAAAAAAAAATAATAAATACAGCTCTTACCTTTACTCCGTCTCGGCTACTTCGAACACCTCCGTATCACTATCTTCCTCTACTTCACTAATAACTAACTTCAGCAATAACTTGGAAATAATCAAAACAACACTTATCACAAGCAGCCATGAAGAAAATCATCAAAACACATCAGCTGTTGAGCCAAATGAGTAAAGACAATGAAATGAGAAAAACAAAAGACGCGATTAAAGTGCGCCTTTATTTGCGCATGCGCATGGGTAATTGTAACACGTTGCGCACGAGCAAAGAGTAACTAAAAAGAAAGTAATACGCATGCACGAAAGACGGAAGTAATTAACATGCAAAAAGGCACCTACCTTGAGCAAATCAGTACGCTTAAATAGGTTAATAAAGAAGAAATAATCCAAAACAAAGAGTCATATGTTTCAAAAACTATTTATTTGCGACGAATAAAACCTTCAAATTCGTACTCAGCACATTGAAATCTAACAGAAAAACATTTTAAATGCCAATGCGAGTTGGGTGTACAGGTAAAAAAATACCCAATTAATGATAGGTTTAAAGGGCTTTATAACCTTCAAATAAAAGAGTATTTATTTGGTATGTGCAGTGACTAGGAATATGCTCAGATATAGGAAAAGTAAATTGGAAGTGAAGGCTGATGCTACAACAAACATGTTTCTGCAGTCACTAAAAATTAGGCCTAAACGTAAAAATACTCCTTTGTCAAATATCTTTAAAATTCTTTTTCCATCACTTTCATTCAAGGGACCAGCAAATGACTCAGGAAACATGTCCGAGGTCCTGACTATCCTGCATTTCAACGATGTGTACAATATCGAGGGTCAGAAGGATGAACCTATGGGAGGGGCAGCCAGAATGCAAACCTACATCAAATCTCAGCAAGGACTCGATCCACTTTTGCTGTTCAGTGGGGATGCTCTTAATCCTTCTCTAAGTGAGTCGGCATTAAGTCAGCACAAGGTGTGAGAGCTGTAGATATAGATCATTGGGTATTATTGCAGTTATCCGCCCAACCCACTTTAAGCTTTAAAATTGTACTTTATTAAATGAATTTGATATGTTGAACATGAATATGAAGCGTTATTTATCCCAAATGAATACTTTCCAAGATATGAGCATTTTTGCATTGCTCTCAAATTCCATGAAGCTATAAGATTCGAATTTTATTATGAAGCCTAAAGTGAGTTGGGCAGAAATCTTCAAATTTGCAGATCATTTAAAGTAAAATAATATTCAATAAAGGAGCGGAGATCTCAAAAATGTATATGGCTGTTAAATTAAAATAATAGTTACATGAAACATCATATCCTTTACTAACTATTAACACCCATATCCATATGAATAGAATTGCAAGATAACTGGCAAATAATTTTATAAAACCTTCCAATTGCATTATTGTCGTAAAGTCATGTCCATCACTGTTTTGAATGTTAATCTGGGGCAACTGGATGCATGGACTCTCAAAAAAACAAACTTAACAGACCTTAAAAAAAAGAATTTAGAACCACTGCTCTGGATAAACTGCAGTATATAATTCAATGATTTATGAATTCATCATTAACGGATCTATGTACTTGTATGTATGTACATATGGTTGTCTGTGTGAGGGAGGGAGAGAGAAAGAGAGAGAGACAGAGAGAGATTATTGAAGATAATTTTTCAACACTTTTTTTCTTTATATTAATTTTTCACCTTATCCACATAATTTTTCGTCTAAATAATATATTCAATAACTGAATGGAAAATCCTATTCTGCAGTGAGTATATTCTTCAAAGGAGACCAAATGATCCCAGTCCTCAACAAACTCGGAGTTGCAGCAGCAGTTTATGGAAATCACGACTTTGGTTAGTGATTTCACTCTATTGCTGGAGAAAAGAAAATTACACTTTATATCTAAGATATGTAATACTTGTGAAGGCTCTTTGAGATGAACAGTTAATTTCAAAGCATAACATGAATCCATCATGAAAACAAGATTTATATACTAGTTTAACGCTAGTGGCATTGTTGGGACATTTTCATGATGAACTCTGGAGAGTATATTAGCTATAACTGATTCCTAAAGCTGAAGCAATTAATGTGTCTATGATGCACTGGATCTATATCAAAATATTCAAACTATTCACAGATTTTTAAAAAATCAGGACTATCTCTGAATCACATTAATTTTTTTTTTAAATATCATACTTTTTCAGGGCAAACAAAGTCACTGACATAAATCTGGGACAAATATACAGAAATTTGAAAATTGTTACAAATTACTGAAACCTGACAATTTATTAGCTTGAGGCCTATGAGACAATTGTTCAAGATTAACAAGCTTGAGTTTGGAGAGTTTGTTCTTCAAGGTTGTTTACGTGGATTTTTGTCAGCATCTGAGTCATTAGGATGGCCTCAAAATATTGTTTAATTTCCTTATTCTGCTGAGGAAATAATCTTTGCAAATGTGTTCATGTTTTTTACAAATACAGGCATATATTTCTGTATGTAAACAGCATGTGGAGCTGCCAAACTTTAAACAACACATTTGTTTTGGATTAGAATTGAAAATCAAGGAAATTATTGGTAATCTATTTGATCGTCATCTAAAAACCATGCATAAAAGAATACTTCTGCATGAATTTCCCTCAAATTTGGACAAATGTTCTATTGTAATACACTTGAACTTGAACTTTTAAAATGGAAACAAAATAGTAAAGTTTAGAAATTTTGCATCTGCTTTAGTGTTGAAATTTAAATTTTTAGATTGAATAAAGTGTTAAGGGTCCAAATGTTTCAGCTCGTTCGTTAAATCAGTCGGTTTGTGTAGTACGGGTATGGACAATTGTACTGTAGGCATTGCCTTTTTTTTTTGCACATTATGAATAAAGTTTGCCGAAGCTAATATGAAGTAACAAGTTCTGGATGCTGCTGTTCACTCATGAAGTCAGTATTTTTGTTTTGATAAAGTGTGAGCTTAAACTAGATTTCTAGTTCTATGTGCATAGATATGTTTCTATGCAAAAATTATAAAGAATTGAAATTGTCTAGATTGCAGAGCATTTATTTTTGAGCAAAAAAAAATTACTTTAAGCTTTCACATGATATGAAAGAAAAAAAGTGAAAGAAAAAATATAATTTGAACCCCCTCCCATTAGATTTAATAGGTTTTAACTTCAAGACATTATGAATTTCTATTTTATTTTGGATATTTTTTATTTGCAAACATATCCTAAAACTAGATTTAGAATTAGAATTTGTTCCACAAATGTTCTTCTGTAGTTTTAAAAAAATCCACCACATTAAAAATTCACATTCTTTTTAGCTATGTACACTCGGTACTGCAGATGATGCCATTTCTAACCGATATTATTGAAATAGTGTAAAAACTTGCTCTCATCTTTTTAGCTATGTACACTCGGTACTGCAGATGATGCCATTTCTAACCAATATTATTGAAATAGTGTAAAAACTTGCTCTCATCTTTTTAGCTATGTACACTCGGTACTGCAGATGATGCCATTTCTAACCCAATATTATTGAAATAGTGTAAAAACTTGCTCTCATCTTTTTAGCTATGTACACTCGGTACTGCAGATGATGCCATTTCTAACCCAATATTATTGAAATAGTGTAAAAACTTGCTCTCATCTTTTTAGCTATGTACACTCGGTACTGCAGATGATGCCATTTCTAACCAATATTATTGAAACATTGTAAAAACTTTGCTGCTCTCATCTCAGATTTTGGTGTAGATCATTTGGAGGAGTTTGCAGACCAGTGCAAGTTTCCCTGGCTTATGAGCAATGTAAAGGACATAGTGAATAATGAACCGTTGGCCCGCGGGGAAACTTACGTCATAATTGACCATGGAGGAATCAAGGTGGGTGAAGCTCTGATGTACAAAGTCAATAGTTTGATGAATGCTGTGACATTCATGCTTCATCAAAACTGTTTGTTTACAGCTGTTATCACACTTTTTTATGGCATTTAGTCTGAGTGGTAGACACTTCCTTTGAATCAGGAAGTCTGAGTTGAATCCTGTCGGAACAACACATTGTGATCTGTTGTAAAAGCTCTTTACATACATTAATTTTCCTTACTTCCCTGAAATGTAATTAGCATTTTACTAGCTTTATAGCCAGGGAAATATTTTCTTCAGCACCACATGAGCCGAGAGCAATGTGTTGTCAAGTAGCTTGTACTTTTTAAAGACCATAATTTTTCTAACCGTATTGGTTTTAATTGATATATCTGAAAATATTTTTTGTAAATCATGAAAGAATAGTTGGATACTTTTGTAAAAAAAAATAAAGTCACTAGTTTGAGAAATCTTCTGATATAGTAAACTTGAACTAATCAAAACTTAAATCTCTAGTTCGTAGAGGGGGAAACCCTTGTAATAAAACAAATCTATTGGTTCATTTAGATGAGACATACTGTTATGCATCTTTACCCTAAAGGCAGCTCAGTATGAAAGGAGGCCAACATGATCAGGAACATGGGCTCTTATCAATCTTCAGTGCTACATGATTAATTGTGCAACTCAAATAACTGTCTTCAGAAACTATGTTGCTTGCTTTAAGTTCAAATGTCCAGCTCAGCTTTGAACTGTCTCTGCCTTGCAATATTCTTGCAACAGGATGGAAAAAATTCACAGTCCAAAATTTCTCTTCATGATTCTATAAAGTTTCTTTGCCCAAACCAAGGGATGATCCTCATATATTCATATTTTAATATATTATAAAACTGTTACATGATATAAAAAATATATATTTAATAGAGTTCTAATAATTATATGGAAATAAAAATTTTCTAGCTTTGGTGCCAATTTTTTAAAAATCTTAATGCATTATACTTCAAGTGACTTGAGAGCTGGTACATTTTAGAGCTTATCAGCTGCCAGATTACCCAGCAAGTAAGCTCTCCGTTTCTCTACAATTTCTGCCATCCTTATCTCTCCGTTTCTCTACAATTTCTACCATCCTTATCTCTCTGTTTCTCTACAATTTCTACCATCCTTATCTCTCCGTTTCTCTACAATTTCTACCATCCTTATCTCTCCGTTTCTCTACAATTTCTACCATCCTTATCTCTCCGTTTCTCTACAATTTCTACCATCCTTATCTCTCCGTTTCTCTACAATTTCTACCATCCTTATCTCTCCGTTTCTCTACAATTTCTACCATCCTTATCTCTCCGTTTCTCTACAATTTCTACCATCCTTATCTCTCCGTTTCTCTACAATTTCTACCATCCTTATCTCTCCGTTTCTCTACAATTTCTACCATCCTTATCTCTCCGTTTCTCTACAATTTCTACCATCCTTATCTCTCCGTTTCTCTACAATTTCTACCATCCTTATCTCTCTGTTTCTCTACAATTTCTACCATCCTTATCTCTCCGTTTCTCTACAATTTCTACCATCCTTATCTCTCTGTTTCTCTACAATTTCTACCATCCTTATCTCTCCGTTTCTCTACAATTTCTACCATCCTTATCTCTCTGTTTCTCTACAATTTCTACCATCCTTATCTCTCTGTTTCTCTACAATTTCTACCATCCTTATCTCTCTGTTTCTCTACAATTTCTACCATCCTTATCTCTCTGTTTCTCTACAATTTCTACCATCCTTATCTCTCTGTTTCTCTACAATTTCTACCATCCTTATCTCTCTGATTTTCATGACTGCAGTTTCAGAAGAAATTTAATGCGAAGGTTGAATTTTGTAGTTTATAGACTCTAAATTCTGCATTGACCATGAACCATGTTTGCATGTTTAATGTTAATATTTTTATGAAGTGAAACAATATTTAAAGTTCAAGCATATATAATGTTAGTTTTTTGTTTCTTTTGTTTCATACTCTCCCCTCAATAAGCCCGACATACTTTGTTTCATTATTTTATTTATTGGTTTTATTCATAAAAGATTCAAAGAAATCCAAAGAAACTGAGATAATTAGAATTAAGGAGTAACATTTGCAGGAATACTTAGTGAATAATTCAGAGCACTTATTCTTATTGTCATATAGATTGAGTTTTAATTTTCTCTCTTCAGATTTTTGGTAATATTGGCTGCTATTGGAAAAAGTGATATATTTTACAACTTCAAATAAAGGCAAATAGCAGTAAATTTACAGTGTTTTAAAAACTAAATAATTTGACAATTACTATATCATAAAATCATTTATGTAGATAAACTTGAGATGATTCAGCTCGAGAGCTTTCAAGTTCTTTAAAAATGTTATTGATTATTTTTATTTCCGTTTCCATTCTCAGGACAAATGAAATAAATGCTTTCAAAGGGTGTGCTAAATTTTGTTGTTGTTGTAAATTTAATGTTAGAGTTGAGTGAAAAATGGGCATGTCAGGAGATGATTAGTGTCAGTTTATTTGCTAATTTCTGGGTTAGCCAACAAGTAAGCCAAGAGCAGTAGGTTCATCATTTGATAATTCATCTTTGGCGCAAATTTTCATTATCCAATCACAGACCATGACCTCATTCGGAAAGTCAGTGAGGGAAAACAGTGGCTCCTAATGAATTACTGTGCACAATGACCCAATAAAAAAATTGGGCTTTCATACGAAATGACCTGCTGCCATTCAATGATTCACCAGTTCTGTCTTCCATTTTTGTCTTTTTTTTAATACTAAGTTTGTAAAATGTTATGCTTTGAAAGTATTTGAAGAGGACAAAACACATTAACTATATCTTTTGTGCAGTAAAATGTGTTTTTTTTTTTATACAAAAAAACTATAGAAAATATCTCTTTCTGTTTTTCTTTTTGCTATGCATATTTGTGTTAAGCTAAAATGGGAAGAACCTTTTTAAAGTCATGTTTTAGTTATCATTTTTAAAGATCTGTCTTTTTATTATCTTTTAGTTATTGAATCTAATTTTTGTCAAACAGGCGTGCCACAGAGCATTTTTTCCTGGGCTGCTTTTTAGAGCACTTTTTATTTTAGACTCACAATTACTTTGTTCAATATTTCCTTAAGGATAATATACATGTTTTGTTGGGTTGATTTTTTTTTCTAGCTCAATTATTTGCTTGTGCGACGTGTTTGCATAATCCTTTTTTGTTTTGTTTTTTTTTGTACCTAATGCCCAGCTATCAAGAAAACATTTATAAAGAGGTAAATGTCATGATGCTTTGTTGCTCTTCTTTTGTGCCATTCATTCAGTTTGTGCAAGATAGATGTATGTCCTCAAGAAGATTCTGAGAGAAACATTTGGACATTTTTATTTTAACATATATATGCTACATTTAAAAAGATTTACTGAAAACACATATTTTCATTCTTTAAAACCATCAAACCTCTGCAAAAATATATCTGCAGTTCAGAAAATGAAAAAACATGAAATTAGTAAGTTTTAAATCAATGGTTATGAGATAGTTCTTTTGAGTTTTGCTAATATCTTCTTTGTTTTTCTATCCAGTTATGTCTCTCAGAATCTTATACGGTGATGCATCAAATCTACATTAATGCATTTGAGGATGGCTTTACAAATTGAGGGCAATATTTTTGTTTGGAAAATGGTCTGAATGGTTTTGGAAAAAATTGTTTTGACATAGATTTATATCCGAGTTGCTGTTACAGCCAGTCCTGCAGTGTTTACTTGGGTGATAGATAAAAAAATATGCGCAGATAGAGGGGATGCTTCAACAGCTTGGTGGTAAAAACATCACATCAAAATCCACGTAATTTCTGCTGCCATCTTGGGCCATGCCATGAGAGAAGTGAAGGAGTGAAAGCTGGAATCATGGTTGCTCCTGCTTGCATGTATGATCAGCTATGAAAAGCTTGAAATCTTGCAGAGGACGGGTTGTAAATGAAAAAAAAGCTACAATAATAAGACATACACTTTCCATAATTTATAACCTTAATGCTTTTGCTTTTCGACTGCATGCTTTATAGGCGTATGCCACTGATACCGTATGGAAACAAAGTTATCATATGTGTACGTGCTTGAAGTTAATATTATTTAAAAGATGTCACATTAATTAAATAAATGAAATTTTAAACCATCAAACACAAATTGGAGTTCCATTGAATTTTTTTTGAGAGTCATGTAATTAAATAAAAAAGTAAAAAGTGGCTTTTTCTTATTTGGTAGTCAGGAGTGATGATCACATATGCATTTTTTTTAAATAATGATTTAAAGTGTTATTATACCAAATACGTAAAGGGCATGACTTCAATATGTTGATGACCCTTGCAAAAACCTGTACCAGATGAATGCTGTTTCAATGTTTTTTGAACTCCAACTTGTTTGTGGGGTTGAGAGTTCCAGGTATTTGAACTCAAGAATATTCTTACCTCTTTGCGGGCATGTCAGGACAGCTCAGGACAGCTAAGACTTTTGGATAAACAGTTGATCTTAGTTTTTAATTTAAACTTGAAGAGGATGTTTAAGATTATTTAGAATAAATCTCTTTACAAGCGAAGATAATAGCAAATGGCTTTGAGCAAACATCAAACTTTTCCACTCTTTTTATAAATATGAAGAAGATAAGAAAATTGTCCAACCCTCTTCCATACTTTTCCCCACTTATCAATGTAATCATATAGAGTGGGAAGCACTTTGGTTTTTTTTTAAATCAGGCAGCTGTGATTCTTTGCATTACAAATTATATTTCTTGCATTTTGAGAGCATTCAAATTAACTATCAGCTTCTTGTGTATTTTTTTTTATCAAGATTTTGTTTGCATATTTATTTTGTTGGCTTTTGGTATTATTCATCATGACAAATGGTAACTTAATGTAAAGATACATCATTATTTACTTAGAATGAGTTTCAATACTTATTTTAACAGCGATTCTTGGGGGGAAAAAAAGGACAGAATACATTATAAATTCATTTTTTTTTTGTAGCCCATAGAAAAAACATGATATAAGTCCTACAATTGTATCATAAGCCACTGAGGGTCAAAATTAGGTTGCGCTTTCCAAGGATTGGACATTAGAACCAAATGCTTAACATTACAAAACTACAAACTGTTTCATAAAATATTAAAGGCTTAAAAAAATTTTTTTTTTTCTCATGTCACCGTTATTTAGATCTAGCTCTGCAAAAGATTCGAGCAAAATAGGGACACTAATGAGAGATTGAAAGTTGCAAAAATAAAAATAAAACCTGCTTCTTTGAAACAAACTATAAAAACTTTTTTAATATATCTTGCTGTCGGTTTTTAAGATAAATATTCTTTTCTAACTTACATAGAAATTATTATCTTTTGAAGTTTGCGAAGAATGTTAATAGAATAATATTTTTGCTTTGTTTGTTGATTTTTCGATTATTTATGTATTACAAGCTTGACTCCTTTTTCAGATCGGTCTGATTGGCCTTGTGGAGGAGGAGTGGATCGACACCCTGTCAACAATTGATCCAGACGATATTATGTTTGTGGATTACATTCAGGCTGGAACTCATCTTTCAAATTTGCTCAGGCAACAGGTGATTGAAAATTAACTTCTGGCATATTGCAGAAGGGTTTCCTAAGATGCACATGTAGCTCAACTGTTATTTTGCTTAGCCTTAACATCTGCTTTAGAATTTTGATTTTGATTGTAATCTTATGTTTACTAGTAATATAGTATTATTGAAACTGGAATTTCCTTGAACATGAGAAAGAAACAAAATGGTTGATAAAAAAAACATTTGATAACCGGATAGCAGCAAGCTTGATCCGAACCTCAGGGTTATGTTGCAATCATTGCTTACCTCAGTCAACCTGCTCACAAAGTGGGTAGATGACCATGGGAAACAAATAAAATATGTTTATAGGATATATTCTAGTAACCATACCTTGAAGACTGCGTCAATGAAATTCTTTCAAATTTGGGTTGAATTTTATGCTGATGTGAAAAGTTCTATGGAAAAAAATGGGGCAAATTTTTTAATTTAAAGGTTTTGAAGAAAATTCTCTTTGGTCTGACTTTTTTTTCTTTTGTAAGAATTTAATTCTAATCCTGGACCAGGTATAACGGTTTGTGTGAAGATCTAAAGAACAAAGCACACAGCTTTTCTCTAGACATTAGCTCGTCAGGCAAGTGTTGGGGTAACATTTTGTTGGAGCCGTTCTAGATTATTTCATCATATTTAACTTCATTTTGTTTGCGAAAGTGTGTGAACAACAATAACAGTGGTAGCATTCACAAGTAATTCTGGACCTAACATCGAAGTTTTTTTTTTATTGTTTAGTACCTTATACAGTGGAAATAGAGCGAAAAACTTCTTAGAACTAAGGGAAAGTCTTTTATTCTATTCTAACCAATTTTTAGAGATGCACAAAAGAGAGCTATAGTCTGTGTGAAGAGTCATTAGTCCTGAAGTTGGCAGAGACACACATGCTGTTATCAGAAGATTTTCAGTTCTGCCCTGCCTGAGGTGGACTTGCCTGCTGTGCTAGATCATTCTGTTGTGGACTGGCTGTATCAAACTATTCTGAGGTTTCGCAGGAAAGGCTTACGGGGCCTAAGCCAGGCTATGACCTTATATTTTTAGACTGACCGTCATCATTTGCATAAACTCCTCCCACCCAGCAGTACGTAGCATAATAGCTTTTCGCAAACATGCTAGTCCTCTCACCGAGATCGTAACTGTATGTAAGGGTTACATGATGACTGCCAGCAATGCTCTGCCGGTACTGAGTACTAGCCTGGACCAGGTGCAAACGCGCTGTGGAGTGTGTGTTTCCACTGCATACTCACACAGTTACATTACATAACAATCACATGATCCGAGACAGTTTTATCAGCAGCAGATTTCACGGGTTTTAATAGCTGACCAGACTGATCAGGCCCAACGCTGGCTTGCGGCTTCTGATGTAAACAACGCAAGCTGATTTGCACACGTCACTAGGGAAACCACGAGTTTGTTACGTTATGACCCATGCTTATGGTATGTAGCTAAGTCTGCAAAACATGGCTAATGTATTAATAAATCCCACAGTTTTGACCTAGTTTCAGTGTTGACATCCTCTCATCATCAGCGTTGTGAGCTGATTGTGGCTTTGACCCACATGAGGGTGCCGAACGATAAGAGACTTGCAGAGAATGTTCCTGGCATAGACATCATCCTTGGAGGTCATGATCATGAGTATGAAGTTTTCAAGGTATGATGGCTGCAGAACTTGTGCTCTCTCTCTCTGCCTGTCTGTCTGTCTGTCAGTCTGTCTCTGTCTCTCTCTGTCTCTCTCTCTGTCTCTCTGTCTCTCTCTGTCTCTCTCTCTCTCTCTCTCTCTCTCTCTCTCTCTCTCTCTCTCTCTCTCTCTCTCTCTCTCTCTCTCTCTCTCTCTCTCTCTCTCTCTCTCTCTCTCTCTCTCTCTCTCATAATATTCATGTTTTCTGTGATTTGAAATAGAAATCGTATTTTATTAAAACTTTGTATTGTTAATATCTTAAATCCCACAATTGAGTGCGAAAAGGAAGGAATAAGATGTAGCAATTTGTCATACAATGTGTTCTCACTTAGTAAGGTCAAGGCGCAAGGATTCAACAGATAAAGGTGTGCAGCCAGTCTTTAAAGCCCTGTTTGATGTCAGCTACATAACATATTTAAAGCAAGAGCTAGTGGGATGAGAAATATGTCTGTTGGGTTGAAGAAAGGCTGGCTAGATAGGATGTGTAAAGACCTGGGGGGTTATTTCGTATGAAGGGAACACAAGATCTCAATTTTCCTAAGTAGGTGCTATTAGATAACGATTCAAACTCTCATGTCCTAACAAAGATTTGAGCTGCAACATTACAATTTACAAAATCATGAAGAGTGCAAGAAATAGTTCAATGAAAAAAAAATTATCTACATGAAGAAAGAAGAAATGGAAACAACGCGGCTTAGAAATTATGGGATCAAATATGCTTTTATTGACCACAGAAATGCATCAATGAAACCTAAAAAGTGGAATGTTTAAAACTGAAGATTTGCCACAAATTCATGAGATATAAATGTTCTAGTACTGTAGCTTAGATTAAGGATGGTCAATGGAGTCAAGAATTGTAGAATCGCATTCCAATTCCAATTCTGACTCTTGAAAGGAATGCTTACCTTGAAAACAACAGTGTGTGTTGATTGCATATCCCTGAAACGTCAAAAGGATACAGGAACAATCAATCGGCGCTTACTTCACTGGTCATTTTCGCCACTTCTATTCCAAAAACCTAGATCTAGATCTCTCAAAGACCAGACACAAAGTTCGTGAGAGTAGGGAGAATAACATACACAGTAATTGAGACAAATAAGAAAGAAAATAGAAACAGTATGAAGTTTAGTGTGGGCCCTAGTGTGTTTGAAAGACCTAAGGTAGATAAAAAAAAAAAGTTGTTTCCTGTTTCCCACAGCCAGTCATAAGCTCCCTTCCTTCACTTAGCCTATGACGTGATCCTTGCCAAGAGGGTGCCAGTTAAGCATGTAGGAACTTGTGTTTTAACATTATATCCCCTCTTCATTCACTTGGTATCAGTGACAAGGGAGGTCAAACCCACTGTCCTGCTCCCCTCCCCCTTTCCAACATTCTCAATGACATCGCGTGTCACATCCTCTCTGCCTTGCTCCCTTGCTTTTGTTATGCCCGAGCCAGTGTCTCAGACTCCCTCAAATTCAGAATCGGTCAATCAGAATCAAGAATCACAGAATCATCAACGCGATTTCCATTCTGTCAGCATTTAGCGTAGATATGGAACCTGTTGCATTTTTATATATTGAAGGAAATAAAAAAAGCAATAAAATATTTATGAAAGCAATTATACAGGTAAAATTTTACATCAGACAGGCAGCTTCTACACTTACACCGCCATCTGCCCCAAACCATGACAATATCAATATTATTGCCCACAATATTGGGGGGAATGACAAAGACATACCATTATTGTGACCCACAGAAACATCCTCACTATGCTGTGCCAATGGTCAAGTTAATTTAACCCCCTTACAAACTTTACCAGAACCTTTACACCAGCTGTTTGTGGGGGATACTGCAGAATCTAAATATTTCGAAATAACATTCGAAGTTACAATTCAGCTTCCGCATTTGCATCACTTGGTGTAAATCAGGACAGTCATGTTACCTGTAGGGGTATACTGTTTTAGAGTAAGTAGCACTGTTTGCCATAGAATTGGTCATCTGCAACCAAATACAGATGGAGAAAGACCTAAATTTGCACAATTGTACATTTATGACACTGACAGTGAAATACAAAACAGACTGCATTGGAATCAACATTTGAAATGTATCTTCCACAGTCAGTTTTCACTCATGATCAGTTGTATGTAGCTATGACAAGAGTTAAAAGCTATTATGGTTTACAATTTGCATTGGCACCGCCATCAGAGAACTCTTTGACTCTAACAAGCTACACCAATAATGTTGTCTTCAAATCAGCATTATCATTATTATGATAACAATAATTTTCTGTTAAATTTATTAATACATGGGTATTGAATTAAACTTTCAATCCTGCGAATTCGCAGGCTTTCAACTAGTGTGTATATATATATATATATTTAATATTTTGGTAATATAAATCATTAACCTTTTCTTTATACAGGTTGGAAGCAAATATGTTGTGAAAAGTGGCACAGACTTCCGTGAAATGAGTAAAATCAGTTTGAAGAGATCTAGTGAAGGCCAATGGGATGTGGACATAGAGAGGGTGGAACTCGATTCCTGTATAGAGGAGGATGAAGATATGAAAGCTGTGGTCAAAGATAGACTATGTAAGTGAAGCTGACAATTAATCAATCTTCGCCACAAATAATAGTGCTTTTATTTCACCCAGCTAGTTTTGCAATTTTCAAAGTAGAAAATTTAGCATTTTGTCTATTTCTATGAAAGCAAGACATGTTTTGTATTTTAAGAGTGAGAATATTAAGTCTGCTATCATCTATGGTCTGTTTCTCTAAATGTTTAATAAAGAAGGAAGAAAACAGTTCTATGATTCCTTGTCTTGGACATTACTGACAGCATTCAAAGTGTTGATAATCAGAGACTTCACAACAGGTTTGCTATATGTTAACATTATTGATCAGCATCTGACCAGTTGGGTATGAATCGCATCATTTGAAGACAATCAAAAGTTATCACCTTCAATGAATTTCTTTCAGAATAATTGCTTTCATTTTTTTCTTTTTTTTTTTAAAAGACGAGAATAGCTAAAGAGTAAGCCACACAGATAATTGGTTGAATGAGTCATGCTAAATGATGAAATAAGTCTTTCATAAATGTTAAAATGCTAAATGATGACATAAGTCCTTCATAAATGTTAAAATGTTAAGTGATGAAATAAGTCATTTGTAAATGTTAAAATGCTAAATGATGAAAAGGGTCATTTGTAAATATTACAATAAAGGATTATTTGTAATTGTTATTTTGGCCTCACTCAATATTTTTACTGTTGATAGCAGATGTAGTATATTTGGATGGTGGGAGCAGGGGCTATTTTTCGATGGGAGGGTTTGGGCACTAAGACAGCAGCATATATTTTTAATGAGAAGCTAATCTTGTCAGTTTCAAAATCCATGCATTCTCTAACTATTGAATGTATGTTTCAATGTCTGTGTTTGACACTGGAATGAGCTAAGATATCAGCATGGATAAATAATGTTTTCTTTTAGGATCAGCTGTGGCAACTATGACATTGGAGATTGGTCACTAAAACTGTTGATGCAAACATTCCCTTTACTTGGAAAATTAGTGCCTATGTGTAATGAGACTAGAAGTTATAAGCTGCTTAAAATTGTATTGTACCTCTCAAAAGTATTCACATAGGTCAACGTATGTGTTTCTTTCCAGCATCTGTGGATGAAAAGATGGACACGTATTTAGGTCACATGAATGTGGACATGGATGGAAAGTTTTCTTCAGTCAGGACTCAGGAAACAAATTTAGGTTTGTATGAAATTTATTGTTATCATTTATATTCTACTTTGCAGAAAGAGAGCATTTGGGTTGTTTTATTTATTTTTTTTTTAGGGGGGGGGGGGGGGTGTTCTTTTTTTTTTCCTAGTTGTTGCGTTTGGACAGCATACAAATTATCTGCAATCATTTAAAAGAGGGGAATTTTAATCTTGATGGTTTTTTTTTGCTTGATTAAATCTTCGTAGATGTACTAGTAAGTGAAGTTTTGTTCTTCTGTGACCTTTTAGTTAGTGAAGTGAAACCTAATTGTGCAGCACAATGTATCTTGAGACTCTAATCATTCTCATCACTGCCGATGTTATGAACAGGGAACTTTGTCTGCGACATAATGTTGACAGCCACAAAAGCAGACTGTGCTATCCTGAACTCTGGAACCTTTCGCTCTGATCGGATCCACTTGAAGGGGGATTTCAAGATTAGGGATTTGCTGACCATCCTTCCCTTAGTGGACAACTGTGTGGTCATCAAAGTCACAGGTTTGTGAGATGGTTTCTTTTATTAATTAGAGGAACCTGTGTAATATCATCTAAAAAATCTGCACATATTTCCTGTTTGGACTCTAGTAATGTGCAATGCTGATAGGCCAGCTGGAGCCTTTTTGGATTTTTTTTTTCAGCCCAACCCAGCTTGATGGTGCTTTGTTTGATTTGTTAGAGAATCTGATTTTTGTTTTCTGCCCAGTGATATACAAACTATTGTATTAGACATTTTGTTGGTAATTCCAAAACTCTTAATATTTTATTAGTATTGGAAACAAACTATCAAACACTCTATACACAAAGTAACAAAAACAAAGAATCAACATGGGTATGTTGTGATGGTTGTATTTGAAAGTATGAGGTATGAGTACATGTACACCTTTTTTCGTGAGCCAATACTGAAAAAATTTAATACATCTGCATGTTTTGTTCATTTACTTTTCCATGGCTAATGAAATAAAAAATACTTTAGAATAGAAAAGAAATTGAAAATATGCATTCAAAAATAGATATTGCTTTTTGTTTATCAAGAAATTTTTCAAGAAAATGACAAATATAGAATGAAAACGCAGAAATTGATCATGTTATGGTTATCTATATTGAGTTTATACATATATATATATATATATATATATATATATATATATATATATATATATATATTGTACATGTATTATATTTGTGTCAATGTCATTTGTTTTATCAGGTTACAAGAAAAGCAGTGTTAGAATGTATTACTTTTCAAAACCCTGCAACTCTCATTATCTGCTATTTTTTACCGCTGAAAGGAGCCCAGCTTGTGCAGGCTCTGGAGAATGGAGTGAGCAAGTACCCAGTGAAAGAGGGCAGGTTTCCTCAAGTGGCGGGACTCTCCTTCGGTTTTGATCCTACTAGGCCACCAGGACAGAGAGTAGGGGGTCAGCTGGTCAAAGTTCGTGGCGAGTATATTGATATGGAGGCGGTAAGTCTTTTAGTCAAGGCAGAAAGTTCATAGATATAGAGACGATAAGTCTTTTAGTCAAGGTGGAAAGTTCATAGGTATGGAGGCAGTTTTATCCAAAAAGGAAAGTTCATAAATATGGAAGAGTGTGTATTTTATCCAAAGAGGAAAGTTCATAGATGTGGAAGAGTGTTTGTTTTATTCACAGAGGAAAGTTCATAGATATGGAGGCAATAAGTCTTTTGATCACAGAGGAAAGTTCATAGATATGGAGGCGATAAGTCTTTTGATCAAAGAGGAAAGTTCATAGATATGGAGGCGATAAGTCTTTTGATCAAAGAGGAAAGTTCATAGATATGGAGGCGATAAGTCTTTTGATCAAAGAGGAAAGTTCATAGATATGGAGGCGATAAGTCTTTTGATCAAAGAGGAAAGTTCATAGATATGGAAGAGAATGAGCGTACAGTTACAGGTAGGGAGATGATAAGTCTTTTGATAAAAGAGGAAAGTTCATAGATATGGAAGAGAATGAGGAGCGTACAGGTTACAGGTAGCGAGAAGATGTCTTTTGATCAAAGAGGAAAGTTCATAGATATGGAGGCGATAAGTCTTTTGATCAAAGAGGAAAGTTCATAGATATGGAGGCGATAAGTCTTTTGATGAAAGAGGAAAGTTCATAGATATGGAAGAGAATGAGCGTACAGGTTACAGGTAGGGAGAAGATAAGTCTTTTGATCAAAGAGGAAAGTTCATAGATATGGAGGCGATAAGTCTTTTGATCAAAGAGGAAAGTTCATAGATATGGAGGCGATAAGTCTTTTGATCAAAGAGGAAAGTTCATAGATATGGAAGAGAATGAGCGTACAGGTTACAGGTAGGGAGATGATAAGTCAAAGAGAAAAGTTCATAGATATGGAGGCGATAAGTCTTTTGATGAAAGAGAAAAGTTCATAGATATTGAAGAGAATGAGCGTACAGGTTACAGGTAGGGAGATGATAAGTCAAAGAGAAAAGTTCATAGATATGGAGGCGATAAGTCTTTTGATGAAAGAGGAAAGTTCATAGATATTGAAGAGAATGAGTGTACATGTTACAGGTAGGCTTCCAATCCTGATCACCAAAGTGTAGGAAGTAGAGAACATCAAGTTATTGGGGTGAGATGTGAACACCAAATATCCTTTAGTATTTAAAATATAATTCAATAGACTAATGCCCCAGTTATTTGAAACTAATCAGAGTGCAAAATTTTTCAGTGCAGTGATTATGTTTTTGGCAATGCAAATTTAATTCACAACTGTCGTTGAAATTTCCTTATCTTCTCTTTGTTCATCATACAGCATTATCGACTTGCCACCAAAGAATATGTTGCATTGGGAAAAGATGGATATGATGTACTTAAAGACTGTGAGATTGTAGTAAGTCCCTTGTTATTATGTGCATCATGATATGCGACTCTTTGGCCAATGGCTTTCACTTGCTATGAATTTTTTTTTTTTGCTTTACAACTGTTATATTGGGTTAATATAGCCTGTGTGCTTTTATCTTTAGTCTCCCTGTATCTAGTCTCTGATAAAATAAGGTTAAAGGATTGCTGCATTGGACTTTTGTGTTTAAAGTATTTTTTTAGCTTCAGCCATGAAATAAGAATTAGTCAAGCCACATCTTCCCAGCCTTTTTTTTAAATACATCACCATAATTTGAATAAATCTGAAATCTATTGACAAAAAGTGGATGGGGAAGAGTTGGACAGTTAGAGAAATAATAAAAGAGAGTGGAGAAAGGAAAGTTATGAACTCTGTAGAGAATACGTTATAACTGTGTAATTCACATTTACATGCATTGATGCAAGACAGTTCAAAAGTTTGGCTCATTTAATGATGGAACCATTGCCATGTCATGAAATAGAATAAGTAGATAGACTCATAGTTGCATGTGTGTGTGAAGGTAAAACATGGAAAAAAGTCAAATATTTGACTGTCATTTTGACAGGTTGCTTCTAATAGAAAGTTGTTTCCAGTTTTTAAGACAAAGTGGTTATAGGCTGGCAAAAAAAATCTTGACATCAAGATTTAAATATCAAATATCTCAAATTTCTGTTGAGAATTTTTCTGCACCAGTAGCTTTATGGAGCCTTTCTTGACTTGTATTGTTGTTATGGAGGTTTAATCTAGTTCCAGGTATGATAGCAATAAACATTCAAGTGGCCACATGATTTATGTGATAGGACAGGGGTTGATTACAAAATATTCCAAAATATTAGAGAAAGATAAGTTATCTCATCCGTCTATTTTATAGTTCAGTTGCTTTCAAATTTTTCAGTTTTAGCTTGAAGAAGGAAATCGTTGGAGGAAATAGAGGCACTATCAGTTACAAGAAGCTTAAATGTTGCACTGATAAGTTATATATTAAGTGATCAAAAACAATTATTTTTGTGTTGTTTCAGAAGGAAAGAACTGGTAATATTGAGTTTATTACTTTTTTTTTCTTTGATTTTCATGTGGAGATTAAATATTTTTTGTATTTGTTAGGCCGGTAAGTTTTGTGTTTGGGTATTGAAGAAACCTTGATAATCCATGGAACTTGGTCATGTGCTGGCGGCAGGAGGAGCCTGATCATGGTTCTGGATCTGTTCCACTTTAACCAGATGATAAAAAAATCTCTTACAATTTTTGACATCCTAAGGTAAACATGATAATGGAATAATTTACATTTAACAAGTGCCACCTCTTAAACTTCATTTCCAGTTTATTCTGCACCCAGGAGATCTGCAATTTCCATAGCTTTGGCATCGTGCACCAGATAGCTTTAGATTCCTTGAAACTCCTAGATCAGTCACAATATGAATTATGGCAAGTTTCAGTTGTCAAATGTTTTCTTAGGTAAACATGATAATGGAATGATTTACATTTAACAAGTGCCACCTCTTAAACTTCATTTCCAGTTTATTCTGCACCCAGGAGATCTGCAATTTCCATAGCTTTGGCATCGTGCACCAGATAGCTTTAGATTCCTTGAAACTCCTAGATCAGTCACAATATGAATTATGGAAAGTTTCAGTTGTGAATTGTTTTCTTAGAATTCTATTTAGCTGACTTGACAGAACATTGACTGACTATGAGGTGATAGAATCATGTGGATTCCACCTCATCGGGAGAGGATGTCGTGGGTAACAATTTTTGTCTCTCACTGTTCTAGGTGAGTGCAGAACAGTGTGCAGCTCTGTCTACTATGGTCCAGAACCACTTTGAGTCTGTGGCAATCCACCAAGGCCAGATAAAGTGCCGTTCTGGACACAGGCAGAGTCTTGTGGCCCTCACTATGTGAGTTTTGTCTAATTCAGGCGAAATATTGTGTTCATCAAGTACTGGTGGGTTTTTTTTCAATTCAGGCAAAATAAAGTATTCTAGTTTTGTTCAGTTTAGGCTCAATATTAATAGTATATACAATATCATGTTACATGTTTGAATAGAAGTCCAGCCATAGGTAAATTTTAAATTCTTCACATTGAAATTTTTGTTTCTTAATTTATTTCTGGCTCTTTGCATGACTGTACTGATAGTGATATTGAAAGTATTTAATCTTAATGTAAAAATAGTTACCGGTACTGGACTATATGCACAGGTAAGTTGAAGTAGTATACTAGCTCTTTGTATTCACTGCTGCTCGTGTTACGAATTTGTTATATAATGGTTTCTATTGGTCTTTTGTGAAATCTTTTAAACACCCTGGGGTCTCCACAAGGTTTAGGGATTCATGAAAGTGGTTTATTTTCATCTTTCTTGTTGGGTCCCTTCCCTTGTGTGTGGTAATAAAATTTCTCACAGTAAAATCTGAACTAAGTTCAGCTTAACTAAGAATTGGGCAATGAAATGTCGATCAACTCAGATGTACATAAATCAATCTGAAATATGGGCAGAGAAAGATTTTGTCCTTGACATTCCAAGTTTCGTTTTCATTCTGATATTGCAAGTATCTTCTGATTCCAGTTTTGTTAATTAGACTAGAATAGAGGGGAAAATGCTTTATACTTGAGGTTGGACAAATTTTCAGCTGTCTCATCTGGGTACACTTTATAATTCCCCTACCTGTATCAGGATGCCATTTTAAGCTGCTCATACTCATCTTTCACTTCTGTCCTGTGAATGTTTGTTATCATTAGACTATGGACCTGGGCATTGGGTATGGTGTAGTGGAAGAAGACTAAGAGGAGATAAAAATGATGTCATAGTGGCTGCAATGGCTTAGAATTATTGCATTGAATGATTTATGTATTAATTTCACAATTTTTACTTCATTGTCAGGCGTGATGATTTGTTGAAGATGCTGCACGCCAACAGCGAAATTGAAGAGGAGGAGAATCACCCAAAGCGCCTTGTGAGACAAGAAAGTATACACTGTCTGGAAATGGAGCAAAACTTTCTGGCACCGAGAGTGGATGGTCGCATCTATATCCTCACAGAAGAGGTGAGATCCATGATGCTCTCTGAAGTCTTGGCTGGCATCTGACATCATCTCGTAAACAATGAGTGTGAATATAAAATTGAAATTTTGGATAAACAGCTCTTAAACTTGACTTCTCACATGATCTCATAAACAATGAGTCTGAATAAAAAATTAAAATTTTGGATAAGCAGCACTTAAACTTGGCTTCTCACATTGCTCTCTTTAGAAATCTTGAAAAGTGTTTGTCTTGTGTATGTCTAAAACTGTACTTGCTGTAAGTGATAAGCTTTTTAGATCCTAAGTTGTCACATGGGTGGGGAATGCAACCTTCTTGTTTACAAACCCAGAAGCAAAGCAAAGTATAATGCCCTTGCAACCTGTTTCATCACAGAGACTGTTAGAATAGTGTCAAGTCTTAGGGTAGACTTGGTAAGGTGACATCTGAGCTGACTAGCTTTGAACACAGTGCCCCCTTATTGTTAGTTTAAGGCTCTGCTCTGCCACTTGAGTTCTCTTGCACATTTGAAGGTTTTTTTATCTCACATAACACGTCTAACATGATTGTAACTGTGAAGTAAAATATCAAACATGACATGTGCATGAATTTCCCATCATATTCACCACAAGTGATGACGACCATGAGTAACAGTTGTGCAGTCACATATTCAGGATCTAATCTTTCCAGTTCCTTGTTTGGCATGGAAGGCTGGGGAACAGAATCTTGTTTGGTTTACTTCAGAATGTCTGAGATAAAGTTAATTTGAAAGAAAAGTTTATGGCACACACGAAAATTAGCTAACACTTTCTCTCCCTCCCTCCCTCCCTCCCTCTCTCTCTTTTTCTCTCTCTCTCTCTCTCCCTCCCTCTCTCTCTCTCTCTCTCTCTCTCTCTCTCTCTCTCTCTCTCTCTATCTCTCTCTCTCTCACTCTCCATCCCTCTCTCTCCCTCTCCCTCCCTCTGTCTCTCTCCCTCCCTCTGTCTCTGTCTCCCTCTCCCTCCCTCTGTCTCTCTCTCTCTCTCTCTCTCTCTCTCTCTCTCTCTCTCTCTCTCTCTCTCTCTCTCTCTCTCTCTCTCTCTCTCTCTCTCTCTCTCTTCCTCTCTCTATTTCGTTCCATCCCTGCCTCCTTCCCAGTGTAATTTTATTTATTTGTTAATTTTTTTTCTGGTCAGAGGCGGCATGTGATGCAGTCCATGATGCCGAGTGGCCTGGTGCGCAACCTGAGCACCGTGAAGGAGGAGGCTGGATCTCAGTCGTGGAGCTCAATGAGTCAAGTGCCTCAGGATGACGCTCCTTAAATAGTATAGCTTGGAAAAGTTCATGACTTTCAATTATCTAAGTATTTTGCGGCTTTGGCCAGAACTGCTTGTACCCCTCTGTCATCTTGCTCTTAGAGGAGTTGTGCTGATTATAGTTACAAGACAAGGGTTATTACTGATTATAGTCATTAGACAAGGGTTACTACTGATTACAAAAGTTACTACTTGTTAAAGTTATGAGACAAGTGTTAAGGGTTACTATTGATTATAGCTATGAGACCAGGATTACTGTTGATTATAGACATGAGGCAAGCGTTAGTGTTGATTATAGACATGAGGCAAGCGTTAGTGTTGATTATAGTAATAAGACAAGCGTTAGTGTTGATTATAGTAATGAGGCAAGCGTTAGTGTTGATTATAGTAATGAGGCAAGCGTTAGTGTTGATTATAGACATGAGGCAAGCGTTAGTGTTGATTATAGACATGAGGCAAGCGTTAGTGTTGATTATAGACATGAGGCAAGCGTTAGTGTTGATTATAGACATGAGGCAAGCGTTAGTGTTGATTATAGTTATGAGGCAAGGGTTAGTGTGTATTATAGTTATGAGACAAGGGTTAGTGTGTATTATAGTTATGAGGCAAGGGTTAGTGTGTATTATAGTTATGAGACAAGGGTTAGTGTGTATTATAGTTATGAGACGAGGGTTACTGCTGATTACAGTAATGAGACAAGGGTTACTGCTGATTATTATGAGACAAGGGTTACTGCTGATTACAGGTATGAGACAAGGGTTACTGCTGATTATTATGAGACAAGGGTTGCTGCTGATTACAGGTATGAGACAAGGGTTACTGCTGATTATTATG
The DNA here is from genome assembly GCA_033675545.1 of Elysia crispata. Classification (NCBI taxonomy): domain Eukaryota; kingdom Metazoa; phylum Mollusca; class Gastropoda; family Plakobranchidae; genus Elysia; species Elysia crispata. Next base: position 108,891 of record JAWDGP010007821.1, on the reverse strand, counting down.
AGACAAGGGTTGCTGCTGATTACAGGTATGAGACAAGGGTTACTACTGATTACAGGTATGAGACAAGGGTTACTGCTGATTATTATGAGACAAGGGTTACTGCTGATTATTATGAGACAAGGGTTACTGCTGATTACAGGTATGAAACAAGGGTTACTACTGATTATAGTGATGAGACACCCTCGTGTCTAGCCAGGTACCAAATTATTTTAAATTATGATATTTTTTGTCCTGGCTGCAACAGTTCACAACAAACATTTTTGTTAATGTTTCTATAGATTTGTACAAAGAGTTTGGATTCGGTAAATGTCATTTCAATCAAAAATATTTTAAAGACTATGCAACTCTAATACAAACTTCCCTCAATGCAAATGTTGAAAAATTCAAGGCATGTTCAAGTAGTTTTCACTGCTGTTAGTTTAAAAAAAAAATAAGCTTTTGTACATATAAGTCTTTAAATTAAGCAATTCAAAAATATTTTTACTCTTGATAAAGCCTTCTACCCTCTCATCCCGTTCTCACAGACATTCACCTTAAATCCAATCTAAATTCAAGGACTGAGACTTTCATAATTTTTAAATTATTTTCATTTTTATTTCTTGAGTCCAATGGTTTCTTAGTATGGAACATTTTACCCAGTAGGCTACCTTAATTTGATCAATAGCAAGGTAAATGGGGAGTTGGTCAAATTTTTTTGTAAGGCAAAGGGGTGTAACATATTTCAGTTGTATTTGAATGGAGGAGAAATATTTGTGCAGTGTTGTCCTGTTTGAAATTAATTGTAAGAAAACTAGGCGATAAGAGAAACTCAGCTCCTTCTGTTGGTAATGAGAATTATTTTTAGTTAAGTTGGGTAATGATTTTTGTTTGTTTTGGTACTGATTTAAGTCCTTATTTCTCCTTTTTCCATTATCTGAACTTCTTTTTTTTTAATGTGTTGCAGTATTTAAACAATAACCTTGAACTTCAAAAATATTTTATACTTCACTATTAATGTGCATTTTATCCATTTCATTTTAAGTAATTTGAAAAAAAAAATGGAGGAAATGTGATAAAATGATCCATATCTATTTATAACGAGCAAAGTGATATTCATCTGCAATCATGTAAACCAGTATGTGTTTCAAAATCATATAACTTGCTTGGCAGATTTTCAGTCAAAATTCACCTATTCATTCCATGCATCTATATCCCTTCAATTTTGTAGAATTCTGTTGTTTATATTGGTATTTACTAGGAGTACCAACACATTGTCAGTGATATTTGAGGGATAAGATCAGAGTCAAGTATATCATGAAGATTCTTGTCCAGATTTGTCTTAGATAGTGTGCATATGCAGTTATTTACTTATACTCAATGCCATGGAACTGTTCTTAAGAATGATCATGGCTTTGCCTTGTCTTTTTTAGGACAATGAAAAAACTCATGCTTTGATCTTCATGATCTATGATTTACTGTCACCAGACCCACTTTATTGTTGTAGTATTTGTACTATTTTTTATTTATTATTATTTTTTGCGAAGCAATATAGGTGCTGTTGTATCTTAGCCAGGGAAGAGAATCAATAAGCAAATTTTTAATATATCAAACCTTATTTGTAATTTGAAATTGAGTTTTATATTGCTATACATTTTGATTTTTTTTGTCATATAAAAGCTGTTTTGTTCATGCTTTTACATGCATTTATTTCACTTTACTTCAAGCTCCAAGGCCATTATATTCTTCTGTAATTTTCTTGTTGTTGTTTTATATACAGTCAAGCATAAATTCCTCAAATTTGGTGGGGAATTTTTATATGTTTGAGGAAGCAGTGTTCGAGCATTCTATTTTTGACACACGGGCTCTGGATTTGCATTTGGGGCCGTTTTTGTGAATGTTTTGAATTATGTTTACAGCATAATACAGGCTTTGTGTTGTCTTGGCTACGAGCATTAAGGTGATACCTAATTTGCCATATTTCCCTACTGTAACTAGTGTAAGTATTTCAAAGATTGGATTGAACACAAATACCTCCAAACAACCCAATCTGTCATTCCCAATTCATTATATGTGAAAACTTGTCTCCAAACCCCAGCACTTTTCAGATCTCGAACTCTTGATGCTACATTTAGGTCTAAACTTTAGGTCTACATTCAGATTGCCATCACAAATATCTTTCTAACTAGGCGTACATTCAGTCTAAAGTTGAAGTTTAATTACAATTGCTTGTTCCTGAATAATCTTTAACCCAGACAAGGGCTGACTGTCAAGGCAGAGCTTGATCTGATCCCACTAGAGGACCTGACAAAGGTTTGAACCCAAAGCTCACTATTATCAGTCCAACATTCTACCTTTTGAGCTATCTGGCGTCCTAACTGTCAATAAAGAGATCATACCTGCCCGATTTTTTTCACGCACATGCACTATTCGAGGATTGGGCCCAAACAAAATTACCTGTCATCATTAACAATGATGACTTGTACACATGGAACCAGCAAATCTTGGTTACAATCAGTGCCTTTGAAGACTTAACGACTAGTAGACCTAGCTCAGACGCAGACAGACAACTGGTGCAGAGTGCATCGAACTAGGCTACAGTAAGGTTTCTTTCTCCCTGACAACTTGGGATAAAAGGCTAGGCTGCCTTTTTGACAAATTGTGTCTATGCAGTGAAAAGGATAGGTAAGGAGTGCTTCTTTGAAGAATAACAGCTGTGTAGAGCAAAATTATAAGGTTTGCGAATGTGATGACGTTTTTTTGCAAATCACTGTCTGCCAAATCTCTTGGGAAGAGGCCATTTTTTTTCTCTAATTGAGGACTAATTATCCGAAGAAAACATGTTATAACTTCGAACTAGTTCGCCAAAAATGTAGAAATAAGAAGGGAATAATGAGAGAATCAGAAGGGAAAACAGATGAGTTTCAGGAATTCGTGATTTCGAGGAGGGATCGGTGTTCCACTGTATATTTATATGTATTTATTATATGTACTAAGGGATTGTCTCTCCAGTATTTATTTGGCTTGGCTTTTTAAAGCAACAACTGCTGCAATTGAATTTTATTTAATGTATATTTGCTTTTAGTATTAAACCACGATATAATAATATAACTAGGCTAGAATTATTTCCATTTGAATCATCCTCATTGATGATCTTACAGCTGTACTCCTAAAAAGGTTACCCAGTATATAGTGCATATTTTACATTTCATCTTTTTAATCAAATTGCCTGGGTACATGTACAGGAAGTGTTCCTTTATATGTACGATAAATGTTGTACCAGAATAAAGTATTTGACGCTCATGTCTATCTTAAGAAAGCCAGAGACAAAAGTAGGAGATAATTATGAAAATACCGGTCAAAAATCTACCCTAAGGTATGTTCAATATGTAGTGGAAGCAGTACATAAGTATGTATTGCTACAATTTCTTTGCATCACTTTGAAAAGTTGCTTGTTGTGAATACAATATTATCTATGTAACAAAGTAAGTTATATCACTTTTATCAGATTTTAACCTATTAACCAACTTTTTTACCTCAAGTTCACTATACACTGTGTTATGACAAAGTTTGAGGCACGCTTATATTTTAAAGATGTTGCCGAGGAGGTGAAATTCCAATACGAGGCATTAAGAGAATTATTGTGGACTGACTGAAATACATACTGTTGTAGTACTTGTACCCTCTGTACTGATGCGATCTGAGAGCGGTTCCTCAGATCGGCTCTGGCCACACACCAGACTGATCTACCACATCCTCAAGGGTGGCAAAGTGAGCCACTGCGTAACTACATAAGCATGATGCCCTGTGACTGTGTCAGTAATAAAATGGCTGTGTGTAATAACACCCTTTGAACAATGGAGTTACTATGATTATGTTCATCTTTGTGACATTGTTTTTCCTTTCTTCACATTATAATTACATAAGTTTTTATATGATAATGAACTAAATGCCCTGAAATCTAGCCAAGTAAATATATTGTAAAAAGACATTTTGAATCACTAGTGTCAATAACTGTTCATCATTCCTTCTTGAGTAAAGTTTATTAGTAATGCTATAAGAATAGTGTCATTACAGAAGTTGGTGTTAATAAAATGCACATCCTTAGTTTGTATCAGGGCGATCAAGAATAATAATTGCATTTAAATTATCTGGATATGATCTATCTTTTTCTTCCTCTTTTTTTCTGCTTTTCTTCTTCTTCTTTTTTGCTCTTTTTTAACATTGTAATACTATTGGGTCTGGTTTTGTATCAGAACATAGCAAAGGCTGTTTCTTCAGCCAAGGTTTATAATTATAATTTACATGATGTTATGAATAACGGTGCTCCAGTTAATCAGATTTACTACCCAAACCACAATCAAACTAGTTAGTGTCAGTAAATCTTAAACAGATTTGAGAATATTTTACTGGTTTGAATGAAGTACACTGCTCCGCATTAGCTCTTTGTATAATCACTTGAGGGAGAAAAGTGTCAAAGCTAAGTTTTGTCTCTTATTTTTTACTCCTTTTTTGTGTCTTTGAAAAGAACTCTTAATCTTGTACGTCCATGAAATCCATATAACTCTGATGTATCAATGTAAAACAAAATACAAAATTACATTGCAATATAATTTGAAAAGAAGCAACAGATTTTGTTTGGAAAAAAAAAATAGAAATCTTTGACATAGAACATGGTGTATTAGTACCTTATAATTATGTTGTGCTGCTCGTAAATCAGATAAAAGCCTGTCTCGACAACCTGTGCTTTCTATGTAGCTAATAATGCTCTTTCATAAAGTTGCTAAGAAAATTATGCTTTCAACGTTTTCTAGTGATACAATATGGTCTCAAGTGGTACTGCACATTTGTTAATTTGACATTCAAGAGACCAGGACATGTATGTCAAATTAAGAGAAAGTCAAATTATGCGACATCTAGGTAAAAAGACATCAGGGTCTTCTTTTTCCACATTGCTTTGAGTGCTTCAACCATCTTGAATTGGAATCCTCTCACTAGATTATGATTGCTCAAGTGCTTGTGTTCAGACATCCAAACAAGGCAAAACGCACGTCAGTTAAGTTAGCTTTTCTCACATTCGATCCCATATACTGGCTGCTAAAGGAGAGCATACAAAAACCAAAATTTGGTAGATATTTTATAAACAAGCGGGGAATGGGACACTGGAATGTGCAAATGTCAGATGTTGAATTCACTGCACCAGAATGAAAGCCATTTCTTTAGAATTTTATTTCTAATGTTTGTACTCTTCGTGCACACATGGAGAAAAATGAAGTAAATTCCAACTCAGACAGGCATTATGTGAAGTCGGAAGGCTCTTCAAATAAGTCTTGTTTGTTTATAATGCCAAAGTTGCTGTGCACAGAAAATGTATATTTTTTCTCTTTCTTTTTAAATAATTTTTTTCCTATTTTTAGAATAAACCAAGGCTAAAAGTGAACTTCTGCATATTTTTCTGGTTTAAAGCATTTTTTTTTCAAGGAATCAACTTCAACTTTATAAATGCTTCCATCATCCATGGTGCTATCTTTGCATTGTACAATACCCAATACATTACATTTTATATTTTTTTCAAATTCTTTTTCCTTACCTTTTCAATTATTTTTTTTTTTATGTCTTTTCCTTACCCTTTTACTAAAGGACAAAGTTATATGATTGTGTTTGAACTGGCTTTAGACAAAAATTTAACAATGAGGCTCTTATCTCAAACAATTTATAATTCTTCTGCTGTTAATTGAATGGAGTTTTCCCAAATTTTTATTTTTTTTTTTTTGGGTGGGGGGTGGGAAGAAGGTGTTGAGAGAATCACTATGTGAAGAGGGAACTGAATCACTAATGTTTTAAATGTTTTGCTTTTTTCTTTTTAACCTTGAGATTTCTACTTAAAATTTATCAAAACTAGATACTGACCTCAAGCATAAAGGAGATTTTTAAAAAATTGTTTACATTTCTGAAAACTAAGTTAGTAAAAACAAAACATGAGGTTTTTTTTTAGGACAAACATGTCTTGTGAGTGTGACATTAAGGTATTTCTGGCTCACTTTGTCTGATATTGGCAACTACACCAACCAAGACGGTCTTAGGATGGCACACTTAATTGAATTCTAAAATTTTTAAAACATTTTTTCAACTTGTACATTTTTTTTTTTATATTACATTTACAGGAACTAAATAAAGCTAATAGTTTTGACAAGTAAATGTGGTCTGGAAGAAAATTAGTAAAATACAGGTTGCATAAGACTTTTTAACACACATTGGATGCTATATACAATGTAATACATGTACTAATGGTTGTCAGATGGATTAAGTGGTATTATACGAGGGCAGGCTGATAATTAAGTTCCGTTTAATCATAACTTTTTAATTTTTCACAGCATATACATAAACAATACGTCAAACGAAAGCTTAATATCTCAGCTACATACTTAGCACTCTATTTTTCGATGTAGTCACCGTCGCGATCAACACACCGCCTCCAACGTTTCACTAGTTGGCTCACGCCGTCAGCGAAGAATTCAGACGGCTGTCCACAGCACCATCTGCGAACATCTGCGATAACTTCCTCATCATTGTCATAGTGATGGCCCTTCAGGTACTTCTTGAGTTGGGGAAACAAATAATAGTCAGAGGGGGCAAGATCGGGGCTGTATGCAGGGTGAGGTAGGGTCGTAAGTTCCAGCTGCCTTAAGGCGTCCTGAGTTTGGCGACTGGTGTGCGGGCGCGCATTGTCGTGTTGCAGGATTGAGTCCTTATCACGCCGAATACGTCTGAGTCGGAGTTTGAGAGCTCGGAGTGTTGAAATATATCGCTCAGAGTTCACAGTTTGCCCTTGCTCCAGAAATTCCATGTGGACCACTCCCTCCATGTCCCAGAAAACGGTGAACAAGACCTTTCTTGCAGAGGCAACAACCTTGAACTTCCTTGGACTTGGAGAAGTTTTGTGCCTATACTCCATCGATTGGGCTTTACATTCTGGATCGTAGTGGTGGACCCAGGATTCGTCTCCAGTCACAATGCGTTGCAGAAATGCTTCTCCTTCTGCATTGTAACGCTCTAAGAGTTGAGTACACATGTCCTTTCTCTGCGCTTTCATCTCTACAGTGAGCTGTCTTGGGACCCAACGGGCAGAGACTTTTCGGTAACCCAGTACAGTTGTGGCGATATGGTGCACTCGTTCTTTCGAAATGCCTACTTCATCTGCAATTTCCTTTTGTTTGACCCTTCGATTAGCTCTAATCATGCAGTCAACTTTCTCTCGATGAGCCGTGTCCGATGCGGAAAGGGGCCTACCCGAACGCTTTCGATCACGCAGAATTGTCTCTCTGGGGTCTTCCCCTTTAAAAATTCTCACCCATTTGCGAACTGCACAGTCTGAAATGCACATTTCACCATAAATTGTCTTCATTCTTGCATGAATGTTTGCAGCAGAACATCCCTCAGCTGCCAAAAACTCGATAACAGAGCGCTGTTTGATGAGAAGGTCATTGGAAGTCGCCATTGTCTCATAAACATGGCTACCACATCATGTGTTGCGCGTCACTGCATTATGAGCACGAATGACGTCACACAAACTTGTTGTTATAGTTAAGTCTAGAAAAATGGTTCGGGAGTATATGTATGAAATTTTAGGTCGATGTGACGAAAATTGACCTAGTTATTAGCAAACGGAACTTAATTATCAGCCTGCCCTCGTAGTACAGTGGAAACCTGAAAAACCGAAGTCTGATTATGCGAATTTCTCATGAACCGAATTATGCGAGAGGAGAGGTTATTTGGTCTTTGGCTTTGTTAGAATCAGACTCGTATTTCAAAGTCTCTCGGGTTCAATTCTCTTTATTCAAAGTCGATACCTCTCCATAAGGCATTAGAAAACTACTACGATAATGTTATCAGGGATCCCATTTTATCAAATCCACCAAATTAAAAATCTGTGACCCAAACTTACTTGAAGCAGGAGTAAGCACAGAACAACATCTGAGCGAGTTAATCTGTTGGTCTCTGTAGAAGATTCCATTTGAGACTTGGACTAATCAAACATACTAGTTTTATCACTATGCAGTACACATGGCTTTGGCCAACCTTGATTGATGAAACCAATACAGGAGAAGTTTAAAGACCTGAAACCTTAAATGCCATTAAATTTCCCTTCCATATGACCTTGGATCTTTAAGATATAGGATTTATCAAAACATTTTGTAAGTGTAAGTGATATGAAGTTTGACTGTTGAAATAGTTGTATAAATTAAATTCTAGTGTAAGTGAAAAAGGCTTCAAATTCAGTGTGAGATTGAATTTCAAAGCTTGTATAGATTAACAAAGTAAGGAAGTGGAAAAAAAAACAACCTAATTTTGGTTCATTCATTTTTTATGTAATTTTGCCTCTTGTGCCTTTACTTTAAAGATTCTGTGATTGACATTTCTAAAAGTTTTGTTTTTAATTGAATTTTATTTTTAAGACTTATCTCAATAAAGAAGGAGTCATGCCTCAATATTGACACAAAATGGCAAGACAAAAAATGTTCTATATATACATTTTACTGTTATAATTTTGTTCAGTATCAGTTTAGATCCTTTACCTTATGCTTTCAATTAATACTGTCCTTCAGACCAATAGATTTTAGTTGTATTTGATTTTTCTTCACCTACCACTACTTTGTATCAATGATTGTCGGTGAAATCCCTCAGACCAATATTGATTGTGTATATCGTTACATATTTGAATACTCCTTAGCTTAAACTTTTTTATAATGCTTTTATTGACTGGTACTAATGGTTTTCTCTTGAATAATAAAAGAAACAACAACACTGCCTTCTTTATTGAGTTTTACCTTGTTTTCAGTGTTGTTTTTTACTAACATATACATGTAAATACATACATGTATGGAGAAAAGTTCTCTTCTCGCACCAATGTGCCGGCACCTGTTTAAACTTACGGGCAATAAACATGCAAAAACCTAATACAGTAATAGTGGAAGAAGAATAGTGTCTTCATCTTATATGGGAGATCCCGCAGAGTTAATGGCTTTCTCTAGAATACATGTGCTCGATCATTGTACTCAATATTTGGAGACGAATTTCCAATTTTATTTAACTTACATTTTAGTTAATTTCAGTCAGACTCTGCAGCAGCATGTAATATGATGTAGATGGGCTTTGTGGTGTTTTTATAGTTATACATCTAAAAGCTATCAAGAATGAATGTGCTATATTGCAGTCACTTAAATGGTTACAATTACGTCTTCATTTTATTTCGTATGTAAAGCGTACATTTTCTATGACCAGAAAAGTGCATTCTTCTGTTGCTATCCATGATTTCAAGATCAATCTCAAACTGGTCATTTTGCTTATATTTGTAACAATATCAGATGGTAATTTCAAACCTGAAAATGGTTTTTTCCTTTCATTCGCATAAATGCCCATGACATCCTCACAGTATTTAATTATATGTACTTGAAGTACTGTGTTTTAAAAAGGGAGGTCAAATAGTGTATCTATATAGAACTAGACTCAGGTATTTGCCTGCATTAAATCAGATTTAATTTGGTTCTGCTTTATGCCTAAAGTTTCTGTTTTTGTGATAATATAATATTATTAACCTTTTTGTCATCACAGAAATGGAATCAAGATGGCCTGATTCTTAAGTGAATTTTCTGGCCCCATCCAACCTATTTGGAAACAATTTTTTTCCTAAACTGAAAAGAAGAACAACAGAAAAACACGCAAATTTCCACAAAACCACTTATTTCAAAGATCAGGTTTTAAGATGGCAAATAATGTGTAGAATCAGAGTTTCTGTCATTAGCCTGCACTGCTTTACAAGATCAGCTGAAAAAAAAAATAGAGTGGTAAAGAAATTGCTGATCATTGTTTAGGAGAAAAAAACACAAGTCACTGTCAATATCAATTATGTAATTTATTTGAAATGTCACCATTTCCAAACAACAAATCACACCAGATATTTTACCTGGGCAAAGTAGGCCAATGACTAAAAAAAAATCCAGATGAAAACATGACCTGACAATGCCTGACTGAATAACACAAATCATTGAAAACTCATTCACCAGAAACAGAAACAAATAACAGAGAAATGGTCTAAGTAAAATTTGTACTAAAATTTGCAACATTATTTTTTTTTCCTTTTACAGCCCAATTAAAAAATAAAAGAGGAAATACTTAAAAAAAAAAAATGTCTATGCAGAGAGAAAAGCATTTCAGTTATAAAATTTACAACAGACCTGCAAGCTTCAAAAAGTTATCTGGCACTCTGAGGAGTGTGACACTGACAGTGATTGAGTGTGTGACAGAGCCCATCAACACTAAAATTTTCTCAGGCTCTAGTTGGGGAAAGAAGGGTGGGGCTGGGGCTCACACAGGCTGGAGCTGGGCTATGTTGCTTGAGCATCGTCCTCAGAGAACAGAATTTGAGTAATAAAAAAGCTACTGTAAAATCTGCTTGTATTTCATGACTGCATCTCAGTGATAGTCACTCATGGAGATACATTCTTTGGAAAAGAGTCAAGATGCGTTTTTTTTTTAATATTTTGCGCCCCGTTATCACATACATTATTTCATCTATTTCAGTTTGATCCGTTTCATCTAAGTAGCCTATGAAATAAATAAACGTGTAATTCCTCTTGTTCATTCTCCCTCATTTAACAAGCTTGATTCTTTTTTTAGTAGATGATCAATATTCGTTTCAACAATTTTATTGCATTGTACAGGAAGGTCTACACTAATCTTTAGCACAGAATGTAATGTATTTAATTTTTAAATCCCCTGATAAGACAAAATACAACACCCCCCTTGATAGAGAACCGCTGATAATTTGGTATCATTCAGGAATCTTATCAACAATGAGTCAAAAGTTGATTAATCTATTTAAAAAGATAAAATGTGGATGAAAATAGAGAACTAATCTAAAATAAAATCAGTTTATCACAGTTCAATACAGACTGCGCTATAATACAATTAGATTTCTTTAACTTCTATCCATATTAATGTAAAAAACTGACGGATTGTTGGGGTTTAAGAGAAAACTTTTCATGACCTCAGCAACTTTACCAGTGTGGATTACTCAAAGGGATACGAGAAAAAAAAAACAAACAGAAACACAGTTGAGCTGAAACAATATTTGCCCTAAAATTTTTTTTTTATTCAAGTAAGCCACCCAATCTTGAAATGGGCTAAGTTTTAGTTTTAACCATGTTTTTCATTTTCATTTCACCAACTCTACATAAAAATGGTAATTGACCTTGCCAATTTTGAAGAGTGGTTTTCAAAAACTTGGTTACAGGTTTTTCAAAATTTTGATACTTGAATTTAAAATTAATTGTAATTTATGTCTATAGCCCTATTTGTGTTTTCTACTGTTTGAGAACACAATGGTAAAATTATCCCACAGGATTAAAGCTGATAATGTGATAGAGTGAATGCAAACTTCCGTTTCGGAATATTACTCTTCGATTGTATTGGACACAATTATTCGCTAAACAGCCACAATAAAATCAAGAAAAATGTTCCCTTGTGAAAAGAGAGAGGCCTTAAAATAGGAGTCCCAAGGGACAGTCAATGGTTTTCAGCAAGCAAAGTAATAGCTATGTGCTGTGCTGGATCAGTGTTCTCTATGGAACCACGAGCATAAGGCTTTTTTTTTTCTTTTGAAAGAAAATAAAAACCAGCAAAAATTTGTCAACACTTAGCAGTGTTAATGTATAACTCCAAACCAGAGCTTGTGTTTCATCAAAATGTAAGACTAGACATGTAGCAGAAATTCTGGCAAAATTATTCTACTTTCATTAAATTTTATGAACTTCTTTACTAATACTAGCCATCAAGACATGCACTAACCATTTATCTTCTTAAAAATTGTTTTAAAAAGCTGCTCAACACATAATTATCTGAAACAGGTAAAAATTCAAACAGTAATGTATTAATAAATCATTAAATTCAGGAAATAGCTGCATACCTTCACTATCAATGTCATACAGAAAAGCCTCACACCAAAAAATGGCTTTCTTTCATGATTTGTTGTTGTTACTTTAGTTTTTGTATGGACAAGTTTTATGCACCTTATTGTCACAATGCTTTGGATATGAATTCTTGATGGAATTACAAATCTAGGTGCTTTATTCCTCTCACTTAAGACTTCCTCCACAGCTCTGGGGGGAAAAAGTCTGTGTGAAGATTACCAAAAAGAAAAAAAAAAAAAAGAACTTACTATAGCAAAAAAAACACTGCTTTGATATTCCACAAAGATAACTCAGAGGTTTAGAAACACACATCTTTGTGGGCTGCCTTGAGTGATCTGTCAATAAAGCATTTCTTTCAAGTGTTTTTCCATACTCAATGATAGATGCCTTAACCAACAATGGTTCAACACATTTTTCATGGCATGAAATATACGAGCATAAAATTGAAAATCTCTTGTCCTCTTCTTTTTGAAATGGTGTGTATTCAACATATTCAACAAAATATCCAGCATTAAACAACATCAACATAAAACATTCTGCAATTGGTGTTTGTTCCCAAATCATAGTCAGATGAAGAATTATTCTGAACACAACTTTACAACTAAGCAGCTCTCAGTCACCGTGAAATCATCCAGTTCATAGTTTCTTGTAAATCATGACAAAATCTAATTTCTCACTAATCTATCAAATGAAGATGAATATTTCCAAATCATTCATATAGTCAAAATAATGGAGCTTAATTATTTTTTTTCAAAATTGTACAAAGCAGAGCAAAAAAAAACAACAACAAGATAATAAAACTGATGAAAACACACTACCACTTCATAATTTCTTCACCATTAAAATAATCAGTACAGACATCTCTACATACCTTTACTCATCAGTTCGAATGCATAACACACTTGCTCATGAACTGTCTCTTTATAACATCTGGTCGAGTAGTTTCAAAGCGCAGCACACAATGCATCTCTGTCAAAATGAATATGACCTTGCTATTCGAACCCTCCCCACCCCTCAATGCCTTTCCCTTGCACTATACAACCTTATGTAGCATTCCAGCATTCATGGCTAGAGCTATATGAAAACAGAAGTAGTTTAAATTTTAAGTTTAGAAAAAAAATTACATTTCAAATGGAATAAGAGATCAAAAAACAGTAAAAACAGAAAAAACTCCTGAAATTCCAAATAAGAAAGTAATTTCCTCAAATGAACAAATAAACTGGGTAGCGCAAGCAGATAAAATCCCAGCAATCATACACATCTTTTAATATTTCCCATATCTCCGTGGCTCAGGTGGAGGGAGAGATCCTGGGGCACCTGGAAATGGGTTAAACCTTCCTGAATACTGCTGGAGCAGAGCGTCGCGGTAAGCTTGGGTATAAGCTTCGACTCCCTCCTTGGAATCTCTGTGCAAGCCACCCACACCCTCCCCTTTATGGCTGCCTTTATAAGCTTTGTGCTCAGCCCTGTACCCTTTGTCATCATAACGATCATATCTCCTCTCATCATATTTGTCATAACGCTTATCATCTTCATATTTGTCTCCCTTACTATCACGACTGTCTCGACTCCCTCTGCTGCTAACTTTTTTTACCACACTCCCAACACCATATGATGATGATCTGCTATCATCAAGCAATCGAAAATCTTCATCATCACTATGGTTTCTCTTGTGTTTCTTCTTCTTTTTATGCCGATGTGACCGCTCCTTCTCCCTTGATCTTGACCTTGACCTAGAGCGAGAGCGTGACTTGTGTGATGATGAGGACTTCTTCCAGGAGGCAGATGTGTCGTCTTCTACCACTGTATCCTTGTCCACCATGTCCTGTTCATCAAGATCATCTGGCACTGTCAAAGTCATTAAGTTCGGCCGCTCAGGATTAGGGATAAACACATGGGACTTGAGCAAGCCTGCCTCTTCATGACCTCCGACCATATTTGATCCAGCAAGAGTCTTTTGTCGCAGCTTGTTTGCAAACTCTGTCTTGGCATCACCCCCAGCTCCTCCAGCAGAGATAGACATGTGTGAGCCAATAATTCCCAGCGACGCATCATCTTCATCACTAACTATCTCCATAGCATCCGGATCAGCAAGATGGGCAGCTGTGGGAGCACCAGCTTCCTGCTTGTCGTTGGGAACAGTTGGCACATTGGTGATGGCCACAACTTCTGGCCAGTTCTCTTTTTGACCTGGTGAGGTTTGCTGGAACATTGGTGGAGGAGGAGAAGTGAAGTTGGGAGGGGGTATAGGAGAAGTCAAAAATGGGGGAGGAGGAGGGGGAGGCATATTCAGATTTAATTTGAGAGCCATGGCTGGTGGAGGTACAGGGAGTGGAATGGGTGGAGGGACTGGCTGTGGAGTAGAGGGAAACTGGACTGGGGAAGTGGGCAGGCTGTTCCCTGTACTGGTTCCACCAACAAGAGGGGGAGCATACGCTGGCACGGATGGAGAGTTGGGCTGGCGCAGGCTGGTATTGTTACTGCTACTATTCACACCGTTGTTGATGCTTGATGATGAGGTTAGAGAGGATGAGTCAGTTGACCAAGTATTCCAAGATTGCTGAGAGCTTGACACAGTTGCACCCTGATTCTCAGACTTCTTCAGAGCACTGCTGGTGTTTAACATAGTTAAGCTATCCAAAAAGCTGGCTGCTCCTGTTTTTGTCGGCCCACCAATACCTACTGAAGTTCCCTTCTGAGTCTGGGAAATGAGCCTTGACAGAAAATCAATGGGATTCTCTTTTTTTGGTGGAGGGCTCTTATGAGATTTGGGTGGAGGCGGTGGAGATGACAATGACACCTCATCTTGGACAGGAGTAGTAGGTGCTTCATCGTCTAGGGGAGTGGTATTGCCATCCTCCTCAATGACTGCTGTGGTCGTCACCTGCTTGCTAGAAAGCTTTGCGGCGGCCAGAGATGCTGGCAGTTGAGGGGTGTACACTGGCGGATTCGATGCTGAAGACCCAGATCGACCTTGGTCAAAAAAGCTTGCTAAGCGAGATTCCAGGCTAACACTTGCTGTAGAATAAACAAAATAAATATTTTCATTAATTTAAAATATGGCAATGTTCTAATCCAGACTGTCTTATTAATAGGAATGAGGTTTGTCATGAAAACTTATTGAGATGAAACAGAGTCGTTCCAGTGTTCAATAATATAATTTAACTCATTTATAACAGGAAATGGAGACTTCAGTATCACAATTTCACAATTCAGGATCTTTCTGAAATTCTAGAAACTTCTGAAAAATTTTCTTATGAGCATTGTGACCTATTAACTTTCTTTTTTAAATTAAATCATTGAAGTCACACATGACCTTGACTTGCTGTGGGCCTAGGTCATTTTAGCCCTGAGCTTTAATCAAAAAATAATCATACTTTGTGGGAACTTTTTAAGATCATAAAATAACCAAACTTTGTGGGAACTTTTTTAAGATCCTAAAATAATCATACTTTGTGAGAACTTTTTAAGATCCTAAAACAATCATACTTTGTGGGAACTTTTTCAGATCTTAAAATAATACTTTGTGGGAACTTTTTTAGATCATAAAATAATCATACTTCGTGGGAACTTTTTCAGATCCTAAAATAATCATACTTTGTGGGAACTTTTTCAAATCATAAAATAATAATACTTTGTGGGAACTTTTTCAGATCTTAAAATAATCATACTTTGTGGGAACTTTTTCAGATCCTAAAATAATCATACTTTGTGGGAACTTTTCAGATCTTAAAATAATACTTTGTGGGAACTTTTTCAGATCCTAAAATAATCATACTTTGTGGGAACTTTTTCAGATCCTAAAATAATCATACTTTGCGGGAACTTTTTCAAATCATAAAATAATCAAACTTTGTGGGAACTTTTTCAGATCTTAAAATAATCATACTTTGTGGGAACTTTTTCAGATCCTAAAATAATCATACTTTGTGGGAACTTTTTCAGATCATAAAATAATCATACTTTGTGGGAACTTTTTCAGATCATAAAATAATCAAACTTTGTGGGAACTTTTTCAGATCCGAAAATAATCATACTTTGTGGGAACTTTGTCAGATCTTAAAATAATCATACTTTGTGGGAACTTTTTCAGATCATAAAATAATCATACTTTGTGGGAACTTTTTCAGATCTTAAAATAATCAAACTTTGCGGGAACTTTTTCAGATCTTAAAATAATCATGCTTTGTGGGAACTTTTTCAGATCATAAAATAATCATACTTTGTAGTTGAAGTGAGAGAATGCAGCAATATCGAAATTAAAACCAATCAGCTCAACAAAATCTTAATGATCAAACATGCTTATGAATACTGTCAGTCTAGCCATTTTTTAATGATCTTAAATGTCTACTTATTTATGAAAAATTATCCAATCAACAGGTTTTACTGCTTAAAAGGAGGTAACTATTTGTTACTTTTATACATGACATAATATAATGCAGCAAATTACATGCATTAGTACAAAGATTAAACTTTTAGAATCATATTTATGCAATTTGTAGAACTTATATTGAGAGAAGGTATTACTTTTTTAAATGAATTACTTATTTCCTGAAACTGAGCAAATAAGTGATATAGATAGAATAGTCAATTGAGTTATTGATCATTTTCTCACACCATATTATTCTGTGCTTGGATTTTTAGGATGACCATCAAACTGTTTTGTTTGATTACCATTGTTAGTTTGATTTGAATGGAATCATGTTCAAATATGAGATACCTGGTAGCAGATTTATTCTGAGTTGAACAAACCTCAACATTTCAGATTAAATAAAAGAAATCACCATAGATAGAGACGGAGACGAGAAAATTAGGAAGAATCTCCATCTTCCTTTGAGCGTTGGGCCTGACCTTGATTGAGAGAAATGACAGTGCCTATGAACTGGTCACTACTGGACTACCATATTACTGTTGGTGTTTATAAGGTGTGTTTTGGTAGCATAACTAGCTTCTACAGAAGTAGGGACTGGCTTCAGTTTTATCCTGATAGTAAGCCTTGCCGCTAACCACTATCCTGGACTTGGGTTCGGTATATGATGCTTCCCTTATCTAACTATCTCCACTCCATTTGAAGGCATTGTTGAGAACAATAATCTGTTTTATACCCACCTGGTCATTCTTTGTTATAATAAATATATTACTGTATTGATGCAAATCTGATTTCTGCAGTTTTCAAGATAATTTAGCTTTAGATGCTGTACTGAACTCACACATATTATTGAATTTAAAAGCTGTATTTAAAGAAGAGTGCAACTCAATACCACATGATGTGACTATCATCATCATTGATAAGTCGGTCTATGAAAATTTCTAATCATATCATGACGGCATTTGCTTAACCATATTTTTCCCCCCACAAACATCAACTTTGTTTTACTTTCAAAGTATAATTGTTACCTTGACCCTTATCCATAAAAATCAGGATAGCTTAAAATATGACACAATTTTTGGTTCTTGGTTTCATGTTACATTAAATTTTGACTTCAGCAAACATGCATGCTGACTTCACAAGTCATGTATGTGAGCCCAGTCATGAAAATAAAAAAAGGCTATACTGAGAGGGTCGATTCCATCCATGAGGAGGGCAAAATAATGCACAATACCCCCCTTCGCACATACACACACATGCCCGCTATAGACAGCCATTCTTGAAAAGCAGAGGAGAGCAATGGCAAAATTTCGCAAAATATACAACAATTTAGCAAGTAGACTAAGTAAGGGAACCAGAGAGAGGCTTAGGCTATGTGAAACTATCATATATGCACTTCAAAACTTCAAGAGCATTTTTCCAAAACTGGGTATTTGGATTCATGATGGTTTTGGAAGCAATTACTCTATATCTACAATAACTCTATAAGATCTACTCACGATTTTTCTGATGAGATAAACTGACACTTTTCAC
Source organism: Elysia crispata (assembly GCA_033675545.1). Lineage (NCBI taxonomy): Eukaryota > Metazoa > Mollusca > Gastropoda > Plakobranchidae > Elysia > Elysia crispata. The sequence continues at coordinate 91,044 of JAWDGP010007821.1, read as the reverse complement.
ACACTAGTACATTCTAGAATGCTTTGCAAAGCAAACAAAAGATCAATCTTGAGCTACATTACCATATTATGATAATGTTTGGAAAATTTTGAAAAATTATTGGGGAGCATGTGGGGTGAACCATTTTTCAATTGTAGATGAAAACCAAATCCAAGAGAAGCAAAATTAATAACTTTTGAAATAGTCAACACATTACACTTAGATAATTTAACCATAGAGTGCCTGAGGGTAAAGAGAATGATGTATGCTTCATTTACAATTGTCCTTCGAAAGTAACAAAGATGGAAAATCTAGTTTGAAGATATTAGAATCTCTCGGAATCCAGAGCTAGATGTAAATCTTGCTCTATGTTTTTACATTGTTAAAAATCAATCATAAATCTGGTGAAAAAAATATCTTGAACATCTGTTACATGTCAAGAAGAAAAAAGGCAGAGAAAAGAAGAAACTACCAACAGAATGATCAAAGATGATCAATTGAAAAAAAGCATCAAAATTTGGAAAGAGAAACAGACATCAGAACAATGTCCAATTTCCAAGAAGGGTTAGGTATCTGTGCAAGACTACCCATGATGCTTTGCAACGCAAATAAAAATATCATATAATGAGCTTTACTGGCTTGCTGTTTAATTTTATCGATTTTCATTTAATTTCCTTTTTTTTTTGAGAGACAGAAATTAATTTAAGTGTTCCTTAAAAACAATAGGACAGTACAAAATGACATTTCAGAATGTACATCATTGATTCCAATTGATTAATCAGACACAGCATTCAATCAACATGACATTTTTCGTCCATGAACTATAAGACATGTGACAAGGTATTTACCAGAGTCTGTGCCTCCTAGATTTAGGTCAGGGGGGGAACCTTCTGGGGATGGGGCCTCCAGAGGAGGGGATGCTGCAATCAAAAACACATTATTGTAAATAAAATATTGAAGAACTTAAATTTCAGTTTTGTGAAAAATAACTAGTTCAATTTCTGATGAAATGATAACTTTTGAAAGCATAATGAATTGATAAAACTGGATCTGGTTGAAGCTAAACTAGGTTGCTATACAAGACAATCAAAACATTTTTAGACTCAGCTTAAATAGAACATATTTTGTAACTGTACGGCTAGGATACATCAAATTAGATCAAAACTGAAAGGAATATTTGCAATGGCTAAGGGTGCATGTCAATTTTCCTTTAACTTTAGAAGACATTTGAGGTAAAACATTTTCCATGAAAATAGACATAACTCAAAGGAAAGAAATTTTAAAAATTATTGTAGGAGTTTTCTAAAGATAAAACTTTCTACCATCATAAACATCTTGATCTGTCTGTCCAATGGTTTCCGCTGCTGGTCTTGCCCCATTGTACCATGCTGAGGAGCAAAAATAATAGACAAAAAAATAAAAAGTTTTAATGCTCAACTGAATTACATAATGCAAAGAATCCAATCTAAGCAGTGAAACGTAATAAAAAAAATGAGAGATCATGCAAGGATGCTGATGAAAAAAGCAAAAAAGGCTTAGACATGATCAGCTCAGTCAAAGTAAAACATAAGGAAACTTTCTTAATCAGTCTGAGCAATGATAATACAGACACATCTTTAGGAAATATAGGAAAATAAATACAAAGTCTTTATCAAAAAATACAATAAATACAAGCATCCTTATCATTGTTTTTGGGGAGTCTAAGCCAAAAATATGTTGCTGCAAAACCACACAGCCAAAAAATTGTTCTAGACAGTCTTTTAAAAATTCTAGGAAGCATTTGAACTAGATCAGAACTATAATAATTCTTTCAAAAGACAACAACAACAAAAAAATTCTTAGGTCAAGATTTAGGACATGCCAAAGTTTATTTTACCAAAACACCTTATACAAAAGAAAGGGTTCATGGAATTTGCATCAAATGTATCAAATAGTGATAAGACAAACACACTTGTAGTATACTAAGTAACTAGATTGTTAGAATCCACCATTAAAACTCTGGGTTGATGCAAACTATGCCGTAGTATACTAAGTAACTAGATTGTTAGAATTCACCATTAAAACTCTGGGTTGATGCAAACTATGCCGTTACTACATATGACTGCTTTAACAAAAGACATTCAGCCTTGTTGCCCTCACTTCATTTTTTTCTCTCAGACATTCAAATGATTTGTGTTATACTTGAATCCTTTGAGTTGCGTTTAGTTTTGAGCTATAAGACAGTGTCAATCTTAATTTTAGCCTGACCTGTCTTGGCTACATCTTACATTTTCTCTCTTCTCACTGTTGCTGTGCCTAGATGTTTAGCACCATCAATAAAAAAATTACACATTTAAAATCACAATACCGTCCATGGACGAGTACCAAATGTAATAACATTTTTCCATCCTTGAGTCTGTATCACCAGGGTATCTCTGACCTAACCTGAGCCCTGTCACAAGCCTGTTAGCAGCTATTTTTAAGAAGAGTGGACAGAAAGTCTTAATACACAATTTTCAAGGATTCCATCCATGTAAAACTGTAAAATATCTGAATTTTCTGTCATAAAATGATGTCCTGACCTCATTGGTTTTAGTTTATTTGACAGTCAACTTGAATCAGGAAACCAGGCATCTCTATTATCTCATCAATTCACTTTTTTTTTTTTAAATTTCACACACGTAATGAAACTCTAGCAGCAACAAGAAACATGAAAAAAGGTCAAAGTTCATGCTAGTTGAGAAATGAGTTGTAAAAACCACAAGACAAATTTTTGAGTTGGCATAATAATCAATTGACTTCAAGGAAACGAAGAGAGATCTTTCAGACTTAATCATAGAAAAACATTGCACAAATGTAAACAACTGAGAAATCCAGACCTGATCTATAGTTTCCCCCTTGTGCAGATGGATTGTAGCTGTAAGTAGTGGAGCCCAAGTGGGGCGGTGTGTTTCCTGGAGATGGTGCATTCACATCAGGGGAGGGAATTGGGCTGTCAGGCTGCGGGAAAGTGCGTTTTAGCTCATCTAGCTTTTTCTTCATGTTATTGATGCGTGCGCCAAAGTTCTTGTATGCCTGGATATCAGCAATACATGAAATTTTAAAAAAAATTACTGCTGCCATAAGAATATAAGATCTCATAAAATACATGCGAAAGATTGCCAATCTTCATTTATGTATGCAGTATAAGAAAAAACAACTAAGCTTTAAATTTCTTTAAAGGCATGAAGAAATCTTCAGATTCCTAGAGAGTCTTTATCATCTACAAATTTCTCATCGTATAAATAGTGCATTTTGTACACAACTAACATTAAAAAAAAAAAAAACACCAAACAATCAATTGACTGAGTGATTTTAAAAATGAATGACTGGAGTAAATATTTCAAATGTGAAAGGATTTAGAAAAGGATAAAGATCAAAATTAATTGATTTGAATTGCCTTCTTTGATGCGGCTGACTTGGACTCAGGTAAAACGTCAAGTTCTACTTCCATCACCACGTATATAAATATCTGCTTATTGCATTTTAAAAAGTATTAACATCAACCAGCTTCTTCCATGTTATGTCTAATGTATAAACAGTTTTCAGAAAACTTTCTGAAGTTCAGGGGATGATCTTACGTTTGCTACGATTTTTGCCTCTCGATACTGTTCCTCATAGAACGTCTCACTGGTGTTCAGTGTTTGCAAAAGAAGTCTTTGGTCTTCCACATGCTGTGTTTGTCTTTTCACCAACTCAGCCAACTTGTTGCAAGAATCTTCAAATTGATTTGAGAAATCATTGCCATGGGCCCGATCTGGATAAGATGGAAAAAACTAATTGAAGCTCCAATGCAAACATTAATGATCAAGCTAAAGATGCATGACAAAAATTATTCCACTCAGGAAATACCATCTTTAACTTTACAGTTTTTCCATTGGAAATTCAGAACTCTCACCATAGGAGAAGGGAAGCTCAACAGGAACATAGATTCAAAACAAAGGATACAGCTAAATGTAAATTGTAATATCAGGATCTATAAGTGATTTTAAATTTCATCTAATGGGAAGAACACATCAATGGACAAAATCCTTATTACTTACAGTAATAAAAACACACTCCAATGCTTGCACACAAGACCTGACACTTACAAATAATCCATTGCACTTGAAAAAAACATCTGCAGGCATTTTCATTACAAAAGCTTATTACATTCAAAGCAAAAAGAAAAAAAAAATTAAATATTTGACCTGTTTAATAATAGATCTTTGATTTTTGTTTTTTCTTGAGATCATATTTTTATGATTTTGAAAAAGTATTAAGATATTGATATATAGAGTGGATGTGTTCTGAGTTCATAGATCATTATTTTACTGAAATAATGTTGATTTGCTGTATCAATACTTTTAAGTGCAAATTATCTCTCATTGTCTCATTATATAAAAATCAATTTCAGTCAGCAAAGATTAAAAATCAAAGTACATTTTATTTTAACTGTTTAGGTCTAAGTCATTCAATGTATTAAAGATGCATATTATGGAATCAATTTTTTTTACCTTTAAGACGTTTCACTGCTTCTGCACTGGACATGTCCAGTTTTAAGTGAGTTATCTGGCTCAGTTTAAACTTGATATCAGTAGCTTGACGTGTAAACGCTGTTATCTGTTCTATCATCTCATGCGGCTGAAGTTTCATAGAGATTAAAAATAGACACTGTATCAATATCAAAGGACAATTTTCTGGATTAGAACTAAAGTTGAAAATTAATTTCAATTTCCGTTTTAAAATCAATATTAGCAGAAGCATTTCTTAAAGTTCCTTGGAATTTCATTTGGTTGGTTTAGCAGAGACAAGTTGCTATAAATTCATCTCTCAAATCTTTCCACTGTTTATTAAAATCAATTGAGCTTGGTGGTGGCCCATTTATTAATGAATAAAAAAGATAATTAGAAATCAAAGTTAGGAATATAAAAGCTTTAAAAATTTAAAAAAAAATTTAAAAAACCTTTAAGATAAATTGAAAGAAAAGCTAGTAGTAATAAATGAGGTGTTACATAAAATGAATTGATTCATTTAACCTACATGCAGAATCTGCTAGACAAAAATTTAAAAAAAAAACTGTGGTAGGAACAACATTGCTAAAAAAAAGTACAGATAGCTTATGGCACTGAGCAAATTATTTTGTACATATTCTACATAACAAACTAATGTAGGAGTCAATGACAGATCTCAAAATGGAGAAGCAATAACTATGGTTCGTTTTTTTTCTTTCACTCATCTCAGTGGCACTGGCCACAGAAGAAGTTTTCAGACCATACTCTGGATAGAAGCCTGAAAGTGTACCTTAAACTCTGCAAGGATCCTAGCACTCTCTTCTTCATCCTCCTCTGCAGGATTGTGTGTTGGCTGCACAGGACTTGTTTGTTTTCCTGCAGGGTCTGAAGGCAGGGGAGAGGCAACAGGACTTATTGGTCCATTGTATACCTCTTCTTCCATCAGACTTTTCTTTACTTTGTGAGTCTTTGTCTTTGATTTCCCAGACTTGCCATCTGGTGATAGCAGGTGATCAGTCTAGGCATATGGGCAAATTCCTACTGATCTGTTGTTTATTCAATTTACAATTTTACATTCCAAAGTGCTCAAGACCACAAATAAATTTCTCTCCTAATATAATATTCATACAGCGCAAGGGAACTGGAAAAAAATTATGTTACTGAACTTTTGAATGTGCAAAGGGTGTCTAGAGGCAAGCTTCCCCACAATTTTGTTACACTGCAAATAGAGCCATGTAAAAGCATTTCCACACTAATTTATTTCATAATCTGGTGTTCAAATTAAGGATTAAGAGGTATAGTCTTCAGACTACAGCAAAATGAAGAATGTCCCCTAATCTAATTCATAATTATAGATTTAATTCTCGTTTAGAACCCAAGCTTGAACTAAAGAATATTGCGGAAAGTCTAAATAGAGGGTCTTGTATAGTCTACAGTTAAATCTCTTCTTCTACCCATAAGATCTTAAGTTCAAGATCTGGGAGAATAACAGAAGCTAAAAGAAATCAAGATCTAAACTCTAGATTAGATCTTGATTCTAACAGTATCTTGTATAAACAACATAATTTAGTTAAAGATAAAAAAAATTGATAAAGTTAATGAGCCTATTGATATTTTCCCAGACATTATATATAATACAACATGGATTTATAGATGAGCATAAATGTATACTCTTATCATAAATGAATCAGTATGACAGTAATTAATACATCAGTACATTGTCCTTTTTTTTTTCAAAGAATCTTTGTTTCAATCTAAAGAAAATCACATTGTGAACCGAAACTAAAGGGCAAAGAACTAACACTCACTGAGAGCCCCATGCAAACTTTTCACAAATGCTGCATCATAAACACCCCTCTCCTGCCAGATGTTAAAGATCCTCTCTACTTTCTTCTTCACTGACATATCTCTAAAGGGGGAAAAAGCAGAAAAGAAAAGGTGAAATTCATCATTTGAGTAGAAATCCTTAAAAATTGAGATATGTTGCTAACCAAAGCTTATAGTAATGGAGTGGACACTCAGTGTGGAGTAACAGTTGATTCAAATAGAATAGAAGACCTTGAAATGCAATTAAAAATTTTTTTCTAATTGTTTATTTTCAAAATTTGAGCATTCCATCCTTCAGGGAGTCTATTGTGTAGAATGTAGCCTTAAAACACTTCATTTTGCTGCTCCTCTCCACAGTAAACTAATTTCAATTATAAGTAAAGCCAACTGCAAAAAAAAATTACTTTCAGTTTCACTTGATCTGGGGCCAGTGTGAAGAGCGTTTCTTAGAATTCCTAAAAATCTGGCCCTACCTGACAAGACATGCTGCTTCCTTCAGATGTTCCTTGAAAGTTGTATTGTAAACATAAGCTTTCTTCTTCTTGCATGTTTGGACAACATCATTGCACAGGTAGAATAACGTCAAGCGATGAGATGGGTGAACTGAAGTGAATAATCAACAAAAAATTTCTTATTGCAAAGGAATAAAATTCATATATTATAAATATATGTTAATTCAATCAAACAAATGAAAGATGAATAAACTAACACCATAGATGAGAAATGTATGATAATCATTTATAGCTATGCTCAATATAGGCAAGGTGAGTTTTTAAAAAATGGGACATGATGTGGTGAAAAATTACCATCTATCTAGGGTAAATAATAATAAAATATAATCATTAAAGATATCAGGAGGGAAAACTGGTGAAACTATGATTCATTTATCTTCCTCACCATTTGGGGCTGGGGCAAATAAGGGCTCAGAAGAAAACCAAAGAGACTGATGTCTTTGAAGCTTTTTATTTAAAATTATAATATGGAATTTATGCAGGTTAACCATCCAGTCACGAGTGTTTTCAAGTTTTTACTAAGCTTTTAATATTAAATATAAAGTATAAATAGATACCATTCCTAGGAAATTTCATATACAGGCAGATGATTATGTAGATGACACAAGCTAAAACCAATAGAATGGGGAGCAATACTAGGATGCCAGCATTTTAGGAATCATGCATCTATAGTAGAGACAGATCAGATACATGTATTTCTAAATCTAGAATATATTTCACAAAGACTTGTGCTAAGTAGTCATGGATTTTGTGAAGCAAAGAAGCCTTCTAGATGTCTTTAGAATGTTTTGTGCATTTAGAATTTCTTTAATTTTCTGACTTTAATTTCTACATCTCTGACATTCAAAGCAGCTTCAATACTCTTGAAATGAATGTAAAGGTTTCTCGGTGTTGAACAAGTTATTGGTTGATGTACTAGTAACAATTTAAAGCAGAGCTCAGGAATACTCTTTGTGAATCTTCATAATGTGAAATTTCAATCCTTACTAACATGAGAGTCTGGACCATTAATTTAAAATTTCTCTCCCTGTCAAACAAACAAAGGATGGTGTAGATTGAACATGGATACTACAAATTTGGAAGATACAAGCCAAATATGTCTCTTAGTAACTCATCTTAGTACATGTGAAACAGTCCAAATAGGGAAAAAAATATATATATAATACATTAACACTATTATGCTTACAAAACATTTGTAGTTACTTAGCTATTGAAAATATTGTCAATGAAAACTGGATAATTTATCAAACATAAAGTAATAGATTTTTACCTGTTTTTTTCAAGACCTTCATCCACAGCTGACAAATTCTCTCATGGTGACTTTTATGGTGGATGATCCAAAGAGACAAACTCTGAATGCTGTCCTGTGTGTTATTAACAGTTTTCAGCTTCTTCTCCACACTCTCCTCATTCAGTGCTGCTGCCATCACAATCACTAGATGAGTAGATCAAACTGGAACTTGGTTTTTACTTGAAAGTCGTGTTGATTTAGACCTTTCTGAGTAAAATGAAAAATCATTAGTTCATATGACTTAATTATTTGTTTACTCAATACAGACAGGGTTGTGAACATCAAGATCTGATATTTTCTGATGTTATATCAATATTTTAAACTGGTGAAGCCACCTAGGAAGGAGCATGCGCAGTGTGTCCCTTCGTTACCGCTGCGCACCCTAGGATATTGTTCGGTCTATCTATTTTGTGCCCAAATGAGATCTATTGGCATTGTTGATTTTACAGATGAAAATCTACCTTACAACTTGCCTTTTTGAAATATGTATAGCCTTTGATTGAGCATATGTGTCGCCTTTCAGTTTTAGTGTATGTTCTTGAGTTTAATATCTAAACTTTCAGAGATTGTTTTGGAGATTGTTAACGAATTGACACTGCATGCGCTAGCTCCTGTCAGTAACCTGATCAGATCATGAGGTCAACTGCTAGGTAGAACAGGTTTTGTGCTTTTGAGCTGGGGTGTTTTAAATGCATCAATCTTAATGTTTAAACATGTATCTAAATTATAATCCTACTGGCTGCAATAATGTTAAAGAATATGGTGTGAATGTACCATACTTATTCAGCATTGGAAAAATAATGGAAATTTTATTTTTCAAATTGAAAGAAATGCAGAACAGAACTTTTGATGCCCAGGACTTTGATAGCAGCCCCATATAATAACTGTGATGACAGTTTTTAATGACGCTAAATGAAGCTTTTGGAACAACATATTATGATGAAATTTTGGCAGAGATTCAATGTTCATTAATATGTTGATAAAGCACGTACAATTGCAGAGAAAATCATTGATCTTTAGCTATTTTGATTTAAGTTTCCCTTCACGACCTTTTCACAGAGCTAGCCAGTTAAGATTATTTCTTCTTTGTCTCCTAAGTTTACCTTTTATCTCTATATCATTGTGGTATCGTGGCTCTTCATTTATTGGTTCTAGATCTATGAACATCATTCTCTCATGAGGAATTTAATAATACCGGTAGTGATCTTTGAGAGAAACAAATGAAGAATATATGAGATCACTTAAGGAAAACAGACTTAGTTTTGTAAACTAATTATAAGTTTAGACTATAGTTTAGAATAAGGTCTAACATTATATCACGGCTAATATGATCAACAGTGATATAAGCCAAAAATTTAAAATTATCCCAATATCATGTGGTTACATTATTTTTTTTTAGTCTAGGAAAGCCTATAGTTTTTACAAGGTTAGTCCTAGTACACTTTCAGAAATATAAATTTATATATTATAATTTATATATAAATTTCTGACAAATAAAAACTATTCATGGTCATAAGTTTCACTGAAAATTCATACTTAATTGTTTTATAAAATAAAATGGGTTTGGAGGACAAATATTGTAACTGTTCTGTTTTGTAAATATTCATTATGAAATTAGTGCATCGTCATAAACATAAATTCACGCTTTTCTTTGTTAGCAATGTGGACAATTACAAAGAATCTTATTTGTGTGCAGTGAAAGTTATTGCGTTGTATTCCAAGTCAAAACTTGGGTTTTAAAATGAATTTAAGTCTAAGCACAAAAAAATTTGAAAAAGTAATGGCAGAAATATTGCAATATAAAATCAAGGAAAGAGTTCCTTTTAGATACGGACGTTTTTTTTTACATAGAAGAAACAACAAGAAAGCCCGGAGAAGGGAAATAAGTAAGAGACAGAGCTCAAATAAATTAATTTTTCTTCTTCGTGTAACCCCAAGCAAAAACCAAGCCCGATCTTTTTCAATGGTACCTGTCAAACGAAGCCCTCTTTGGTGTGTAAATTAGTCTGTAACTAAAAGGAACTCTTTCCAAAATCGATGAAAATTGTGAACCTCGAGAATTACAGGTGATACACAAGCACGTTTGTCAGCACATAGATTAAAGTCTCCTAAGTTTGTTGCGCTCAACCAGACAAGTGATTTGTAACCGATCCGCCAACTGTTGGCAGATACCTGGGTATATTTGGTGAAAAAACTAAAAGGCCTTTTTCAGTGGTTTTTAAACAGCCGTGTGAGAGCTTCTAAAGAATTGGACTAGAATCTAGATCTAGATCTAGATCTACATACTATCTGCTACTCAAACCTATAAATTCAGACTGCAGTCTAAATCTAGATCTATATTAATAGATTATTACACTAAAATGAGAAATGCCTAAAACCTCGATCTAGATTCTAATCTAGATATCTAGATCCAGATGATAGATCTAGATCTAGATCTAATCTAGATCTCGAAGTAGAACTAGAAAATCTAGATCTAGATTTAGATTAAAATTTACTTAAGGAAACCTATCAAAACACATCATAACATGTGATGGGTATGACTATCTGCCTGAAACTTGAGTGCAAGCCGCAATACCTTAAAATGCAGTTAATGCCGATATTATTGCAGTTGATTGACTTGCTCTCACAGATGAAAGACGATGGCTATCAGCCGACCTAGACGCCATGTTTCGGCTCGACTATTTTTACTCTAAGTTTTTCACGGCAACTAGGCAATATTGTGAAATTTAATTTGGCTTCAACATTCTCAGCCAAAGTTCCTGAACCCATTGTTTTACAAGTTGAAGATTTTGGTGCATACGTTTCAGTGTGAATATTCCTTGAAAAATCTTGAAGCAAACAAGGCAAAATATAGATTGTACTAGGCGAAGATAATTTTTTTTTAATCTAAAAAATTTTTAGTAGCCTCTTTTCTTTCTTTGATTTCTATTTCTGGTTCAGGGGTATAGTATGCCAAAATGCCAATTGCAGCATGCTTCCTCCTATCAGTTACATTATACTAGTTAACCTTACGATCATCCAAGAAATAGCATTATATTGAAATAATTTTTTAACATAACGATTCATTGGTAATGAAATATTACAGATGAATATGAGTTTAATTTATAACTTTATAACGCCAAAGAAATGTAATGGAGGCTTTAAAATCTGGCAAAAAAATCTCAGGCCTAAACTAAAAATTTGGCTTACGCGTTCCCACAGGCACAATAATATTCCTGAATGTCATTCCTGGGGATCTAACTTAGGGGACAGAAAACTTGAGAAAATCTAGATCTAGACCTGTCGGCACACAGACTGCGGTCTCTCACAATTTTTCAGCTGCAGCAGATTGGCTCAGGCCAGAGAAAACAGTGCAAGTGGGACTACACATTGAGTAAGTTTGTAAGTCTACTTTTTCTACGCTTTTCGATCAAAGAACCTAGATCTAGGCCAAGTAGAGCCCACGAGAAACACACCGTAAAATCTGCTGATGTGTGTTGAGGGTTTGCAATTCACGGGGAATTAGACAAGGTATGTAGATGTTCATATAATTTAACATTTTGAATAATTAAATTAAAACATTTTAATTTAGTGAGCCTATTTAGGATACAAATCAAGTCCATGCTGTCAAATGAACAAAGTTTTGCTAGAGTACAAGTTGTTGAGTGCTTTAAAAATTTTAATGTATGACGTTTCCCAGTACAACCAGCTTTTCTTTCTGGAGTTAACTTTCGTTGTATTATTATTATTATTATTATTATTATTATTATTATTATTATTATTATTATTATTATTATTATTATTATTATTATTATTATTATTATTATTATTATTATTATTATTATTTTTATTATTATTATTACTGTCGCTGCTTTAGTAATATTGTACTATAAATGATAATTATAATGAAATCTAGTCAGAGCTCCTAGCCTTAATAAGTCTTCTTTTTAAGTAGGATCGGACAAGAAATTTAGTTTTTTCAAAACTGGAGCATTAAATAGTCCTATATCTTGATGTACTTTAATCTGGGTGTACAAAAATACACAGTAAATTTAGGCATATAGATCTAAATCACTCGCTCAATATCTAGATTCTGTAATTATCTGCATAATTACATCAATCACTAGCAATTTAGTGCTGAGACGTAGCCAAACAGAGATCAGTATCAACATCAAAGCTTAGTATTTGAATCTTTAATGGAGAATGAGAGAGAGAGAGAGAGAGAGAGAGAGAGAGAGAGAGAGAGAGAGAGAGAGAGAGAGAGAGAGAGAGAGATTGGGGGGGGCCGTAGGTGGAGGAATTATTATTATTATTATTATTATTGTTGTTATTGTTATTATACAATGCTGTGTTAATGGTGATGGTAGTAGTAGTAGTAGTAGTAGTAGTAGTAGTAGTAGTAGTAGTAGTAGTAGTAGTAGTAAATAGTAACATTAGTAGTAGTAAATAGTAACACGTCAGTGGTGCTTTTTAGGTGGTAGCGGCAACAACATAAGTAACATTGGCGATGCAGTCGTCGCTGTAATGAGCAGCAACAAAAATAGACGTAAAGGGCGCCATAGCGAATGTTTTTGTTTTGCGAGAAACGAACGCCATCAACCTTAAGTTAATTTAAAAAAACCAATGTGTTCCGACCCGGCAGTAAAAAGCAAGTAGGGCACAATGTCAGATTATATTTAATTGAAATTATTCTTATTTTTATTTGATTCGATTATGTTTAGAGTAGATAATCTGAGCGAAAAGTCTAACATGCCAGCTTTTTTTTTTTTTTTTACACTTAAAACTGTCGCCCACGGAGTGAACTTGCGGTCTTGCCTGCCGCTCAACAGACATTGTTGTGGCGTGCGTCAGGTCAAAAGTTGCCTCAGCCCAAATTCTAGTCAATTACCAGCGATTGGGGACAGCTGAAACGAAAATTCCTCAAGTCAAATATGTCAGCAGCCCACTGTTGCCCAATTTGAATGTCAACATATCTCTGGGATTGAAAAAGAAAAAACACACACACAAAAAAAAACACCTAACGCGTGAATATCTCTGGGTGAAGTGAAGGAACTCTTGACTTGCACACGTCGGACAATTCACTGATCTCTAGAAGTTGGTGGATAGCTTCAGCTGAGGTTTTCAGAAAATAATATATAGTCTGATCTCTTAGTTCGTGTTCACTTTGAGGGAAAGGGTTTACTTGTGTGTGTGTGAATAAGAGAGAGAGAGAGAGAGAGAGAGAGAGAGAGAGAGAGAGAGAGAGAGAGAGAGAGAGAGAGAGAGAGAGAGAGAGAGAGAGAGAGAGAGAGAGAGAGAGAGAGAGAGAGAGCAATTTCTATGTGTTTTACCAAAAAAGCTGACTGATTTAATTTTTAACCTTTTCCACCGGATCTTATTTTGTGTCCTTGTTTCGCAGCTCCTTCTGAGCCGGTCTTACACACGAGTTCTTGAAATCAGAGAGGAGTACATCTACATGTTAGTTTTGTAACGGTCTAGTGATTATCATCTCCAGCTCTCAGTACACGCTGACATGAAAGACAAGTCTCTTCTCAGCTAGCTACACCAAGAACACGCTATGATTGGAGCTCAACGCGTATTACAGAGCTACTTCTTGCATGCTACAGTCTGTGTGTATCTTAGTCAACCAGCAAAGGAACGAAAATAGAATCCGGAATCTCTCATTCCACTAGATGGCGTCGACGACTCGAGAACCAATGTTTTTCGCTTGTTTGTTTTTAAATCTCTTATTTCTATGGAATGCTCAGACATTTGGCAGCGCTCAAAATATCTCTAGAGTATTTGATTAGTTTACAAATTTGAAGCGATCTTGAAAATGGTGCCAGTTTTAGACGCCATGATTTCGCAGCTGAGTTGACAAAGGACTGGTGATTGACCCCACGCCAAAACAGACTCGTCCCTGAAACATTGTGAGTTGAAGCCTGTCCTTGCTCCCAGATCTAGATCTATACCGGATCTCCATCTTCTCTGGCGCTTGCTCGGTTACGTTCATCAAGACAAGACTTAGTGGTCAGTTGGAAAGGCAACTACTTCGCATCAAAGGACACAAAGACGTCAGTGACCTGTCGACCAGCCACCCTGTGCTGGAGCTTCCAGAAATCATCTTTTGTTACGTTTGGAAAAACTAAATCTTCAGTAATTGGATGTTAATATGCGATAAAGAAAAATCACCAACAGCATCTTGTCAAATCGTAGATCAGAGGTTTTGAGCTTGACCAGTCTTTTCATTCCCCACTGACCATGACGAGACAAACCGACCGAAACGCCCTGGACCCACCATCGGGTGTGGTCAGTAACTATTCAGCAAGCCTGGTCTAGTATTCAGTAGAGCAGGCTCGGTTGGAGTGGGTTTGAGAGATTCTTCAGTGCTCGCTTTCATTTGGGTTTGTGATCCTCAACAGACTTTTTTTTTAAAATGATTAGTGGTGATTAGGCCTATATCATATGTGAATCTTGGCTAGTATTGGACACCTGTACAACCTGCCTCGGGCACTTTAATATACTAAACCAATTGTCAATCTAGTAGTGCAATAAAGTGTATGAGTGAACTCTTTATAGACCGTGTAATTAAGGTTATCTTTAGATGCATGTGCTTCAATTCAGGGCTGTGAGGTGAGACCCTGTGGTGGACAGGGGAAAGAACGACACTGTGTCGCATGTCGTGTATACCATGCCGCATAAAGGTCAGATGAATGGCGTCTGCAGGCACAATAACTCTTCCGTTGGGGGTCTGTGGGGTAGATCAGGAGACGAGAGTGGATTGTCAGGGGTCAAGCGGCCGTCAAGCCCCACGGTGCGCGGGTGTGCGTCCACCCTGGTGGCTGGCCTCATCGGTTTCATCTGCGGCATCCTGGTGGTCAACTGGTGCAAGGTGGGCGTGTCCTCTCGCTGCGGTATGAAGGGCATCTGCTGCACGGAGATAAGGATTAGCCCCCTTGGCTCCGCCCAACAGCCTTTGCTTCTGGGAGGAGGAGGAGGAGATAACTCCAATATTCTTTTCGGCAACGAAGTGGCTGACGGCGTCGCGAGATCCTCATCATCATCGTCACCTAAGCACAAGGATAACTTTATCTTCGTCGGAATCATGACTGCCAAAAAGTTCATTGACAACCGTGGTCTCGCATCCCATCGGACCTGGGCCCGGACCATTAATGGAAGGGTCATGTTTTTCTCCAGCGAAGATTCCACGTCTGCGCATAGAGTGCCTGTGGTAGCTCTGCCAAACGTGGACGATCGGTATCCGCCGCAGAAGAAGTCTTTTATGATGCTGAAGTACATGCATGATCACTACCTCGACAAATTCGAATGGTTTATGCGGGCAGACGACGATGTTTTTATCAAGGGGGATAAGCTGGACGCCTTCTTGCGCGGCATCAACAGCTCCCAGGCGCTGTTTATTGGCCAGGCGGGCACGGGCAAAGCGGAGGAGCTGGGCAAACTCTCGCTGGCGCCAGATGAAAACTTCTGCATGGGTGGACCAGGCATGATCTTCAGCCGTGAGACGTTAAGGCGGATGGCGCCGCACATCAGCTTCTGTCTGCGGAACTTGTATACCTCGCATGAGGATGTGGAGATAGGACGCTGTGTCCGCAAGTTTGCTGGAATCCAGTGCACCTGGTCGTACGAGGTAACTCTTCCACAATAATTAACGCTTGTTCTGTTTTGTCGTATTGGCGATCCAACTTCTCTGTTAAACTTCCTATGCCACCATATTGAGATATATTGCTTATTATGGAAAATTGATTCATTACATCATATCACTTAACTTTTGTACATTGACTTAAGGCTTACTTTAATACTTAAAAATAGGACCTTCTACTTATCGAGTTGATCGACCTTGAAAAGAAAATTACACTGTAAATGTCTGTTCTTTTTATTTTTTGTCAAAGTTATTTATTCTTTGAAGTTTGAATGTATCATGATATTGCATGAAGTTGTTGATGCAATACTATCGAAATCATGAAGGTCGTAAAAAGACTCAATATTATCAAAAGAGACTTGTCGCTGGAGAGAAGAGAAGAGAACCTGTAGTGTATTCAGAAAGATATGCCCTGGTGTTCTGGGAATTCTGTCAGGTCCTGTCCACGCAGTCTCACTCCTCCATAACATTGTACAGTGAATGTAAATTCCTCAGAACTACTACACTGTATGTATTTCATTTTGTCTGTTTTGGCGTATTTAAAATCTGCCATAGAACGAATGGCTCGGTGTAAATTGTTCAGAAAGCTACACGGTTACTTATTTACAAACGGAGTCAAGTCGAGCATAGCTTCTTAATGGATTTTTTTTTTTTGTCTTTCTTTTGAAGTTGATGTGTAATGTCAGCATACAGACATGTACATGTACATTGATTCCAAAAATTGTTTCGCGAAACAAGCCATTCATGTGACATTGAATTATTATATTAAAAACATGATTAATCTAGACTGTCATTCGGCCGAGACGTGGGACTGGGAAGCCAGTGTGGGTGATTCGAATATAGGGAGAATCGCACTTCTTCGAAATAGTTTCATGATTTGAAAATGATGTCATTGTATTCATCCTCGCCATCACTAGAGTGTTGCTTCTGTAAGTGATTCGAGGCTGGTTGGGCGGGTGTTGAAACTCTAACCCTAGCACCTACAGGGTGTCTGGAGGTTTGAATCGCTCTGTCCAGACCTCATGATGAGCACTACAGGGTGTCTGGAGGTTTGAATCGCTCTGTCCAGACCTCATGATGAGCACTACAGGGTGTCTGGAGGTTCGAATCGCTCTGTCCAGACCTCATGATGATACTAGCAGGGGCTTACCTGGTGCTTGGTGTCACCTTCCAGTGGGCAGCAAAGTCCGACCAGTCATGAGTTTGAGATTGCTCGTCCTCTACCCGTGACATTGATGCCTGTTACCGGTGAGGTTGATCACCCCTGTGCCGACATGGAATGGATGTAATAATGAAATACCTTACTCGCTACTTGCGTGTGGAGAGCCGGCGATAGACAAGGTCCGCGACGGTCTGAGCTTAGGGTCTCACCTTATCAGCCGTGCCTAGCTTAGCGAGAGTTGGTTCGGTGAGCTGCAGAGAGCTGAGCGGTGTGAACTGAACGAGCTTTTCTTATAGGAGAATTTCATTCCTGTATCATATGTGGTCAGCGTCTAATTGTTGTCTAATGACACTACGCTAGCCGGTAATGTGATGAGATATAGGCGTCTGCAGTTTAGGAAAGTTGGTCCATTTTCTCTGTCTGTCTCTCTCTCTCTCTCTCTCTCTCTCTCTCTCTCTCTCTCTCTCTCTCTCTCTCTCTCTCTCTCTCTCTCTCTCTCTCTCTCTCTCTCTTTTTATCACACAAACTCTGAGAATATTTAACTCGAAAAACGGTCGCACCGACACGATAACAAACACTTCAAAAAGTATCAGTTCTACCACGTCGTTATGGGCGATGGTTTAGAAGTTCGTTGTGAAGTGGTGCTAGTGGTGGTAGCTGTGGTAGTGCTGGTACGCTACTGCTATAGTGCTGCTAGTGCTGCTTTCGTTTATACATATTGTTATCTCGGGTTCACGGAAGGTTAAAAACAAAGCATTTTCTCTCCTTGAACTGAAGTTTTATGGGATTTGATCAAACATTGACTGCTGGGTTCCCCATCGCACTCCCAGCCCACCGGTGACGTTCAGTTTAACACGGCCTTAAGGAGGCGCGCTGCTCACTGAATTGTCCTATTAATTAATTTATCTTGTACTTCAGTGACATTATCTGTACTTACAGAGACCGTTAGGCCTGGCTCACTCGGCCTCATACGGAGGTTTTAATTGATTGTCGATCAAATAATTTCAAATCATAGTTGTCGCGTTGGGATATTTTGTCTAAGTTCTCTAAGTTTGTGCCGGAGTGGGCGGGGTTTTCCAGGACCAGCAGAAGACGTGTAGGTTAACATGTGTGAAGGTTATATCTGTTCAACAGCCGGCGTGACCCAGACAAGTTCAGCTTGTCAGCAGGTGTTGGCAGAGAAGATTGCCCTGTAACCTATGACTGTGGCTCCAGATTTCTCTCTACCCCCCTGCCCCCTTTTCTACTCGTGTACTGGCCTCAGACCAGACAGCTATATATCATGGTTCACGGGACGAGTCCACTACGCTCACTCCTTGTTGCCACCAAATACTTTTGTCTGACCGAGAGCCGTAAGCCTCAGCCTCGTACATTAACTCGCTTCCTAGTAGACATGCGGACTTACTCAAACCATGTGTTTCAGCGCTGGGAAAAGTGTTGACGTCATAAACTAGCAGACGTGAAGATGTGTTTTCCCCCTTCTGTCTCTCATTCAAGGGTATAGCCGGCTGTGGTACTTGTCGTGAGAAAAGGCCACTACGGAATCTCCCAGTTCTGAACTCGAGGTCTCGACTGGTACTGGATACTTCAGCATCAGACCCGACAACAAGAGCAAAAATTACACCGTTTACGTAAAAGATAAAGTTCAATCATGTTAAAAGTCAGAGCTGTCCCAATGGGGATACCGTTGGGTCTCGCTAGAGAGAGTGCTCTACTCAGTAGATGAAAGTTTGTTCCGCTAGTACCAGCACCAACACGATGGGGGCTTATAACACATATTGAGGCTTTACAAGAGTTGGGGGCAATCTTTACCTTGTTTGATAAACAATTTGTCGTTTTTAGTTCTATCCTACCTTGTTCTCAGGTTTCTCAGCTACCGAGAAGCTCAGGTTAACGAGTTTTTCTTTTAAAACCGTTGATTATAAATTGTCGTCTTTGTTTGTGTATGTATGTGTGTGTGTGTGTGTGGGGGGGGGAGTTTTGATTTTTGTTCTCTGATTCGTCCCCTCATCCTTGTTTTTTATCTCTCTCTCTCTCTCTCTCTCTCTCTCTCTCTCTCTCTCTCTCTCTCTCTCTCTCTCTCTCTCTCTCTCTCTTTCTCTCTCTCTGTGTGTTTCTATCCCCCCTCTCCCTCACCTTTTTTTGTGGCGAATAATCTTGGAAAGTTGATCTCAGTCCATATCCCTAGTAGGCTACATCTCTTCTCCCATCAATGTGTAAATGTGTAAAGAAGATAAAGTCAAGTCAAACTGCCCTTCTCGTGAAGCAAACAGTCACATTATCAAACCGCTATCCAAATCGAATCTAGAGGTTTTTATTGTTTTTTTTTTTTTTAATTTATGTGTTTTAAACGTTTATCTGTTTGAATCGCCAAGGTATTAAAATGATTCTAATTCATAGCCTATTTTTCTCTGGCGCATGCGACAGATGTTTGTGAGAGCAGATTCATCTGTAGAATTTTTGTTTTGATTTGTTAACTTTTGTTTTCCTACCAGCATATTAAACTCAACATGCCGTGTCGCACTCTCTTTGAGTATGTATCTAGCCCGAGGCCCAGTCAGCCTTCTGTGTGACTGTTCGTGGTGAAGCTAAGAATAATCCCGAGATCAATTTACCTGGTGGGGGAGTTGCAGTTTATCTTACATTATTTCCTCATTGAGTTGGTGGCCAGCTTACCCACATCTGTCCAGATGGCCACAGTTTGCTATAACTGCTCTCACTCGAGCACTTGAAACCATAAAAAGTCATCAGATTACCCGCAACTATCGCAGGTTTGAGCCACGTGTAGCACGGCGGGTCAGCCTGGGGTTCTCATCTTCTCAGCACTGCTCTGCTCGAGAGCTGTTCTTTAAAAGAAGCTTCAATGTAGTGTCAAAATCGTGCACTCTGTGCGCTATTGTCAATATGAGGAGACTAATTGTGTAGCTTTATGTTACTAACACACATTCCCAGCTGCATTTAGTAGGCTTGAGACAAGCACAATCGAAACGCATCCTTTTCTCTTCCATTTATATACAGAGCTGCACATGTGAACCGAAGTCTAAACCTGGTTTTATTGAGAATGTATCTGTAATCGTTAATAATCCACCTGGGTTTGTTTAATGAAGTGGGTGGCAGCATTAGCCGACAGCTCTCCCTTGTGATAATTTCGATATGCATGGACTTGCTTTCTTTCATCTCTTCTTGTCTTTCATGTGTTGTTCAAACTAATCAAAGTTGGGCTTGTAAAACTCTGTTATGATTTTTTTTTACATTGGGATATAGACATTGAGCCTTTCAATTTCTCCAGGAGCATGAATGGATGTTTGGACAAGGACTGTTCAGTGTGTCAGCAAACCTGCTGTGTTTACAGTTCCTTTGAGACCAACCGATGTACAACCATACATTGGGCCATTATACGAGGACTCAAACTGCCTTTCAATCGTTGATATAGATCGAATTGTATACGAAGGTGCTAACGCACTCTACATGTTTTGGTATGTCTTGGTTCGTGGGGAGATGGGAGAATGAGAAAAAGAGAGAGAGAGAGAGAGAGAGAGAGAGAGAGAGAGAGAGAGAGAGAGAGAGAGAGAGAGAGAGAGAGAGAGAGAGAGAGAGAGAGAGAGACAGACAGACAGACAGAGAGAGAGAGAGAGAGAGACAGAGAAAGAGAGAGAGAGAGAGACAGACAGACAGACAGACAGGCAGAGTCAGAGAGAGAGAGACACACACACACACACACAGAGGGAGAGACACACACACACAGAGGGAGAGACAGAAACGGAGAGAGACCAAGGTACTACTGAAGGAACTGAGAATTTTCACCCGAAGTTGATCGGATTTTTCTCGTGAGTCCCGCCGTACCGTTGCTGTATGTACCGCACCCCCTATCATCGAGGCCTCATTTGGTGACACGAGGTGACGCGCAGCACATATTCAGCCATTGCTAGATTTAGAATTGGTGTTAATACCGAGAGTTGAACTGCACCAAGAGGCATGTTCACGTGGCCGTGACGAAGCCAGTGACATAATTATTTTAGTTGTAAGATACTTTGTAAGATACTCATTACATCGTTGCATAACCGCAGACTTCGACCCCCAAACCAACCTGCTCTCTGTTAGCTTTCGCTTCTCTACATAGTTTTTTTGTTTGTTTGTTTTTCAGATGTAACATGGGTTTTTGTTTTTTTTATAATTTTAAATTATTCTTTTGCCCCACGCCGGTCTTGAGTGAGTCTGTCGCAGTGTTGTGATTATGTTGAAGTGTTTTAAGTTTTGAAATGAATGTGAGGCGAGCCTCTCAGCGTTGTTAGAGAGGCTTGATCTCAAGAGAAATCTAACCTTATCAAGTTAACAGAAATTCCTGTCACTATGGGTGGTCTAAAGACACTATTTTGTCTTAAGTTAGATGTTAGAGAATTTTTTTTCTTCTCTATCGACTTGTCTACGGTCTATTATTACCCTCCGTCCCTTTTTTTCCCTCTCTATCTCTGCTCTCTCTCTCTCTCTCTCTCTCTCTCTCTCTCTCTCTCTCTCTCTCTCTCTCTCTCTCTCTCTCTCTCTCTCTCTCTCTTACGGGACTGTTCTCTTTTCTGTGTTTCATTCTACTTTCCCAAATGTTTGCGTCTCGGCCTCATTATTTCTCCTCCTTCTCTCACCACCTGACCAGTCGAGTATTGAAACGTCAGCCAGATGGTTGGTGAGAGTAGAACGCGCCAGGTCAAGCCACGTAGCTTGCACACCCTGAGCTCTGGGCCCATTCTGTCGTTCCAATCTAAATAGCGACAGACTCCAGATGGTGGAGGCATGAGCGCGTGGTCTCTGCTGGCCTGCCCTGCCCTGTCCTCACCTGTAATGTTGCTAACAATGTTTGTACCGTGATCCATTACTGGCTTCACAATCATTTTTTCTATAGTGCAGTGCTATATATGTGCTGATCCGTGACGCAACTCTCCAAGGTCATGATCATACTTCATCATAACTTCTGTGTCATGCATCAAGAAAGATGACATCAAATTGCCTGGA
This sequence comes from Elysia crispata, assembly GCA_033675545.1. Classification (NCBI taxonomy): domain Eukaryota; kingdom Metazoa; phylum Mollusca; class Gastropoda; family Plakobranchidae; genus Elysia; species Elysia crispata. The sequence continues at coordinate 69,140 of JAWDGP010007821.1, read as the reverse complement.
AACTTATCTTTGACTCTCACACCCATCTTCTCGTCTCCTTGTCTCGATCCAATTAATTTGTTCTACAAGGTTTTGTTCAGAACGTCATGAACTAAACTGTGAAGAAACACCGTGCGTGCAAGTTATTCGCATGCTGCAGACCCCCGTCCTATGAAACCTATATCTCTGCTTCGTTGTTTTAGCGCAATCGTTGCGGTTTCTAAAGGCGACTATAAACCTAAATACGCGATGTATTTTTCCTGCAATTCAAGTCCCAGGTTCGAGCTAATCGTGCCTAGAGTTGACTTGAATGAATTCTGTTTTTCAAGTGTATGGGTTCTGAGGCTTTGAGCGTCTCTCCACCGTCCACGTCATGGAGCTGGAGCTGTCATGGAGCCACCCATTGTTATAGTGATTTCAACCTTTTCGCACTGAATCATGGAATCGTGTAGCACAGAATGGCAGCGCTCGTTGACGGTGCTCTCAATGCTAATGTAAGGATAGTTGTGGTTGTGTCGATTTTTGGTTTCACCATGCTCTCAATGCTAATGTAAGGATAGTTGTGGTTGTGTCGATTTTTGGTCTCACCATGCTCTCAATGCTAATGTAAGGATAGTTGTGGTTGTGTCGATTTTTGGTTTCACCATGGTCTCAATGCTAATGTAATGATAGTTGTGGTTGTGTCGATTTTTGGTTTCACCATGGTCTCAATACTAATGTAATGATAGTTGTGGTTGTGTCGATTTTTTGTTTTCACCATGGTCTCAAAGCATAATGTTGAGATAGTTGTAGTTGTGTCGATTTTTGGTTTGACCATGATTTTGAAGCATAATGTTGAGATAGTTGTAGTTGTATCAATTTTTGGTTTGACCATGATTTTGAATTATATTGTTGTGATAGTTGTAGTTGTATCAATTCTTAGTTTGACCATGATTTTAAATTATATTGTTGTGATAGTTGTAGTTGTATCAATTCTTAGTTTGATCATGATTTTGATGCATAATGTTGTTATAGTTATAGTTGTATCAATTCTTGGTTTGACTATGATTTTGAAGCGTAATGTTGTTATAGTTATAGTTGTATCAATTCTTGGTTTGACTATGATTTTGAAGCGTAATGTTGTTATAGTTATAGTTGTATCAATTCTTGGTTTGACTATGAGTTTGAAGCATAATGTTTTGATAGTTTTAGATATATCAATTCTTGGTTTGACTATGAGTTTGAAGCATAATGTTTTGATAGTTTTTTCTTGATTTGACTATGATTTTGAAGCGTAATGTTGTTATAGTTATAGTTGTATCGATTCTGATTTCAGCTTTACATTGCCTGGCAGTCTCTGATCTGTGTCACAACTCTGAAGCGGAAGTGATGGGTTGTTTATTTGTTTTGTTGTTGTTGTTTCGTTTTGCGACGGTGAGAAAGAGAGAGATAAAGAGATTTTATGTTCTACCTTCATATTGCCCATGACAAATATCTGTGAAACGGAATCCCTTTTCTTCACTTTTGAGTAACTGAAATCGGTGTGAATGTTTAACACATTGGAAAAAGCCACTGTCACATAAGTCCCATAACTCACAACTAAACGGTATGACTGGAACCTGATACAAAAGCCACCAGATAATCTCAAAGAGTGTGTTTTACCATACAATCACTGGATGCGCTCAAATGGGCGGGAAGAGAATAGGGAAATGAAAGGGGAGCTTTTTTGTCACATTGTAACGGTTATGAAGTCATTCTGTAGTCATAGAATAAAAATATTACAACTCGACATTTCCTCCTTACCTCTCGGATTGTTTCACCGTAACCTCACACCACTGAAACCTCTGTGGTCTACGCTACCAAGACTTGGTTACTAAACTTACACTTTTGTCTTCTGCCCGAAACGTTTAACAGCTTACACACTCTTTTATAAATTATGAAAAGAGTGTTATAAACTACATGTATTTCTTATAGTCGCCAGGCTCAGAGTTCTTGTTTTCCACTTAGCGCGCACACACATACACCTTCTGAGGAATGTGTTGGAGTGAGAGAGAAAGAGAGAGACAGACAGACAGACAGACAGACAGACAGACAGAGACAGAAAGGAGAGAGAGAAAGTCAGACAGACAGAGAGAAGAGAGAGAGAGAGAGAGAGAGAGAGAGAGAGAGAGAGAGAGAGAGAGAGAGAGAGAGAGAGAGAGAGAGAGAGAGAGAGAGAGAGAGAGAGAGAGAGAGAGAGAGAGAGAGAGAGAGAGAGAGAGAGAGAGTGAGTGAGTGAGTGAGTGAGTGAGTAAAATCGACCAAAAATCGCCGCTTGCACCGGCAATTCGTCACAGAAAAGAGGCACACAGCGTGACCGAGTCGACTAATTAGATGCAGCTGACGTCAACATGAGATGTTTTAACAACTGTTCTAAACCACGCACCGTGCCCATTCATCACTTGTTGCACAGCCCGTGCCGTTCTGGTGTGTGGAGAGCCTAGCTCAGTCAGTCAATGGCTCTCGAAAGTTACTTGATTGGCCTATTGGTGTGCGCCACTGTGTTGGATGGATGCCCCTGATAGTAATTGCATTCTCAATGAATTCTTTGTTCTATGCTCTTTGGCTGTGATAATTAACCATCTCTCTCTCTCTCTCTCTCTCTCTCTCTCTCTCTCTCTCTCTCTCTCTCTCTCTCTCTCTCTCTCTCTCTCTCTCTCTCTCTCTCTCTCTCTCTCTCTCTCTCTCTCTCTCTCTCTCTCTCTCTCTCTCTAGGTTTTTCTATCTGTTTATTTATAATCTACGTAACTCTCTTTTCTTTGCGCTCTCCTCTCTCTTTGACTCTCATCTTCACACATTTTTTTTTTCATTTTTGCATTTAGTGCTGGAAGGCTAGGCCCAGCTCCACCCACCTGTTTGAGGTTTGTCACTGTATGAGATTTTTTAGTTTTCCTCCGATCACCGGGTCAACAGCAGCTGTATGCTGTAGAAGTCTGTGCACGGCCGAGTGACTGTGTGTGTGTGTGTGTGTGTGAGCGGCAATCTAATGGTGGTCCATCATAATAATGAGCACGAACGATTCACTTCACGCACCGCTCACTTATTGGCCAAGGGGGAAAAGAATAAAAGAAAAAAAAAAACAATTAATGAGGTGCGACGGTCGACACATTGTGTTAAGCAAAGCATATGTAGTGTGTTAAAGCTATCAACTTGTACTTGCAGGGATTTTTTTTTAAAGTTTACTTCAGGAATATTAGAGACTAAGTAGATAACATCAAAATTGCATCTCGGGAGACATATTAAAATATGTAACGTGTGTGTTAACCAATTTATGTCTAAAATTCAATTCAGTCCAGATTAAGCCATAATAAATTTGTTTTGTTTGTTTATCGTAAAAACCGCTTATAATCCTTATTTTTGGCCAAACTGTGTTCCCGTGGGGTTGTTGTGTCGTTATTTCCGTTGATTTATCTTGGACGATGTACTCTGATTTTGAACCCATAGTCCACACCAATACAATAATCTGAGGATTCTGAACTCATTGTCCACACCTTTACAATAGTGAGGATTTTTAATTCATTGTCCACACCTGCACAATAGTCTGAGGATTTTTAATTCATTGTCCACACCTGCACAATAGTCTGAGGATTTTTAATTCATTGTCCACACCTGCACAATAGTCTGAGGATTTTTAATTCATTGTCCTATAGTCTGAAGATTTTTAATTCATTGTCCACACCTGCACAATAGTCTGAAGATTTCTAATTCATTGTCCACATTTGCACAATAGTCTGCGGATTTTTAATTCATTGTCCACGCCTTTACAATAGTCTGAGGATTTTTAATTCATTGTCCTCACTTGCACAATAGTCTGAGGATTTTTAATTCATTGTCGACATTTGTACTATAGTCTGAGGATTTTTAATTCATTGTCCACACCCGCTCAATAGTCTGAGGATTTTTAATTCATTGTCCACATTTGCACAATAATCTGAGGATTTTTAATTCATTGTCCACATTTGTACAATAGTCTGAGGATTTTTAATTCATTGTCCACACCTATACCATAATCTGAGAATTCTGAACTCATTGTCCACACTTATACCATAATCTTAGAATTCTGAACTCATTGTCCACACTTATACCATAATCTTAGAATTCTGAACTCATTGTCCACACTTATACCATAATCTTAGAATTCTGAACTCATTGTCCACACCTTTACCATAACCTGAGAATTCTGAACTCATTGTCCACACCTATACCATAACCTGAGAATTCTGAACTCATTGTCCACACTTATACCATAATCTTAGAATTCTGAACTCATTGTCCACACCTATACCATAACCTGAGAATTCTGAACTCATTGTCCACACTTATACCATAATCTGAGAATTCTGAAATCATTGTCCACACCTATACTTATACCATAATCTGAGAATTCTGAACTCATTGTCCACACCTATACCATAACCTGAGAATTCTGAACTCATTGTCCACACCTATACCATAACCTAAGAATTCTGAACTCATTGTCCACACCTATACCATAACCTGAGAATTCTGAACTCATTGTCCACACCTATACCATAACCTGAGAATTCTGAACTCATTGTCCACACCTATACCATAATCTGAGAATTCTGAACTTCTTGTCCACACCTATACCATGATATGAGGATTTGTATTTCATTGTCCACACCTGCACAATATTCTGAGTATTTTTAATTCATTGTCCACACCCATACTGTAACAACATTAGCCTGAGGATTCTGAACTCATTGTCCTCAACTGAGTCGAGCTAACACATCTAAGTTCGGAAGATGAAAATTTCTGGCCATGAAGACAAGTGTTTCCCACTCTGACCGTTATCGGCCAATGTGTGTAAGTTCGGAAGATGAATAGTTCTGGCCATGAAGACAAGTGTTTCCCACTCTGACCGTTATCGGCCAATGTGTGTAAGTTCGGAAGATGAATAGTTCTGGCCATGAAGACAAGTGTTTCCCACTCTGACCGTTATCGGCCAATGTGTGTAAGTTCGGAAGATGAAAATTTCTGGCCATGAAGACAAGTGTTTCCCACTCTGACCGTTATCGGCCAATGTGTGTAAAACATGCTTGATTAATGCCCTTTGATCTCTGTCTCTGATTTAAACAAAAAACTTTCGTCCACTTATGTCAGTTCTTGGCATCAATCCTATTGAAGCTACTCTGTACTATAGCGGACAATCTCTGTCGAAGGGTTCACCCCATTCGGTGAAGAGACATGACCTGTACGGTTCCTATCTAAAGATCCTTTAAGAAGAGCTTATTGTTATTATGGTTGTTATAACAGGATTCCAATGCAGGGCTTTTCCAGGCTGCATGGTTTAGTTGTTCGCTCGTTGACTACTCGATTCGTTCGCGGGTTTCAAGTTGAACTCAGTCACAACACTTGTTATTCTTCTGCCTTTATTGTACATTGTAAAACTATGTAAGCCTTGTCCTTGTCTGATTGTATAGATTTGGATGCAAGATTGCAAGTATGGCAATTGAATATAATATTCGATATAAGACTCAATTCCTTTTCAGTATGTACTTTTTAATAATATATATTTGCTTTTAGTTTTGTTCGCTGCGAAAAATCCAGAACACCATACGTCTAATATTATTGTCGCAATGGTTCCAGGGAGCTGATGACAGTGTTGCGATTGGCTGATGGATAGTGTTTTTAATACTAATGTTTGTGGGAGTAGATTTTGTGTTTGTTTAGGTCACTGTGTCCACACTAACCTTGACCAGTGACCACAGTCAGACTTGCTTGAGATGAAGAGCAGGAACTCTCCACTTCAGTGCTGTGATAATCTCTTGTCAAGCTCGATCTTCAACGTGTCATCACCTTTTCCAGGGTTTACTTTTGAGTTTTGTTTTTTACATGTCAATTTTCTCCATAATCATTTCACCAATACAAGTCTCTTGGATACTTATATACCTATATGAAAAAGCAATGCCAATCCTGAATTTCTAAAACAAGCATGATTGTTCGTTCAAGTGAAGAGGTGAACATTACAAGTACAGTACATTAAAAACTATTTCACTGAAATTTTAGCCTTATATGCTTCAGAGTCATACAACTACATTTACAGAAAAGAAAACTACAAGAATACAGATATGTATCTCCTCCAGAGTCATACAACTACATTTACAGAAAAGAAAACTACAAGAATACAGATATGTATCTCCTCCAGAGTCATACAACTACATTTACAGAAAAGAAAACTACAAGAATACAGATATGTATCTCCTCCAGAGTCATACAACTACATTTACAGAAAAGAAAACTACAAGAATACAGATATGTATCTCCTCCAGAGTCATACAACTACATTTACAGAAAAGAAAACTACAAGAATACAGATATGTATCTCCTCCAGAGCCACCAGTAGTAGAGAGGGCAGTTCGAAAATCAAGATACCCTAAATAGATTTCAATAATTATTGTCTAATTATTGTGTGATATGAAAATGAGCGAAAGCTGTTTATGATACCTTGTGGTATAAATTTTATAACAGCATTTGACTTGACGAATGGAGGTAGAAGAACATTTTTATAGAGAAAGAAAGATGGGCAGAGTAAGACACAGGCAATGGAAGAGATAAAATTATTCGGTGTGAGAGAGAGAGAGAGAGAGAGAGAGAGAGAGAGAGAGAGAGAGAGAGAGAGAGAGAGAGAGAGAGAGAGAGAGGCACACAACAATATTTGAATAAACATGTTCAATTCTTTTCTTCGCCGGAGAACGAACGAATTTCTGGCTTTACTGTATAATGAATCGATGTTCATCACTACATGTCGAGCTGTTTGTTTCCATCTCCCCCACCCCTCTCCCTCTACAGTAGTAACGAGCTATAACCCAGCGTCTTCATACTGTTTACCCACTAAAGTATTCAATCGTGACACATCAAAGAGCTCACTAGACTGGTGCGATTCAGATGGAAAAGGTCAAATCTGTCTGGGAAGAAGGAGAAAAAAAAAACCTTCGCTCACACGAGGCGTTCGCTCCACGCGGCGTCCTGCGCAGCACGAGTGAGCAAGAGAGGTCCCAAGTGGCAGAAAGTAGGGGGACCCCCTGCTCTGTACCATCTGGAAGTAAGAAATACCAAAAGGGACTCCACGTGCATGCATTAGCCGCCTCAAGTGGAGCCCTCCACACACTGTACAGCACTTGGTGAATCAAAGCATTGTTTGATATTGCTGCCGTCGCAAAGCAAACACAATGGCCCACATCCAAAAACTACTATTGGAGGCGAACTTCCGGTTTCACGCTTTCCATCAATCTATTATAGTGCCTTCGTAGTTCTGGGCGGCTTCTACATGCTGTACGGGTCGGCCGTGTCGTGGTTTTATTCAATGTTTATGTCTGCAGCGCGCCAGCTTGATGTCGACGACTCCGGCCGTTATGAATTTCGCTAAGTGAATTCGGACTGCTAGTGCTAGCTAGATCGAGGTTCCCAAACTCAGACCTGGACTGCTAGTGCTAGCTAGATCGAGGTTCCCAAACTCAGACCTGGACTGCTAGTGCTAGCTAGATCGAGGTTCCCAAACTCAGACCTGGACTGCTAGTGCTAGCTAGATCGAGGTTCCCAAACTCAGACCTGGACTGCTAGTGCTAGCTAGATCGAGGTTCCCAAACTCAGACCTGGACTGCTAGTGCTAGCTAGATCGAGGTTCCCAAACTCAGACCTGGACTGCTAGTGCTAGCTAGATCGAGGTTTCCAAACTCAGACCTGGACTGCTAGTGCTAGCTAGATCGAGGTTCCCAAACTCAGACCTGGACTGCTAGTGCTAGCTAGATCGAGGTTCCCAAACTCAGACCTGGACTGCTAGTGCTAGCTAGATCGAGGTTCCCAAACTCAGACCTGGACTGCTAGTGCTAGCTAGATCGAGGTTCCCAAACTCAGACCTGGACTGCTAGTGCTAGCTAGATCGAGGTTCCCAGACTCAGACCTGGACTGCTAGTGCTAGCTAGATCGAGGTTCCCAAACTCAGACCTGGTTGTCCCGGGGTTTCCGATCAGACGATCACAACGTCTGGGTAGAGCGGAAGGGTCAGTGGGTCATTGGGCCACCACCGGCTGCGGCATGCTGGGAACTGCGTTTGTCAGCTTCTTGAACCAAAGATTTCCATTTCCTCTTACCTATACCAGATTGAATTGCAAAGACATAATTTTTTAGTTCAACTTTCTTGAATGAATAAATATAAGCTGACATTTGTGTGTGAACGCTTTTTTTTTCTCTTTTAATTCAACCCAAAGTTATGTCCCAATCAAAGTATGGCATGTCGTTTCTTTGCTTATTATGTCTCTGTACTCTGTGATATTGTAAGCTGGATGCAGCAATACGCGAGTCACCGCGCCAACATCTCACCAAAGTAAAAAAAAAACACAATAACGCGAGGTGCTGTCAAAGTGCCAGAATTCATATCCCCTGACCTTATGAGTTGCGAGAGTGGTGGCATGAGCTGAGCTGAGCTCCAGTCTGGAGATTGTTGCATCATTTGGATGGCTGGAAAACCCGATGATGCTGGAAACAAGTGCGCCCACGGAATGATTATTCTCTTGGGCGTTAATAATTGTGTTTGCTGTTTTATCAAAACTTTTGTTCGACTGGCTTTATCCTAGGGTCTATCAGTGTGAACTTTAGTCAGTGCGGATAGCTTGAGATCTCCATTCACGCATGCGACTTGGTACAGGTATTCTAGTAACTCTGAATTCCTATCGGTTTTAAATCATTCCATAATCACATGTTTGTAGCATCATATCATGCTGTCCATGCAAGTCATGGGCACGCTGTACTTTTCTCCACTGACATTTGTTTGTTTTCACGCAAACATCAATCTCAGACTTATTGTTGGTTTGCTGTTGCCATAGAATTTAGGGTACATGTAAAGCTACAGTTTTTTGTATTGTTTGGATCCCCAGCACTGGTTGGGTTCTGATCTACATTCCTGAACATCCCGAGTCTATCACAGAAGCTTTTTCAATGGATGTCTCCAAGTTACTAACTCAGACCTGTCACCGCTGTCGCATGTGTCTTCTCGTGGAAACCAAATACTCTGAAAGAGTTACCCAATTTTCTTCCTGTTATAGATTGTAAATCGAACGCTCAGCTTCGACATTGGCTCTATGGACTCAGCAAAAAGTTACTCAGAATGCATTGAGATGAGGCAAACATTGAATCCCGCAAGTTTCAGCAAGTTTCCGCGATATTCGGCCTTGACCTTTTCTGGCCCAAACTGTGGGTAATCTTGTTTTGAGCCTGTAAGTCTTACTGTTTTCATTTTGTGTCCATGTGACCTCTGGTAGCTGCAGTAGTTCAAACTGAGCGCAACTTGTTCTCTTCTCGCCGACAATACCACACATGGTCACATCACAGGCAGTGATCAGGGCAATAAGCTACATGTATTACTTTTCATGACTGTCGCGAACACGTGTTTAATATACAATCTATCACGTACGGTGTCGCCAGCATCTTTCGTTTCTTGGCTGTTTTAGATAGATTGGCTCGTGAACCTTTCACTAGATCTAGCGTCAAGGATTGTAACAGGCCACGACCACAGCAGCTCTTGTCAAATATTCTCCACGGTACATGACCTTCATGAGGCTCTTTATCAGGTCACTGTCCTGCCCGTCAGGTTTGTCACTCAAGCGTGGAAGGTGATGGTCGAGTGACCATACAGTACCAGCTGGTTAATATTCTCTCGGTCATTATAGCCTTTTCTACACGCCACGTTCTAGTATCGCAAGCATAAATCTTACCACTGTTCAGTTACTTAGGTTTAGTCCCAGTTTTCCCCCCAATCCTATACCAATCTCACAGCCTTCTAGTATCGCAAGCATAAATCCTACCACTGTTCAGTTACTTAGGTTCAGTCCCGGTTTTCCCCCCACTCCTGTACCAATCTCACAGTCTTCTAGTATCGCAAGCATAAATCTTACCACTGTTCAGTTACTTAGGTTCAGTCCCGGTTTCCCCCCCAATCCTGTACCAATCTCACAGCCTTCTAGTATCGCAAGCATAAATCTTACCACTGTTCAGTTACTTAGGTTCAGTCCCGGTTTTCCCCCCACTCCTGTACCAATCTCACAGTCTTCTAGTATCGCAAGCATAAATCTTACCACTGTTCAGTTACTTAGGTTCAGTCCCGGTTTTCCCCCCAATCCTGTACCAATCTCACAGTCTTCTAGTATCGCAAGCATAAATCTTACCACTGTTCAGTTACTTAGGTTCAGTCCCGGTTTTCCCCCCACTCCTGTACCAATCTCACAGTCTTCTAGTATCGCAAGCATAAATCTTACCACTGTTCAGTTACTTAGGTTTAGTCCCGGTTTTCCCCCCAATCCTGTACCAATCTCACAGTCTTCTAGTATCGCAAGCATAAATCTTACCACTGTTCAGTTACTTAGGTTCAGTCCCGGTTTTCCCCCCAATCCTGTACCAATCTCACAGTCTTCTAGTATCGCAAGCATAAATCTTACCACTGTTCAGTTACTTAGGTTCAGTCCCGGTTTTCCCCCAAGCCTGTACCAATATCACATTCTTCTAGTATCGCAAGCATAAATCTTACCACTGTTCAGTTACTTAGGTTTAGTCCCGGTTTTCCCCCCAATCCTGTACCAATCTCACAGTCTTCTAGTATCGCAAGCATAAATCTTACCACTGTTCAGTTACTTAGGTTTAGTCCCGGTTTTCCCCCCAATCCTGTACCAATCTCACAGTCTTCTAGTATCGCAAGCATAAATCTTACCACTGTTCAGTTACTTAGGTTCAGTCCCGGTTTCCCCCCCAATCCTGTACCAATCTCACAGTCTTCTAGTATCGCAAGCATAAATCTTACCACTGTTCAGTTACTTAGGTTCAGTCCCGGTTTTCCCCCCACTCCTGTACCAATCTCACAGTCTTCTAGTATCGCAAGCATAAATCTTACCACTGTTCAGTTACTTAGGTTCAGTCCCGGTTTTCCCCCCAATCCTGTACCAATCTCACAGTCTTCTAGTATCGCAAGCATAAATCCTACCACTGTTCAGTTACTTAGGTTCAGTCCCGGTTTTCCCCCCAATCCTGTACCAATCTCACAGTCTTCTAGTATCGCAAGCATAAATCTTACCACTGTTCAGTTACTTAGGTTCAGTCCCGGTTTTCCCCCCACTCCTGTACTAATCTCACAGTCTTCTAGTATCGCAAGCATAAATCTTACCACTGTTCAGTTACTTAGGTTCAGTCCCGGTTTTCCCCCCAATCCTGTACCAATCTCACAGTCTTCTAGTATCGCAAGCATAAATCTTACCACTGTTCAGCTACTTAGGTTCAGTCCCGGTTTTCCCCCCAATCCTGTACCAATCTCACAGTCTTCTAGTATCGCAAGCATAAATCTTACCACTGTTCAGTTACTTAGGTTCAGACCATGTTTTCCCCCCAATCCTGTACAAAACTCACAGTCTTCTAGTATCGCAAGCATAAATCCTACCACTGTTCAGTTACTTAGGTTCAGTCCCGGTTTTCCCCCCAATCCTGTACCAATCTCACAGTCTTCTAGTATCGCAAGCATAAATCCTACCACTGTTCAGTTACTTAGGTTCAGTCCCGGTTTTCCCCCCAATCCTGTACCAATCTCACAGTCTTCTAGTATCGCAAGCATAAATCCTACCACTGTTCAGTTACTTAGGTTCAGTCCCGGTTTTCCCCCCAATCCTGTACCAATCTCACAGTCTTCTAGTATCGCAAGCATAAATCCTACCACTGTTCAGTTACTTAGGTTTAGTCCCGGTTTCCCCGCCCCCCTCCTCTCCGCCCAAATTCTGTACCAATCTCTCAGTGACAGTAACATTTTAGTCGAGATCTGATATACTGGGATTACTTTGGCTCCTACATACGTAGGGACTCACGACGTATGAACAACTTCACGACTTGTTCAGTATGAGTGAAATGAAAATCAACTATTTTCCTTCTTATCTTTTTTTTTTCTTGTCATACCTTATTATCAATTTATGCGCATTTACTGCTGACGGCAAACATCCTTTAACGTTAAAAAAAATAAAGAGAAAGACTATGGAGAGAAATTATAATTACCCCAAGGAATGCTCTGTGTTCCTCCTCTTCCTCACCCAGAGCCCAGGGAGAATTTTATTCTTTTCTCTCCTTCAAATCCCGGACGTAGTCATGCGACGAGAGCAGTATTTGTCGCTGCCCGAATTATTGTCCAGAAATTTGAGATGCTCTGTTTTACAAAGAGACCTATGCCTCGCTCAGTGTTCAGTCTACAGGAGCGTCTAATACTTGAACAATAGGAGCTCACTGAACGGCACGGGCCATCTTTTTAAATAAAAAAAGCAAAATAGTTGTGAAAGGAATAAGCACTGTCTTCTCCAAGTTTAGTCTATCTTATTATGTCTGAAATCGCGCAGAAGTTTTACAAAAAAGGTGAGGAGAAAACGTTTTTGGCTGAGTCGTAATATCACCGAACGATTTCAGGATATATTCGCGTGCGCTGTTTGATCAGGGTCGAGGTCACTGGTGCCATTGTCTTCATCAAGAAATATTGCTTTAACTAAAGCAAAAAGATGAAGATATTGGGGCGCGCTAGTTCAAATATCAACTATTAAATGTTTTACAGGCCATCTTCAGCTGCTAGTGCTACGTCTGTAGAGTTTCACTCAGCTCATCTCCTACATTCTTTCATAATTCAACTTTTTCGTTTTTATTTTGTAAAACTGGACCAGGTTGTTACAGTTTCAGTCTTTCCATACCGCACTGCCATGTATGTAGACTTTTATTTAAGTTGTTATTATGAACGATTTTAAGCATCCGGTACGCCATTCTCTTCTATGTTGAGTCCTGTGGACCACATACGGCATTGGGCTCGAGTCCTAAGGGGAATCCGTTTCTGACCCAACATACATTGAAACGAAGATAAATTTGATTGTCATGATATTAAGAGTTCCCACCCGAAGCAACCTTGGTCGATGACGTCAAAAAGGATATGGCTCTGCACCAAGGAATCGCTCAACTCTGCGGATCATCTTCTCGGCTTCAGTGGTGGAAACTTGATGCTAGTTCTGAAGCCCGTGTTATCTTCTGTGGGCCGGGCCTTGAATCAGATCCGCCTTACTTTGGAAGTAATTAGAGCTGGACATGTTGATATGCTCTCGCCACCATGGGTTTGAAAGTACAGTATCGATGTTCTAATATTATAGCCTGTCAGTGGCGTGAAGAGAGAGAGAGAGAGAGAGAGCCGCATCTCTAGGCCGTCCTAGTGATTGCATTGGGTGAGTCGCTAGAGAAAGCGTGTGATCGCCATTTTGTTGGTTCTCTCTATTATCACACAATTCCTCAGTCACTCTTTTTGTGGTATATCCTCCCAGCGATTCTTTACCACATCAAACCGGAGTCCTATTTGTACCCCTTCCCGCAAAGATTGTGAGCCTCTCCAATCAGGATGTGTCACTCAAATACCTCTCTGAATTTTGAAATTCTGAAGTTTGCACCGTGGCTTTAACCACTTTGAAGAATGGTGTGTATATGTTTGTCTGTCTGTGTGTATGTATGTGTGTGAACTCAAAGATATTTAACTTGCATTTCTCGAAATCCAAGTTGAGCCAGTATTTTTGTTTTGTTTTTTTTGCCTTTATTACACGTTTAAAGGAAAATCATGAATTCTAATAGTAAGACCTGAGAAGCACGGATTAGTGGGTGGATTGTTTGCTTCATTGATCATTGGCTCTGACACTATGCTGATTGCACTCTTTGAAGCTGTTAGATCCAGACTGGCCTTCAGGCTTTCACTGCGCACGACTGACCTCCGTGTGCAGCAGCTGCTGTTCATTGACCTAACGGTGCTGCTTGGTGCTTGGCTGGCTGGTGTGAAGAGGTTGAGTTGGATCTTCACCCCTCGACCTGACGGGGCTAAAGGAATAAATATAGGCAGCTCAGTGTAATAATGTGAGGTATACTACGCTCTAGTTCTCTAACCCCGTCCGCGCACTGAAGCAGTTAAGCCCATCTTTAGATGCTGGTTCATCTGGTAGAATAGAAGGCCCATCGGGCCAGAAAACTGGAGTAATTTTGTTACGATTCTCAGGTTTTATACAGTACAGCTGAGGAACCGACGGTGCGTTGTCACGTTGTGATTGGTCAGGCTTTCGCGTATTGAGAAAAACCGCCAGATACTAGGAAAAATAAGTCCATGCCACCATTATATCTTGGAATGTGGCGTCCTAACTTCGATCACGGATGCGGTTCTACTCATTATTTAAGACGTTGATCTTTTTTTTTTTTTGGTTAAGTTTATACGAAAAGCGAGGCACAGTTGTGTACCTATTTTTTTACTTTCTTTACGAATGATCTATTCCTTGTCTGAAGTGGAGCGCATCCTTTAAGATTACCGAGGTCAGAGAAGGCATGGTGTGCTCTCCTGAAATCTTAGTTTTTGTAACCAACAAACTGTTCTCATTAAGTGTGCTGCTACTTAATGAAAAAATAGTAGACAACTGAAGATACCTCATATAAAAATTTGAGTTAGATTAAGAATAAACCAATGAAGATCTGCGTGTACCACTGCGATAGATAACACATCTACACGGAGAGTGATCTTCACGAGACCTTCTCGGTTCAGGTTGGCTGGACTGGAGGCAGAACGAAACATTAACCCTGGTAAAGCGAACATTTACGGATTATGTATTCAGTAGACAAAACACCGAACAGGTTCTACATTCTCTCAGACTTGAAAAGAAATCCTTTCATTTAAATCCGGAACTGTGTGACATTAGAATCCAAAGCGCTTTGATAAAAGATCGGATATCCTTCTTATAGGTTTTAGATATTGGGCAAGGTAAGAAATAGCTTTATTATAAGACCACAGCAACAGCACAACTATCTAGATAGACAATAAACGCTGGGGGAATGGTGATGTAGTCTGGGCATGCGCCACCGCAGTTCGGCTGTACACTGACCAGATAGAACCATCGTCAGGTTCACGTAAAGATCGCACATAATTGTGCGGCTTTAGAAATTGAGCGACAGTCTTATCTTTTCAAACTGCACGAGTCTTAAATTGGTTTTGGCGTTAACTTCTGAGCTTGTCAAGGCGATGAGACCAGCAGGCTGTGAAACCCTGCAGCTCTATACCAGTGCTAGTGTAAGCAGAGAGAATAATACCCTGTGGTGAAAGTGTTACAGGCGGTCACCGGCCCCTGGGCTGTCATATGCCGAGTTGGCTGAGGTTTTCTCTCATATCTCGTGGCCAGTCAGGAAACCTCCATACGGTAAGCGCTGGCGATATGACAGAATGATAAGCAAGCTGGAGAAATCTCCACACTCATAAATTATGAAATGCTAAAGCTATCTCAACGCATTCCAGACCCTGAACTATTCTTGGTTCAGCAAGGTCAGCCATATTTACAGAGTACCAGCGAGGTTCATCCGTCGCGTCCTTGAGTCTTGGCTTTTCATGTAGTAGTTTCATGGAACTGAGCAATAGTTTTGTTGGTGTGCCCGCAAGAATCGAATGGATTACCGTGAACTTAAGGAAATCTTGATGATCACAAAAGGCTACCTCGAGGCAAGGCACCCACAGGTACCAGTTTCAGACCCCGCAACAAGTTCCTTCATTCTCCTCTCTAGTGAGGAAAATCAGCCCTTTAGTCTGTTCACGATCTTGCCCATGGAGCCGCTAAGGTGACCACCCGAGATCAGCAGTGACTCTGTCCTTATAATGTCCATGTATGTTTCAGACATAGCTTAGCTGCCTCTGTCTTCGAAAAACACGTCTATAAGATAAGGTGGATATCCTGCCGGAGGCTACAAGATCTTGGAATTTCTGTGCATAAACATTATTATTTTGGTCTCACATGAAAAGTACAGAAACCACACCCCCTTCAACCCTTCGCTATTTAATTTTTTCGTTAACGGAAAAAAAAAAAAACGTTTTTGTCACATCACAAAGCAATACTCCATACTTCAGTTTGTTTATTTTAATAAATTTCTCCTATAGATTGATATTCAAGGCTACCTGATCATAAGTGTGAACTTTCATTTTGTGTTTTTCATCCCATTTATAAATCAACTGCAAACATCCTTTGCTCTTAAAGTTTTGAGATTCCCCCTCTCCTTCCTTCCCTCTCTGTCTCTGTCCATCTGTCTGTCTGACTGTCTGTCTGTCTCTGTGTGTGTGTGTGTGTCTCCCCCCCTCTCTCTCTCTCTCTCTCTCTCTCTCTCTCTCTCTCTCTCTCTCTCTCTCTCTCTCTCTCTCTCTCTCAGTGCCTTCTCGGAACTCCGCCTGTTTCTTTGTTTGTTTGTTTTTTGTATTTTTTTGTTTTTGTTTTTCTTTGAGTGTCGGCTGAGTCTGTTAAATATTTAATTAAAAAAATAAGTTGAGGTGAATCCATTACTTTGAATTAACATAAAGGCAGATCATTCTATTTATATTACAGAAACGAGGCCAGCTTTTTCTTTAAGCAAAATTGATTCGTTAAAATAAAAGTGGAAAAATTCATTTTTTGACGAACCAACCGATCATTCGTGGCACAATGAAAAAGGCGTCGCACTTTCTAGGTTAAGATCTAGAGTTCGTCCTGGCCCAGGTTGAGATCTAGAGTTTTACCTGACCCAGGTTGAGATCTATAGTTTTACTTGGACCAGGTTGAGATATAGAGTTCGACTTAGCCCAGGTTTAAATCTGGGGTTAGACCTGGCCCAGGTTTAGATCTAGAGTTCGACCTGGCCCAGGTTTAGATCCAGAGTTTTACCTGGCCCAGTTTAGATCTGGAGTTCGACCCTGGCCCAGGATTAGATCTAGAGTTTTACCTGGCCCAGTTTAAATCTAGAGTTCGACCTGGCCCAGGTTTAGATCTAGAGTTCGACCTGGCCCAGGTTTAGATCTAGAGTTCGACCTGGCCCAGGTTTAGAGCTAAAGTTCGACCTGGCCCAGGTTTAGATCTAGAGTTTTACCTGGCCCAGGTTTAAATCTGGGGTTAGACCTGGCCCAGGTTTAGATCTAGAGTTTTACCTGGCCCAGGTTTAGATCTAGAGTTCGACCTGGCCCGGGTTTAAATCTGGGCTTAGACCTGGCCCAGGTTTAGATCTAGAGGTCGACCTGGTCCCGGATTAGATTTAGAATTTTGCTTGGCCAAGGTTTTAGATCTTGATTTGTTTTTAAAATTTGATTCCACAAGGAAGGTCTAGAGATGAATGATTTTATTTCGAATCCCTACGACAGTACAAACCGCGCTGTCTCAGCAATAAATCAATAAAGATGCCCATTTTCTATCAGTAAAACTGACAGATATGGTAGAAGTCGGTGAACAATGGAAAATACCACTGAAGCTTATTTTGGACATAAGCTATAGGGCCCACAGGTTAGGGCCTATTTGGCTATAAATACGCCTTCTCTTGGCGCAGCACAGTTCCGAGATTTTGAGATCCTCGTCCTAAGGATCTTCCCAATTTTTGGTTTGGTGGTTCTTTATCTTGACAGTGACTATAACTACGCCTTCTCTTGGCGCAGCCACAGTTCCGAGATTTTGAGATCCTCGTCCTAAGGATCTTCCCAATTTTTGGTTTGGTGGTTCTTTATCTTGACAGTGACTATAACTACGCCTTCTCTTGGCGCAGCCACAGTTCCGGGATTTTGAGATCCTCGTCCTAAGGATCTTCCCAATTTTTGGTTTGGTGGTTCTTTATCTTGACAGTGACTATAACTACGCCTTCTCTTGGCGCAGCCACAGTTCCGGGATTTTGAGATCCTCGTCCTAAGGATCTTCCCAATTTTTGGTTTGGTGGTTCTTTATCTTGACAGTGACTATAACTACGCCTTCTCTTGGCGCAGCCACAGTTCCGGGATTTTGAAATATTCATCTTTGTGTGTGTGTGTGTGTGTGTGAACATTACTCTGAAAATTATGGCAGGATTGAGATCTAGGTGGCGTGATCGAAAGCTGCAGTTGGAGTTAAATGCAAAGCGAACAATTGCGTTGGCATTTTTTTTTTCCACAGTGGAAAAGAATGTAAAATGATTACAAACTACGCGTCATCAGGCAGTGTATATTTCATTAAAAAAAACAAGCTTGAAAGTTTAAAAAAGAGGTCCACGGTAATGGATTATATCGTGTTTTGTGAATATTATATTTGTCTTACACTTTAATTTGGAATGTCCGATACGACAGAAGAAGTGTTGTGCAACCATTGCATTCTTTCTAATTATTGACTCGTGCTTTATTTCTCAGGCTGGTCGAATAAACTAGTCTTTCGTCCAGGAGGAATATTATTGTATGTTTTTTGTTTTTGTTTTTGGTCAATTCTTTATTCTCTTGTTATCAGTCAGCCTGTCTAGTCCTGGAGAACATTCTATCCACTTCTAGACTAAGGTGTGGGCGCCGGGCAGCAGCAGTCCTCAGTGCTGTCTACTCCGCTTGCACTCTCGGGTGGTCGGCTGAGCTTTCTCCTCCCCAGAGAATAATGATGTACAGCAGACAAGCGGGTCAAGAGGTAAAACGAAATCTCCATAGTGGCCGCTGTGATCCCCAGTGTGAGCACCCCAGAGAGTTGAGTGTCCAGCCGCGGTTCTCGCGGGGGGTGAGGTCAGATTACAGTATAGCCCCGTCACTAGATCTGCTCATCAGAAACCATCGGAGCTTCGCTTTTTGAGCCTGGAGCCAAACTGCATGCTTACTCTGGTTAGGTGTGAAGCAGTTGAAAAACGTTAGGCGGTGGGCATTACTTTAATTGTCAGTTCCGAAAATCTTACTCTAAGATAAAGCCTTCATTCATTTTTGACGGCAAAATGTGACCTCGTTGCTTATTATCTGTTGACGTCACGCACTTCTGCTTCTATAGTTATTGAGACGCAGGGAACGCAGAGATTAAAATTATTTGTGAAGTAAATGGCCCTGGGGTGGTATTTTTGTTGTTTAGTCTGAGATAGTTCAAGTCATGGTCTTTGTATAGTGAGTGTTTCAGAAGTCAGCACAAACTTAATCAAGAATTGTTGCTTAAACAAACTAGTGGCCTGGAACAAACTTAAAGGGTCCTCTCAATGAAAGAAAGACCAGAATCAACATGCTGGAAACAGCTCTATTAATTCTACTTAGAGCTTTCAGCTTGTCGCACGCCGTGCCGCTCTCGCAAACTGGAGGCTGAGACTTTTAGTGGGAGGCTGTTTCTCTCTTGATTTATCGTTTGACCTTTTTTTTTTTTCAGTCGTTGCCATCTACTCGGTCATGCAATGATACTACATGCATAAAGTCATAGTTATGATCACAAATGAAGGAAAAACGGTCAGATACACAAACAGGCCCTTCGGGATGTCTCGGGTATTTTCGTAATTTTCCGGAGCCGCCATAACTGTTTTGGTCAATGAGGGTGGAAACTTTACTTATCCTGTGTATAAACAATGATGTTCTAGTGGAACATTGTGTTGAAAAGTGACGTAAAATATTATTTTCAGCATAATTGTACATCTTTAAAAACTTAGCAAACATTTTTTTAAAAAGTATTCCTTTTTGCAAGGTTAATCTACATTAGAAAGAAATGGGATCTAATCTAGAAGTGTATGTATATATATATATATATATATATATATATATATTCATGGATGCACGATGTGATGCAAACTTTTTTCGGTTTTTCTTCTGCTCCGAAAATTGTTCGAGGTACTGAATTTTTTACAGTAAATATTGTGTTATTTTTCTGCTTATTCTTTAAAAGTTAGAAAAGGTTAGGAGTAATATATATATATATATAAACATAATTCAACTTGCAGAATATTCTGTGCTTGAAAAAAACGTGGGGGGTTGTCTTCCCTTTAGTTAAGCATACTCTACTACCAATGGCTTTAAGATTTCAATATATGTAAATCTATTTAAAAAAAAATTAGGTGATTGATCTCACAAAAGCTATATGTAGATCTGCGATATCGAGCCTCTAATGCATCAGATAGACTAGGCCTTGATTACACTGGCTTCGCTAAATAATTACATTTATTGTAATGAATATACTTTGTAAATCTCTAAATCTAAATCTAGCATTAGTAGTTTTAAGTAAAATACACAATAGTCACTGCTCCGGGCGTTTTAATCAGACGGACTCGAACTAGATCTAGATCTAGATCTAACTTGATCTAAATCTAGATCTGTATGGTGCACCTTTATATTTTGGAGTCATGTATTTAAATACATTTACAGAGTAAGTTTATGAATGTCTCTTTATTTTAGTGATTTATTTTTAAATTATGATAATGAAAGATGGCAGTTTGAGTGATCTCTCACGGCCTCAGTCCATAGCGGGGAGGCGCCGATTGCAGGCCGGAATTTAGTTAAAACTGTCTTAATTGCGCTATTTTTTATGTTTTGAGACACGTGAAAAATTTGTTGGCTGAAATCTCAGTAGAAAATTAACCACGGAAGTTTTAAATTTTTATACATAGGCCAGGAAAAATGCTGGGACGGTGCTCTTTTTTATGCTTGTTGGCATCGAAAAGAAGTTTGTTGTGACCAAAACTAATATGTTGGACGACCCTAGCAACCACTGAAAGGACAAATAAGTTGAAGTTTTTGCTCAGTCTGGACATCTGCGTGTCCTCATTAATTTAATTTCCAAGCTGGTATTTAATTTCTCTATTTCTGTGTGAGCTTTGCACTCCTTAGGACCTTTCGCTGTGTAGATTTAAAAAAGATGTTCATGCCAAGACTGGTACTCGTCACATACTTTTCGCCACCTGGGCCGACATATTCCAAACTTTGCTCGTCGCAATCACCATAATCTGTTTTCATAAATGAAACAATTTTTTTGTAAAGCAATTTATTTCTTTAAAAAATTTCTATGGTTTTTTGTTTAAACAACTGCTATTGTACCCTCTTCTTTTTGAGGTGTGTGTCAGCACGTCTATGTAAAGGATATTTTTAGCACACTGAAACATTTGTGTTATTTCTCTGCTAGACCTGATCAAAGGGTTCAAATTAGTATTTGCTTTATCATAATATGCACGACTAACATGGAAATTTCCCGTCCTGTGCTGAACATCGCCCCAGAACTGATCTAACATTAAGTTTATCTGGTGTTTAGATGAGAAGTTCTGTAGTGTGAAAACTACAATAGAGTACGTCAGATCAACTGCTGCATACAGCCACCCAGCTGGCTCTGTGGCCCAAACCAGAACCTCCCCACGAGCTGACAAAATCTGTAGCCCCAAGACTTGCCTATCTCTCCCCGAGTGCTTCACGTATCGGAGATCAGATCTAGAGCTCTGTACTTTATGTGACAGGTTCCGAATCGTTAAGTTCGGGCGCGACGGTTTGCTCCACCTTATCAAACAATACGTGGATCACAAAGTTGGAGCGGGTTCTCACCGCTTCGCGACTTCACGCCTGCACTGCCGTGCTGATTCTGTTAGAAACAGGGCGTCTTCAGTTCGCTCTCCAATGTCCGGGACAAAGCATAGGAGGATTGGAGGGGAGGGGGAACAGAGGGCGGGAAAGAAGATAGTCATCGCTGGAACTTAATTTATTAGCGTGGGAGAGAAATGTTCTTGCACTTTTTCTAAGGTGAAAAACTTTGGGTGCACTTGTTTCAGATTATTAATTTTTGTTTTAGCATTTTTTAATTTTTTTTTATTTTTAATTAAAAATATCAATCACGTGAGCAGGAAGTAGTAGTAATAGAGGGGATCTGTTATCATGACCTTCAAAACTGACGCCTGACTGTGACTTGATCAACAGTCTATTGAAAGAGAAAAAATCTAGTTTGTTATGGGGCCGCTCGCGGTTCTAGTCGAGGCTAAGGAAAAAGGTTGAACAAGGTTTTCGGTTGTTGTTGTTGTTTTGTTTTGTTTTTGTTTTTTTTTTGACACGAACCACGCGTTCGTTAAGATTCGAGATTCCTTCAGCCTCCACCAAAAACATAAAGTAAACCAATGCATTGGCAAAACTGATATGTTTGAAATGGGATCCGCATTTAATGTTAGGTTTTTATCGAAGTTTAAGTCTATGTTAAAATGATTCAGTTTATAGAATTTTTAATTTCATTTTAATTTTAAAAAGAATTTCATTTTATGTAATACAGTTTGCACACAAAAAAGTTACTTTTCTTGAGGCAGAACTTCAATAAGAACAAAAAGAAAAGAAAAAGATAACGTGAACGAATATTTTTGTGCACACTAAAGAAACCCACAAACGGAAGAAAAAACGCCATTTAGTGATTTAATGGATACGTCACGTAAGTGGGTTAGGGTTTTTTTTTTTCTTCATTAATGAGGATAGTAGTAATAAGGCTCCTGTTGGGATGAGTGAACTGTGGTGCCGGTACATAAAGTTGTAGGATAAACGTGTATTGTTAGTTTAGTAATTTTAATGTGTGACTGCTGTCGTACTTTGACCATATTTGGTGCAATCTGTATGATGTGAAAATCTACACAAGTTTGGCAAGTTGAGTTTCTAAACCGTCGCTTCACCGCCCAGAGGAATAAGCCTAAATGTCTTGATCAAAATGTGTCATGTGTGGAAAACTCATTTCATTTCTATAATAATACCGGCATTACATGATGCTATCATTGTCAAAGATATGTATTTGTAATTATACATAAGGGCAAGGTGTAGATCTTGTTGAAGTGGTCACCCAAACTCACTTCAATGTTACAATATTAGTTTTCGTATTTCTTGTATGATTGCATGCCTAACACCCCCACCCTCCACCCTCCCTTGTTTTTTGTTTTTTTTGTTTGTTTTGTTTTTTTCGACATTCACTTCTTTTTCTCGTAACAACAATCATTATGGGAGTCGTCCCGTGAGAAGACAGCCCAGAGGCTGCAAATATTCAAATCAGAGTCCATACTTTATGGTTACATACCCGCATAAAACAATTTGATGTCGCCCATATCTTTAAATGGATAACGGCCTTGAATGAAGGGGAAAGAAAAACAAACTTGGCAGTTGGTTTTTACTTAGGTTTATTATATGATTGAGAAAAGAGGGGACCCTTTACATCCAGACTAGGGCCGTGAAGATATCTCTCTCTCTCTCTCTCTCTCTCTCTCTCTCTCTCTCTCTCTCTCTCTCTCTCTCTCTCTCTTTATCTCTCTCCCTCTCTCTTTCTCTCTCTTTCACTCCTCCCCCATCTCTCTCTCTCTCTCTCTCTCTCTCGCTTTTTTCTCTTTGTCGTTATGCCTCGCCTTCTCTGTGTACCCTGTCATTCTTGCTCTTCCCCTCTTGGCTTTCTTTAGTACATGTTACTCTCTCTCTCTCTCTCTCTCTCTCTCTCTCTCTCTCTCTCTCTCTCTCTCTCTCTCTCTCTCTCTCTCTCTCTCTCTCTCTCTTTTTTTTTTTCTCTCTCTATCTCTCTCTCTCTCTCTCTCTCTCTCTCTCTCTCTCTCTCTCTCTCTCTCTCTCTCTCTCTCTCTCTCTCTCTGTGACATACACTCATACATACACTCCTTTATGTGTCTGGACATAGTAATCAAAAGGTGTGAAAGTTTTCAAAAGTATAGTTCTAGCACTATGATCTGCCCAATAACAATGACATAGATTCTGTAATACTTATATTGTCCACAAAGACCGAAACCACGGTCAGTGGAGGATGAGCACAAAGCTCAGGCTTTACAGATCTATACGAGCATCTTTGCTTGAGCAAGATCCATGATTAGGTCGGTCAGCACAGAGGTTGTACTTTGTTTAGCCTCTGTGGTCATCCTCTATCATCAGTGATCACTAGCTTGACCAGCAGAGCCCCGGTAAGCTTCGCCTGCCCACCATGTTGCGAGGATCAAACGGTTCTGCTTGGCAGTGCTCTCCCCATGAGGCATGCTGGAAAGTTCTACCACAGAGACTGCTCTGATTACTTTTCAGTGTGTTTGTGAGTGTGTGGGTGTCTGGTGGTCAGGCGAGTGTGTTGCAGCACGAAATACTATTTCTTCTCACGTCACTCTCCGTGGATACTCTGATCACGATGTTAACAATCTCTGAAGACAAACTTGACCTTTCTACTATTTATTGACTTAAAAAATCTGCCAGGATGTTGCATTCCGCTGCCCGGTGATTTTTAGGGGCAGGCAAACATCACTCTTGAATACATCTAAAGGCCCACCAACTGCAACCTTATCCTTTACGTCATTAAGGTTAGCATCTCGCACGAGGATAAACAATTTATTAACCCGTGTGGTCATTCATGAACCACAAACACACGCGGCTCTAAGAGGCAGCGGGTATGGTGAGTGCAAGAAGCGGGATCCAGGAGGCCGGCAGCTACTGGGTGTACCGGAGCTCGGTACGGGCAGTACAGCAGCTTTGTGGTCTTCAGTAGTTCGTGTACCCGACACAAGCTTTTGCTACATGTCAGGCTAAAAGAAAGAGCAAGACAGCGACAAAAAGAGAAATAATTCTAAAAGTTATTTGTGAAGTAATTTTAACGGTTATGTCTAAAATAAGTGTAACAGTCATGTGTAAAATAATTGTAACAGTTATGTGTAAAATAATAATTGTAACAGTCATGTTTTATTTCATTTAATGGACATTCTTACTTTCGAAATCACCAATGAGACGAACCTCTGTTTTCGTGTACAGAATTTTAGATTAATCTAAGTCCAACTGTGTGGTTCAGTGCTTATGAAGGCCTGAGTATTTGCATATTGGTTTAGGCCCATATACTTAACAAAAACTTTAAACAACATGGCGACCTTGCAGCAATTTGATGAGCAAACGGTATCGATATAATTATATCGGTCGCCTCCTGGGGAGGAAAACTCGACTTTCGATTCTTAGCTCTTGTTGTGCAAGTTGATGGAGCTTGAAGAGGAAAAAAAATTAAGCTTATTCATGACCGCAAAAAATGTATCATAAAAACCTAATCACCTTTTTTTTTGTGCAAAATACTTGGCGAAAGACAGGAAAGGATTGCTTTGTGCTAAGATTGTATCAGTAGTGATGGGCCCAGTATGTCTGTCTCTCTCTGTCTCTCTCTGTCTCTCTCTCTCTCTCTCTCTCTCTCTCTCTCTCTCTCTCTCTCTGTCTCTCTCTGTCTCTCTCTCTCTCTCTCTCTCTCTCTCTCTCTCTGTCTCTCTCTGTCTCTCTCTCTGTCTCTCTCTGTCTCTCTCTGTCTCTCTCTGTCTCTCTCTCTGTCTCTCTCTGTCTCTCTCTGTCTCTCTCTCTGTCTCTCTCTCTCTCTCTCTCTCTCTCTCTCTCTATATATATATATATATATATATATATATATCTGCCTGGTCTTGTCTCGGCAAGGCGATGGGTGCCGCATCGAGGCGCAAGTTCGATCCCTGTTCATTCCATCTGTTGTAATGTTTTCACGTCTTTCGTCTTATTTGTCGGTCTCGAGCTAGATCTAGGTTTGTGGTTGATTTTTCTATACCCCCACTCTCTCTCTCTCTCTCTCTCTCTCTCTCTCTCTCTCTCTCTCTCTCTCTCTCTCTCTCTCTCTTTCTCTGTCTCTCTCCAGAGTAGTGCATGTACCAAGTCCACACTATTAATTTCCTAGAAACCCACGGCAGAATCTCGTTAAGTTTGCGTATTCTAAGTCAAGATCCGCTACAGTCGCTGCGACAAATCACTTCCAGTACTGGGTCGATCATTGGCTTTTTAGTTGTCCTCAACAAATTCTTTGAAGACTCCTTCTCTTGCAAATACTGTAACGTGATCAGGCTGATTTATCTTTGGGAATCAAGAGACAAACTGTTCATAGCATTGAGAGCAGTGGCCCATAGTTGAAACCTAATCCACCTTATCATGGCCGTTGTTCCGGTTTATGGGTTTTGTTTGGTGGAGACTTGACTGTGTTAAATACGGTGAACCAGGTTGAGTCTGAGACTCCCTATATGGTGCTCACAGTTTTATACTTTATTCTCATAATGTTCCCCGAAGACAAGAAACCTTCCTAGCTCTCTTGGTTTGTCTTTAAGAAACGTTTTTTAATGAAACCTTCCTAGCTCTCCTGGCTTGTCTTTAAGAAACGTTTTCTAATGAAACCTTCCTAGCTCTCCTGGCTTGTCTTTAAGAAACGTTTTCTAATGAAAACTTCCTAGCGCTCCTGGATTGTCTTTAAGAAACGTTTTTTTTAATGAAACCTTCCTAGCTCTCCTGGATTGTCTTTAAGAAACGTTTTCTAATGAAACCTTCCTAGCTCTCCTGGCTTGTCTTTAAGAAACGTTTTCTAATGAAACCTTCCTAGCTCTCCTGGCTTGTCTTTAAGAATCGTTTTCTGATGAAACTAATGCTCGGCCCGCTATCCCGACCCTTAACAACCAGTGGTTTTGGACATCAAAAGACTTGGAAATGAATGTAATCGCCTTGACTCCAGCTTGATCCTTTTGATGGCCCCCTACCCCCAGAGTAAAGCATGGCTTTGGTTACCGTTGCCGAGACAGGAAAAAATGGGCTGAAATCCAAGTTTAAGTCTTTTGTTTAAGACGTCAGGGTAAAAATTGTTTGAAATTAGCCTGTATGGTGGTCTTCGGTGAAAGTCGTAAACATAGTTCTGGCAATTATTAGTGCTCACAGCTCGCGTTTGTTGCCGAAGATCGATGAAAGGAGGCTGAAGGCCGGAGTTTCGCGCTCTGGTCTAGCCGTTGCCTTGCCTCACCTGCCCGTCTAGCGCTTGGCTTCTGTCGCAGTTCACAGATGAGGAACTCTTCCTCTTGCTGCTTTGTCGTATGTTCCTTCCCGCCAAAATTTTTAAAGTTAATTGTAAAAACGCAATGTTCATATTCACCACTCATAATACTTCTAGAATTTTTAAGAATGATCAGTCTGTCATCAAATTCGATTGTAGAAATAATTTTGAGGTAAGGGAGCGACAGTTGAAAGTGACGCCATTTTGTTTGTCTCACTCAATTAATGACATTTCAATCACATGAATTTCTCTATAGCAATAAAAATTTAGCTTCTGTTCACATGTTTGACATAATTATTAAACATCAATACAAACTCGCTTGCTTAATTCAAAGTTAAACGTAGAGGAGGGATCTGTCGAGGGATGTAAATCTTAAGGCATGTTGCTGAAAAAGTGGTCTTTATTTGTTCGTAAGTCAACTGCATGCGTGAAATAATCGGGTAATGTGAGAAAACACGACTTCATGCTGCAGAACTCTAAGCTTCCTCTGTTCTCTCTCTCTCTCTCTCTCTCTCTCTCTCTCTCTCTCTCTCTCTCTCTCTCTCTCTCTCTCTCTCTCTTTTCAAAACTGCCCGATATTCGTATGTTACAGAGTTACAGTTGTCTTTGACATGAGTTTCACGCCCCACGTGAGGTGCACGAAGTTGTTGATGAATGAATTTGGACACGCATACACAGCCGATCTCTGCCGCACGGCCGTTTGTTTAGTGGGGGTGTAGCTGACTAGCTGAACCATTTATTATGGTATCAGAACCAAACAATAATTTTAGTTCTCAAATTAACTACACGTTCCTCAGTGAAATGGCTAAGTTTTGTAGACGGGCTTGCCTGAGACTATGGTTTATCTCGCTCTCTCAGCTTGCTTTGTTCTCAGATTTGCGTTGCTTGAACAATGTTCAC
The DNA here is from genome assembly GCA_033675545.1 of Elysia crispata. Classification (NCBI taxonomy): domain Eukaryota; kingdom Metazoa; phylum Mollusca; class Gastropoda; family Plakobranchidae; genus Elysia; species Elysia crispata. Next base: position 41,670 of record JAWDGP010007821.1, on the reverse strand, counting down.
TCTGTATTCCCGTGCCTCCCATGAACAAACAATGCATACTGCCTGTTATACATGTCATCAGATATAGCAGTAAGTTACAATTGTTTGTGTGCTGTATTCTCGTGCCTCCCATGAACAAACAATGCAAACTGCCTGTTATACATGTCATCAGATATAGCAGTAAGTTACAATTGTTTGTGTGCTGTATTCCCGTGCCTCCCATGAACAAACAATGCAAACTGCCTGTTATACATGTCATCAGATATAGCAGTAAGTTACAATTGTTTGTGTGCTGTATTCTCGTGCCTCCCATGAACAAACAATGCATACTGCCTGTTATACATGTCATCAGATATAGCAGTAAGTTACAATTGTTTGTGTGCTGTATTCCCGTGCCTCCCATGAACAAACAATGCATACTGCCTGTTATACATGTCATCAGATATAGCAGTAAGTTACAATTGTTTGTGTGCTGTATTCTCGTGCCTCCCATGAACAAACAATGCATACTGCCTGTTATACATGTCATCAGATATAGCAGTAAGTTACAATTGTTTGTGTGCTGTATTCCCGTGCCTCCCATGAACAAACAATGCATACTGCCTGTTATACATGTCATCAAATATAGCAGTAAGTTACAATTGTTTGTGTGCTGTATTCCCCGTAGATGCAGCAAATTTTGTACCAGAACTACAAGGAGGAGAAGGGCTCTTTCAAGAACACACTGAAAAACAAGGAGGTTCAGAAGGCGGTCTCCCTGCACCCGGTCAAGGAACCGTTATATCAGTACCGGATCTACAACTACCTCCAGGCGGGCAAGGTGATGGCCCAGCACCAGCACCAGGTGACGCTCCACAGAGACCTGGCTGCCATGACGGATATCCTGCAAGACGCGCGCTATCTCCCAGGTCAGTTCGTTATCGGTTATACACACACATACAAACACTCTTAGCTAATGTCCTCGTCCCACTCCTCCCATTCTTCTTCCTCCTCCTCCACCTACAGTACTTCTTCTCTTTGAACTTCTTCTTCGTCATTCGTCAACCTCCCCTTACCACTCTTCCATCTAAGCCCCCTGTTGACACTGCCATTGCCACTGCTACTACAAGTACTATACTATCACTACTACTACTACTGCTGCTGCTGCTACTACACACATTAACGTCTTTTTTTTTCCTATCGAACAATTCCTAAGAAAAGTTTGAACGGGCTCGAAATTGTTGATAGCCTCCAACTCTACAAGTGTGTTTATCTTGTTCTTACACCTTGTGCAGACCACAAATTATGGAACGGACTGATACACTGACAGGCACTTCGGGATGTCCCGGGTATTTTCGTAATTTTCCGGTACCGCATTTACTATTTTGGCTTAAGAAGGTGGAAACTGTATTTATCCTATGTTGTAAACAATAGCGTTCTGTTATAATGTTGTCTAGAAAAGTTTTTTTTTTTAATTGATACTGATTTAATTTCATTATAAGTGCACATTTTTTTAATTTTGCAGATTTTTTTTTTAAATGCGTCACTGCCTACAAGGTTAAAGTAAATAAGAAATTGAAATCATTGTGGTGCTTGTGTATGTTGATGCTTGCTCGTTTCATTTTGTTCGGATTTTTCTTGTTTCGAAAATTTTTCGAGGTGTCTAACAGATTTTCTTTTCCTTTATCTTATGGTAAGAGTTTTATAGTTCTTTTTCCATGCCTTATAAATGAAAGGTTTGGCGTCAAATTATATAAATACAATTTAATTGGTAAAATATTACGTGCTTTAAATGCTTTTTTTTTAAAGTGATGGTTTGTCTGCCCTTCAGTTAACTATTCTGTACTACTAATGTCTTTAAAATTTCAATATATTCAAAATTAGATCATTGATCTGTCACAGGCTAGATGTAGATCTACGATATCGTGCCACTACTACATCGGATAGGCTAGGCATTGATTAGACTGGCTTCGCTAAATAATTATTGCTTCACAATATTCAGAATATACTTTGTAAATCGCTAGATCTAGCTCTAGTTATTTCAAGTAAATGGACCAATAGTAACTGCTTCGGGCGTTTTCATCAGACGCACTAGATCTAGATATCTAGCTAAATTTAGATACTAGATTTAGGTGTAGATCTATATGGAAAGAAATGACACCAGGTGCATCGTTTAATTTTTAAGTAATGTACATTTACATGGTAAGTTTGTGAATACCTCAGTGGGTTTTTATTTTTTAATTATGATAATGAAAGGCGACAGTTTGCGTAATCTCGTAAGGTCTCAGTCTATAGCGGAAAGGCGTCGATTTCAGGCCGTGTTTTAGATAAAACTGACATAGTTTCTCGGTTTTTGTGTGTTGAGAAAACTGTCGACTTAAATCACCGTAGAAAATTAGCCACGCAAGTTGTAAATTTTTATATATGGGCCATGAAAAATGCTGGTAGGGTATCCCTTTTATGCTTGTTGTCATGGAAAGGAATTTTGTTTTGACCAAAACTAATATGTCGGACGACCTTAGAGACCGCGAAACGAAAGGACAGAGAAATTAACCTGTGGTGCAGACCTATCATTTGTTAAAGCTCTGTTCTCTCTTGCAGGAGATGACTATGGTATGGGCCTGCAGCCGAGTTTGACCAAGTTCCGGCCACTGTCAGGGCGAGAGGTCATTCCGTGGGAGTTCATCTCACGCTCCATCTACTCGCACAGGAATTCCAACCCAAGGAGAGGCATAGACGAGTCCCTGAAGTCAGCTCTAGACGAACTTGTCAATCAGGTCAGAGGTCAACTTAGTGCTTCCGCTTTGCGCGTTCTCTCGTCGTCATGTCTCTTCTGTTAGAAAAGGCGTGAGATTGCAAGGAAACGATCCCTTCATTTTCAGCTCTTGTAAATTGAAGGTGCAGCATCATAAAGAAAAAAAAAATCGTGCTGTTTCACACAATATGTGTGTATGTTCGCAAGTGAACAACTTTTTGTATTGATTTTATATAATTATGATTTCCAAATTGTACTTAAAATTTTCTGGCCCAGAACGCAAGAATTAATCGATAGGCCTACATGTACTGATGTAGACAAATGGCTATGGTATCTGAATCGTACTTGTTATAATGTTATAACTTGTTATATCTGAATCCTACTTTCAGAAATAAGAGAACATCTAATGTGTTTTATGTTGCTCGTTTTTTTTTCATTTAAAAACCAACTCCACCGTGTGTTTTTTAGAATGTCTGTATTATTACGGTCTGTTCATTGGAAGGTAAACAGGTAACATTGTCTAAATCTAAATTTTAGAATTGTATAGAGTTTTAAAAGTATTTTTGTTTCCCTTGATTTTGCAGGTTCTATTAAAAGTTAACAAAAATGCCCATGTAAGGGGACGGACCATTGACTTTAAAGAGATCCAGTATGGATATCATCGTTTGGACCCTTTGCATGGCCCCGACTATGTCCTTGACCTTTTATTGACGTATAGGAAGTATCGAGACCGCAAGATGGCTATGAGTGTGAGGCGCCACGCCTACCTACAGCAAGTGTTTCTCCCTGTAGAGATGAGAGAGGACAGCAAACATGACCTGCTGGAACCTCATAACATCTCCCCGCAGACAGGATTCCAGCCTGACACAAATGGAGGCTCACGCTCTTTTGTTGGACCTGTGAAGTCATGGCTGAACAACTGGTATAAACAAGATAATTTACCAATTCCACCTCATGGCTCGCCAAAACCTAATGAACATGTAGACATTGTGATGCCACTTATGGGTCGGTTCAAAATATTCCAGCGTTTTATGGAGAATTTTGAAGCTGTGGTTTTAAAGCCTAAAAATCCTGCCCGCTTGGTCTTAGTCCTATACGAGTCCCGCCAAGATCCTGAGGCCCATCAGCTGACCCTTGACCTGGTAAACTTCTTCAGAGACAGCTACGATCGGCAATGTATAGAGGTTGTGCAGACTGACTCAGAGTTTTCACGAGGTCCTGCCTTGCAGTTAGGAGTGGAGAGGTGATGCGCTGAACTTTGTTCTCATGAAAAATAATGATTTTTACTCATTGTCTACTAAGGTCTTAAAATAGCTTACCTACAATCTTTGACTGATATTTGTATACATATCAAGCTTCTCTAGTCAAATATCAGCTTCTTCCTGTCTTCAGATGGGGTAGGTGTGATTCCTATTCAGTGTTTAAATTATTTGCTAGTGCTTTGTGCAAGTTTCATAGCGTTTAGATATCCCCATTGCCTGCACACTGAACACATCGACAAGTGTGGAGCATCTTCATATTAATAACAATTTATTAGTTCTTGTTGATGTCAAGTTCAGGATTGTTGAGGTTGAAAACTAAATAATGCAGATACTCGTGAGTTTTTCATTTTGCAATGGATAGAAGGAATAAATTTATTAGGTTACAGGTGAGTTTTTCTTTATATGCAGTTAATTTTAAACCCTCGATTTATTTTCATCCACCAGGTGTCGCCCGGAGGCTTTGCTCTTCTTTTTGGATGTAGACATCATTTTCACAACAGCATCCTTACAGCGTGTTCGTCTCAATACTCGTATGGGTCAGCAGGTCTACTTCCCTATTGTGTTCAGCCAGTATGACCCAAAGCCTGTGTGTCGTCCAGGCAAGCCCAGCTGTAAGTGCCAAGTTGGCCCGGGAGGTCAGGGCTCTGAGTGTGTGCTTGTATCTGATGACGTGAGTGAAGACTCTGGCTACTGGAGGCTTTTTGGTTTTGGAATCGCAGCCCTCTATAGGAGTGATTATCATAAGGTTTGATTACATTTTTATGTTTTATCAACTTGATAGTTAAGTTTTATGGAAGAGATAAACCTAGACTTCCTCAGGCCTGTTTGATCTACAAAATAACATTTAGTGTCAGGTTTAACTCCAGCAGAATGAACATTGAGTGCTTTATATTGTAGTTCTATTCGTTAAATGCACAGTACTGCACACTGCATTCACCTGATTTAGATCTAGAATCTAGTCTTTATAAAGGAAAAATCAGTTAAGTTGCAAACAATGAGGAAACTAGCTAGAGCTTTTGAAAAACAGCCCTTTTCATATTTCTTTAAGAATAAAATTGTCTTAATTTTTTTTTAAGAAACAGTTTTGAATTATGATAAATTTTTAGATGTACTGAATCTTTTTTTAGGATGTAAAAAATCATATATTACTTAGACTTTTTTTTACTGTAGTGGGAGGCCTATATGTCTAGATTAAGATGTTTAAAATTCATGTGTTGATATTTCTAACATTTAAGGATCTACTGCACATCAAATTTTAAAAAGATGAAATTAATTTAACAAGCTTAGTCAGCGTTATAAAAAAAAGCAAACTTTATTTTTGGACAATAATTTATTTTCTAAAACAGTAATAAAATAAACAATAGGCCTTTCTCACATCCAAAAATTTGGAAAATTGGTACCACTGACAATAAATCTTTTTCCTCCTTCTGATTTAACATTTTATAATCAGCATCTATATTATAAGAGCGGCTCAATTTCTTTCTCCACTATCTCTTTTCAAACCACTCAATTTACTGGGATGAAGTTTATTGAATTTTTATATGCTTAAATCATTATCCCACTCGGTACAAAAAAATTAAGAAAATTAATGGATTTAGGATAGAAAATGTTAGCTAATTCAAAAATATTTTTATCGCTAAATCTGTTATGATGAAGCAAATAACATTTAGAAGGTTGTTCTCAGCTGTTTACAATTTTCAAAGTTGATGACACTTTTAAAACTAATAATTGGTATTTTGTAAATGTATAAAACATGTTATTTCACTTTGAGTGAAAAACTGAAAAGAATTTTAAAAATTAAATGAAATTTGACCTATTCAAGCATACAGACAAAACCACGTGGAAAACATGCTGTTCTGTACATATTTGATTGGTCATTATTTCAAGAAATGTCATTGTTGCCTTTTTTCTAGAGTGGCAGTTGCAAATGTAAGCACCACGTCTGCTTCCTTTGTAAGTGCTTCATACTCTACACCCATTGTCAAGAAGGAACTGAAGACACATTCAAAATAAGCCATGTTATTAATTTACAACAACTCTTCATTTGTCTTGCACAAGTTATACAGATTGTGACTATATCTAGAATAATTATAAGCTTCATCAAACCAAGGTAACCTAATAAATATTTTAAAAATCCAGGACCTTAAAAAGTTTTTTCTCTGTAATATTGTCTGAACAGTTGCGCGTTTTTACTTTGTATTGAGTGCTATTTTTCCCCACATCAGGTCAAGGGCTACATTGTATCTGTAATGGGTGGCCAGCACCAATTATTATCTCAGTGGAGAGATAAACTGAAAAGAGGACTGCTTAAAAGATTGTATCCAAATAAAGCTTACTTTTTCGCTTGAGATCTCCCCTTTAAAGAATGTTTTCATGATTACGTGAGAAGAATTAAATTATCTTAAGGCTCTATAATTTTTTTAAATTGTGCTATGAGTGGCTCTGGTGGAGATATTGTTATTGTTGTACAGTTTGGTTTTCTTTTATGTAGTTGATTGGCTCTGAGGAGATAAATTTGTTTCTCTTTAGTGTAGTAAGATTCCCCACCTGTTCATTGTTGTAAAGTTTGTTTTTCTTGAGTGCATTTGTATGTCTCTGGAGGATATAAGTCTATTTTTTTTTTTGTGAATTTCTTCAATGTTTTTGTCTTCCCCGCCCGTTCATTTTTACCGGCAATCATGCTTGTTATCAATAAAATGCACTGTTCAAAGTGTCATTATCTTTGAATTAAAAATAAGCAATACACAACTCATTTGTTTAGTTTGTGAAACATACTTAGTCAGAATTCTTCCATAATAATACGAAGCTGGTAATACTATCCGAGGCTCATTGGGAAGCTTATCTCAGGTATTTAACTTGAATTAAATTTATGTTATGTAAATGGACAGTCTAACCAACTGAGCTTCACGTATCTGCATGCACATTCTGTGCATGTTTGCTTAATTGAAAGCAGTTTTTAATATGTGGATCTCTAATGGTTTTGGAAACATTTTACATTATTGGGGTTGTAATAAGAGTATCTAATTCCTTTTTTTTGAATCACAAAAATTTTGTACAGCAAATAAGCCTTGTGTTGAGAATGTGCTTGCATATATTTATTTCATTTTATTGGGCTACATCACTAAATTTTGTAACTTTTTTTTTCTGTTATTTTCAACACCTCATTTTGTTCACTTTTCACCAGGTCGGTGGTTTTGACCTCAGTATACGAGGCTGGGGTAAGGAGGATGTAGACCTCTATACCAAGTTCATTGAGTATGAGTACAATATTTTCCGTGCGATTGATCCGGGCATGACACACATCTTTCACCCTATTCAGTGCAGCTCCAAGTTGGAGGAGGCCCAGATGGTAATGTGTGTCAACTCAAAAGCCATGAGTTATGCATCTACTCGTCTACTTGCAAACAGTATTTACAGCAATCCAGAGATTCTCAGACGACTTGATATGCACTATCTCAACCGCGGTTCTTAACATCAGCTCTAGCTGAGTAGGTTTGCCTTTAAATGAAGTTACTTTTACTTTTGAAACTTGTTAAATTGTTATATGAAAATTTTTTTTAAATGCAAATTTTACTCTTCCATTTCATGTAGAAAATGTTTTTCTGCAATTTCCAACAAGTATTGTTAAGTTCAAAAGCTCAGAGACTGTCTCTGGACACATCATGGTAAAATCTGGTTTTGGTACCCAAAAAAAGAGAGCTTTAAATAAATATTTTCAAGACAATATCATGTGAATAAGCCCTTGAAGAACCTTTTAGACCAAAACCTCTTATTTTATCAGTCACCATGGACCAAAAATTTAATTTTCCTGAGAACCCCAGTGGTGCAGAAAATAACTGCCCTAACGTCTATCATAGTTTAGTATGTTACCATTTTTTCTTAATGCTTCATCATTTTACCTGGAAAATATTTCAATATCTTGGATAAGAGGAAGTTTGAGGTGATGAGGGAAGTTTTTGCCAGATAGGTACAAAAGTAAAGTAAAAACGTGGAACACATACGTTCCAAGGCTTGTGAATGAGCACAGTATTTAGACAAGATTAGATTTAGGGGAGAATTTTTTTTGTTTTGACAAAGTCAGATATTTTTACAATTCAGCCAGTCTAAATTTGAAAACAGTTGGAAATGTGAAATTAATTAAAAAGCAGCTAATATAGCATGATTATCTTAAAGTAAGAAAAATCCATAAAATCACTTCTCAAGGTAGACTTGAGTCTGAAAACATTTTTCATAGTATGATAGGTCTATTTATAGCTTTCAACCAACTTTCGTTAAAGATAAGCCAAAAATCTCAAAAGTTTTTACTTTCTATAAAGGTATGCACGATGCTTTTAATTGTGAGAATGAAATGTTTTTTTGGTATTTGGTTCTCTACATTGGTTGTTAAAATTGATTTCAGGGATGGTAGAAATTACCATCATCATTTTTCATACTGAGGTTGTGACCAGCCGCAACATGGTGCTTATTATTTATAGCTATACCGGTATTTGAATCTGCTATGGTTATCAATTTTTTGTATGTTGTTCATGATTTTCTAGTCCAACAAGAAGATGTCTTTGAATTACGCAATTTATTCATTTGTTTCATTGGGAAAATGATTTGTTCAAATATTTACAGGCAAATCTGGAGAAAAAAAAAGAAAGAATAAAATGCATGTTTGGTCTTCATGGCGAAGATATAAAAATGTTTGTAATATCTTTCTTTGAATTTATGTCTGTATTTTTTTTTCTTAAAATGTTCCTATCTATATGATAAGTCATAGTCTCAACTTTTACAAACAAATATCCTAAATACAATAACAATTTGATTTTGTGAATTTGATGTTATAGTTTGAATTTATTTCAAGTTGGTTTTAACAAGTGTGTTAGCTATGCTAATTATCTAAGATTAAGAGGGCAAAAAGAAATTTGCTTTGAATTGATCAAAGCTGGATTTAACATGAATAGCTTGTTTATAACAAAGAGAAAATGTGACCTACATAAATCAAAACTTATTACCATACTTGATATTAATTTGCAAGAGAAGAGTGAAAAAATCTTTTTCAAATAATCCAATTTTTACATTCTAATCTATTATGAAGATGATTTTGTTCACAGGTTTTACACTTTATGCAAAAATGTTCTTTTCATTTTCATACTTACATAAAACTAAACCTTGTAACATTCCAAAACTCCCAGTAATCTCTGTGACCCATTGAACATGTGCCGAATAATATATTTATGATTCCTTATTTATAGTACCTGCAGATTAGAGGAGTTGGGATAAGTGGGTTTGTTGGGATTTTTTTTTTCAGAAATAAATATATCCAAAACAAAACACAATAGAAAAAAAATATATTTGAAATTATGTGGAAAGATACATAGATAATTTGAGGATCTTTTTATTCAAAGGCTTCAAATGCTTCTTATGCAAAATTTGATTTGCATTATTTATCTGGATATTTTTTTAATGTTTGCACTGATCTCCCACTTCATTGGAGATTGCCAGTATCATCTCCATTATGTTATTGATTTTTTAAACCATGATTTTGATTTTTCAAGTTTCAGAGCTATCACATATAAATTTTTATAAATTCACAAAAAAAATCATTAATCATATGGCTTATTTTTTTTTTGTGTCTGCTTTTTTTTCTTTGATAGCAAATTGTATTTCATTTTGATATTGATCTGCCAAATATTCATCACCGATGTCTCTTGATTCGAATGCTTTTTGTGTGTTGCATCATGAAATTTGAATCCTTGATATAGTTTGTCTATTTTTTCTACTAATGCACAAATGAACAAGAAATGTGTTCTATAAGTGTAAAATGGTGTATTTTTTGTTTTGCTTGAAATTGATACAATTATCCCATGGCCCAAATAAATTGTGCAATGCACTTCTGCAGGCATACAATCATTTTCAACATATGTGAATTCTAACTTTGGAAAAAAATCTCTCTTATCTACAAATATCATTGAAATATTTTGTAGTCGAGATACTGAGTGAACTAAAAAATCAAAATAAGTGATTTAGATAAACTGATTTCTCTCTCTTCTGGGTAGAGCTGTCCTAGAAGCTGAAAGTACAGACAATATTACAACAAATAATTATTTTGTTCTTTATCGTGCTGTATTGGCAGAGACTAGAGTGATCAAATACTGTTTTACTTAGGCTTTAAGTATGAAAGATTTATCGAATTAAGTTTTGTAGAACAAGCTTAACCCTAGTTATTCACTTTATTCTCACTTGGGTGAAATTTTTTGGACTATTTCCCCTTGCAGTTTCAAGCTCTAAAGCAAATTTGAATTAGTCGGTTAAATGCTATACTGTAATAAATTGTGGTTAAATTGCTAAACTCTTATTGGAAATTTCAAAAAATGAATTTATCTGAGAGGTACCTCACTGATGTCACTAAATATCAATTTAATCTTCAAGTTCAAGGAACATCTGATGACAATAAAAAACAAATCTTGGCATTGAATTTCAGATTTTCAAAGTTTCACTGCAGACATTGGATCGGTCAGTTTATCAGAAACCTGTCGGTAAATGTCTTTTTTTTTATTTGAATATTTATTCTGAGCAAGTAATAATACACGTTTTCAAGATAGAGTTTGAACTTATCACTGATTTTGTATGAACTGCCCTCATCAGGAACATACCAATTCCTTTGCAATTACTTCTGTGAGTCACTGCTAATCTCATTTATTTCGGAGAAGAAATGGTTTTGGGTTTTATCGACACATAAGACAATTAGATAATAGCCAGAGCACAACTATGGCTGAGCAAATTCAAGTTGGGGATTGAATTGAACTAGTGTAGTGTTTGTATAATGGCTTTGGTTTTATTTGATGTCACAGAGTGGGGCTCCTACGAGCAAGTATGCTTCCTCATTGTAGAACTGCAAGTGGCTACTCCATACTTATTTATTGACTCAGGGAAGGTTTTCATTGGTTTAATACGAAATGTGGCTTTCGTCATTACCTTTTGTCCCAGTTGTAGAAATGATTGGTTCAGACTTAAATATTTTGATTCTAAAACTCACAGTGCTAGAGGAACGCTATCACTGTTGATAATTGTTTGTTTTAGAATTTCAACAACCGATAAGTTATAGCTTTCCCATATATGACTTACAAAAAACATGGATCACATTAAAAAATGTTTAGCTCTCTAAATTTCCAATACAAAAGTAACATGCTGTTGTAAAACTTATGTAATAAAATGTGAACAGTTATAAATTGTACCTTAAATGCACTTCTGTCTTTGTACGTGGAATTAATTTTAAATGATTGCATCTTGATAGTCTTCTTTCTCTTGCAACATTTGCTCTCACAACAAATTTGTTAAAAATTATAAGTTTAAAATAAGGCAATCAAATATACTGCCATTTAGTGAATCAATTTTTTTTGTTTCATTCTTGAGAAAATTTCTCAGCTTTCTTTTTTTATGCTTGTAAAAAGAGATTAGAGTCTTAAGATTGTTTAATTAATTTTCCACACACTCTCTCTCTCCTCTCTCTCTCTCTCTCTCTCTCTCTCTCTCTCTCTCTCTCTCTCTCTCTCTCTCTCTCTCTCTCTCTCTCTCTCTCTCTCTCTCTCTCTCTCTCTCTCCCTCTCTCTCCCTCTCTCTCTCCCTCTCTCTCATTTGATATAAATTGACATTGTTACAAGGGAAAGTCCATAATTATGATAGGTAAAGACAAAAAATGCTGGGAATATTTTTGTTGTTGTTGTTGAAACTTAAATCTTTTAAATGCTTTTTCTTATTTCACATAGACTACATTATCTTTGTCGAATGGTTGAACTGTACAATATTTTCAGAATGAGATTGCATGGAAAAGAAATTGAATAAGTGTTGAAACAAAAGCATCTGTTTGTATTGATAATAGTATTTGGTGAGACCATGCATAGCTTTAAAATCTTATGCTTAAAATGTAGAATGTTAACATGAACAACGGCAAACAACATTGTTTTGCAAACTACTTATCTCCACACGAAAACTGATATTGCATTGAATAAACTAAAAATTTACATCTGATTGTTGTTTTTCCCCCTCTCTTTTTTTTTTGTAATTGTTGTACATAGTACATGTATTGAATTGCCTATCTTATTTAAAAAAAAAGATCTTGACAGTGTTTCACACAGTAAAACAAATTTTTTTTTTAATTTTTAGTTTTTTGTACATACTCGATTTATTTTTTCAATCACTTTAAGTTGGTCAAACTCACAATCATTTTCTAGCACCAGAAGTAAAAGTCTATTTGGGATGTCCCAATTTTGCATAGCCCTTAACACGGGCCATTACAACAAACTTCCCAGTCACATATTCCACAGAGTCAGAGTTGGAGAACTTGCACTCTGCCCCAGTGGCTCTGAGCAAATTACAGCAGCGTGTATATTCCAGGACTATTTGCTTGTAAGGTTATGACAGGAACCACCTAAACCAACTGCTCTTAATTTAGAACTGGAGTGAAATTCAGATGAGCTGCAGAAAACAACAGACATCGTCACCGAAATTAACAGATGTTATTTGGTTATTTCTTGGCAAGTTTTCACTCTTTTTGTTTTGTTAGATCTGTTGTGTACACATTTCATTCAACCCTTAGTCTAGGTGATCTGACAATCATTTTTTTCCACCCTTTTCCAATTTGAAACCTGTCCCTTCAGATTAGCTGCCTTCCCATGTGGTTATATGGCTCAATCATTTGCTATCAGATTTAGAAATTCTAGTTTTTGTTCCAGACTTAGTTTGACATTGACTCTTTGCTGCTTGGTAGGCGATAACCAACGCTTCAGAATAGTCTGTTCAGGACGGTCTTTATCAACACAACTCGAATATCAGTCTATGCTTGTGTTGCCAGTTGTTCTTTTTATGTTCTGTTCTACTTCTGTCTATATGTTCCCATTTGTCTGTATGAATCATTTTTGCAATGACTGTATGAAAGCATGGTGCACTTCTGTCGAATACTTTCACTTTTATGATTGTATTCTTCAGATCTTGGTGTAGGGTGTGTGGGGTAGGATGATTTGCACAGCGTTTCATGAGATGAAACAAACAAGAAAGTTTCATTCTACGCGTTTTATTTTATCTTGATCCTTTTGGAAAGTGAAATATGATTGCTTTCTTCAGATGTTGGTGTGTGGGTAGGGAGATTACTTTATCTTGATCCTTTGCGAAAGTGAAATGCTTTGACTGTAAGAGTGAGGCTTGTAATCAATTTATGTTGATGTTTTGGTTTTGTTTTATGAGTTTCATAATTCATGATTGTTGATGGTCCATTTGGACTATTGCTAAATAAAATATATATTTTTTTAATTCAATTTCCTTTTAACTTCTTACATATTGACAGAAATCAAAAGTATTGTTAACATTGCAGCTGTCTTGTGAATCTGTGCGTGTGTGTTAATTGCACATGAAGAAGAGGATCGTTCTTCTTTAGGTAAATCATATTTCCTAGTCTTCTCTTCTAACCTTCTCATGGTGGACTTGAATTACATCAACCAGTTTTCCTGTAGGAATTGTATGAAACCAAAGAGCTCATCTGTTCATAGATGAAGCGCCTTAATTAAAAAAAAAATCTGTTTTATGTAGTTTGAAAAGCAAACCAAATCAAGAGATACAGCTTTACTTTCAAGCATGACAGTGTTTAACAGCTTATATAGAATTCCTGTGCCCTGAATATTTTTGAGTTACCGCTGTTGTTTTGTTCTTCCTGTCTCAAAGCAAAGTATGATTTTATAAATCTCAAGCAACATCATCCAGGAGCAATCTGGACATACTATCTGTTACACCTGCTCTGAAATTCAGGAAAACTTTTCATTGCATGTTTCAACCTGGCTCATGTTGGAGAAACTTTCAGGTCTACCCTGTGTAAAGGATCACAGATCAACCTGGCTCATGTTGGAGAAACTTTCAGGTCTACCCTGTGTAAAGGATCACAGATCTCATGGCAGAAGAGACATCAGACAAGCTTGCAGTACTAATTGCTCGATGTATCAGGCTCCTGGCCCAACGGACCCAACCTTTCCTCATTCCTAACTCTTATGGCTCTGTGCCCTTCTTGTCGCTGTTTGAAAGAAGATTAAGAATAGTAAAATACCTTAAAAATTTTACAGCAAAACGCAGTTTCGGTGGCAGTTTTTTTTTTTTTTAGGAGGGGGGGTATAGTTTTGTGTGCGTATGTGTGTGTGTGTGTCTTTTATTAAGCTCATGGTAAACTTCAGTTAAAATTGCATACATAATTAGTTTTGATATGTAATGATGAATAGCATTTCTAAATCGTACCATAACAGACACGCCCAAAACACGAACAATAGGTTCGGTCATTCTTTCGTTTAGTATAGTCACCCACAGTAACTACATATCATGCTCTCTCTCTCTCTCTCTCTCTCTCTCTCTCTCTCTCTCTCTCTCTCTCTCTCTCTCTCTCTCTCTCTCTCTCTCTCTCTCTCTCTCTCTCTCTCTCTCTCTCTCTCTCTATCTATCTATCTATCTATCTCTGTCAACATAGCTGTAAAGTCACTTACAAACACTGCAGCTCTCGCTCGCTCTCTCTTTATTTTTGTCAAACTAAGTATGGAGTAAAGTCACTCACAAACACTACATATCTCGTGCGCGCTCCTTTATCTCTGTCAAACAAATTAGTACAGTCACCCAAAAACAATATATTTATACACGCACTCACAGAAATGCTGTAGTAGTAGTAGTAGTAGTAGTAGTAGTAGTAGTAGTAGTAGTAGTAGTAGTAGTAGTAGTAGTAGTAGTGGTAGTAGTAGTGGTAGTGGTAGCGGTAGTGGTAGCGGCAGCGGCAGCGGCAGCGGCAGCGGCAGCGGCAGCGGCAGCGGCAGCAGCAGCAGCAGCAGCAGCAGCAGCAGTAGTAGTAGTAGTAGTAGTAATAGAAGTAGTGGTAGGGGTGGTGGTGGTGGTGGTAGTAGTAGAGGTAGTAGTAGTAGTAGCAGCAGCAGCAGCAGCAGCAGCAGCAGCAGTAGTAGTAGTAGTAGTAGTAGTAGTAGTAGTAGTAGTAGTAGTAGTAGTAGAAGTAGTAGTAGTAGTAGTAGTAGTAGTAGTAGTAGTAGTAGTAGTAGTAGTAGTAGTAGTAGTAGTAGTAGTAGTAGTAGTAGTAGAAGTAGCAGCAGCAGCAGCAGCAGCAGCAGTAGCAGTAGCAGTAGCCGTAGCCGTAGCCGTAGTCGTAGTCGTAGTCGTAGTCGTAGTAGTAGTAGTAGTAGTAGTAGTAGTAGTAGGAGTAGTAGGAGTAGTAGGAGTAGTGGTAGTAGTAGTAGTAGTAGTAGTAGTAGTAGTAGTAGTAGTAGTAGTAGTAGTAGTAGCAGCAGCAGCAGCGAAGAACTGTTTAAAAAAAAAAATAAGTAGAGTGCAGCTCCAAAATTCACAAAACAAAACAAAACACGCAAGCTTTCGGCTTCACGCCTTTTTCAGACACGAAAACAAGAACAAGAAATTACACAAGGATATTGACATGATGTGATATGCAAACTTTAAACAGATAAAACAAATGTGCAAGGGGTTATAAACAGAGAGGTCTAATAATAATAATAATAATAATAATAATAATAATAATAATAATAATAATAATAATAATAATAATAATAATAAACATGTAAAAATATGCACAGAAAAAAATATAACAAAATATACGTAACAAAAAGTCACGAAAAAATAGTGAAAAAAATGAGGTTATTAAAAAAAAAAAATGATATATAAAAATGATTGCTTAAATAAGTATTAACAAAATGATAAGAAATAAATAAATAAGTGAAGGTACAAATAGATAAGTATGGTAAATAGATAAGAACTTGAAGAAAAAAAAATGAAAGAGAATGAAACGTAGAGAATAGGATTGCAAGTGAAAAAGGCAAAGAAAGAGTGACAGACAGGCAAAGAGTAGTAGTAGTAGTAGTAGTAGTAGTAGTAGTAGTAGTAGTAGTAGTAGTAGTAGTAGTAGTAGTAGTAGTAGTAGTAGTAACAGCAGTAGCAGTAAAAAGAAGAGGAGGCAATGCTACGGTTACGGTACAGTCATCAACAATCTGCGTTGCTGGGTGGCTTTGTCAGAGCGCGGAAAATGATCATACCAACTTGTTAAAATAATATTTTGCCCCTTCATCGGCTAGACTACCTGGCAAGAATTTTAATTCCGGCGAAGCCATCTTGAAATTTGCTGCGCATGCCTCTTTCCTTTGCTCTTTGTACCATCTCCCCCCAACGATCTCAAGCCACGCCGACTAATTTCCTTTGAAAAGAAATTACTTTTCACCACATACCTACTCTAAAATGGAAAAAGGGTGAGTTGAAATTTTTTTTAAAGGGTATTCCAAATTATTATAAACTGATATACCTAATTGTACTAAGAATCGAGATCTAGATCTAGATCTATATCCTGATCGCTCATGTTGGATGGGTGGTAGAATATTGAAACTGAAAGACGAGTAGGCCTATCTCGGGTAATACCGTACTTCTGCGGTCCCTACTTGCCTGTCGCCATCTTGGTTGGGGTAGGGATAAATTTGCAACAAATAGGCATCGAAATATTGTCTCAGACCAACATACCCACTTAGATCTAGATCTAGATCTAGATCATCTTAAAAATAATACGCCATTTTTCTTTTTCACTTGTATTTCTGCATAAAAAAGAACTTGCCAAACAGTTGTTATTAAGTATTTTACAATTTTATGAAATAAAAAATTAAAATAAACATAAAAACATCAATACTAAAACATACCGCTTGATCGAACTATGTAAATTTGGTTATATTGCCAAGATCTAGGGCCTACACGCAAGTAGGGACCGCAGAACTACAGTATTACCCCTATCTCGTATGCTAGGAACGCTTCTTGCTTATTGTATGTTCATTTATGTTATCGACTTGCTTTTCTATCCCCCAAGTCCTGGGATTACTATTGTTCCGCTCTGGGCACGTAAGAAATACAAACGAGCGTCAGAAAAATATTCAGTTCTCAGACCAAGGAACGTGCATTTTTCAGTAGGCCTATTATCTTTTCATACCCACTTAGATCTAGGGCAGTGGTCATGACTCTGTATTGGGGACAGGTTGGGGGCAAGTAAGGGGGAAGCGAAGGGCCATGTGGTAAATTCACCGCTGTCTAGTTGTTTTATTTGCTCTTCTGTCTTTATAACAACCACATGTGAAGGAAGCCGGTTTCCCATGTATCAGTAACATCAACTACCCATGTCTTAACATGGTTCCGACAGGTGTGCCTAAATTGCAATTTGTTCTTCACACCTCAGGGGCTCTCGGTCGCCTCCCAGTAGTTCAAACAGGGAGAAATTGTCACCTTTTCATTGAAAAGATATAAAGTCTACAAAGTATATGAGATGGGGTGTTTAGAAGGTGATGACGTTTCAAACAGGTCCGCCAGTCAACCATTAATAACGGCGCCGCAACTCCAGGTTCGGAACCTCAGCACATATATTTCATGGCACCGCAGGGTCCAGGTGATCGTCGGGGCAAAGCTTAAATATAATGTATAATGAGTGTGCAGAACTAGGGTTAAACTTCAAGTTTTGAATTCGGGGAACATTCCTTTGTGACGCCTTAAGTGAGTTGTGCTGATATCTGCAATTTACCCTAAATTCTTCAATTTCATTGGTTGATATTTCTACTTATGGCCTTAGTTAATTTGCAAAAGTTCTGTAGGTGTCGCCCAGTTGTCCAAAACTAAGGTAGTGTGCTCTCACTTTGACAGATTAATGGTTCTTGTCCATTTTCATAGAGAGCAAAATGGAAGGACTTCCAAATAGGTGTGGTACTACTATCATCAGACATGCCTACCGTCCTGAAAAAATCGGAACTGTTCCGAAAATCGCGATAAAAAAAATTATGTTCCGCCTTATCCTATCCTGTTCTGAATTTTAGAGATTTTGATACCTAAAAAAAATTAGAATGAGAAAAAAGGCGAATAACTGGATGAAAATGTTGTTGCCCGATGTCACATGACTTCCTGCCATTCGGTCGTTCAGGCATGCGCCAGTTAGACCTAGCTAACGCTTGACCATTGTCCATTCATTCTTTCTTTGTTCATGCGCTTGACTGTACCGTGTCGACTGAGTGAAGTTTGGATTTCAACTGTTAATAGTGTTCAATTAATTTTAATTCAGGACTTCAAAATGCCTAAACGAAAGCAGTGTGATACTGATAGTAAACCGATTCCTGAAAAGAAACGGTTGCAACAATTTTGGAAGGAATGCACAGATCAGTTCTCTTTCATTATTAAAGGAAAGAACGAGGGAAATGCATTCTGTACAGTGTGTAATCCCGAATTTTCAATCAAATACGGTGGGTTGAATGATATTACGAAACATGTTGGTGGGCAGAAGCATAAGAACTTATCAAAACAAAAAGCCAGTATGCCATCCCTGAATAGTTTTCTTTTAAGACTGATAAAAAAGTAATGATAAAGAAACTAACGTGATTGCTGCTGAAGTGGCAATGGTAGATCTAGTTGTGGAACTTAACCTGCCTTTGAGCACCTTGGATAAAATAAATAAAGTTGTGAAAAAAGTGTTTAAGGATTCTGACATGGCAAAAAACTTTCAGTGTGCTGGATCAAAGGATACAGCCATTGTAAAAGAAATAAGTGCAAAAGCTTCGTTGAGCCTAGGAGAAAGAATTTCCCGCCAACCTTTCACCGTTTCGACTGATGGGAGCAATGATGCTGGGTGTCATAAACTGTATCCCCTTGCCATCAAATCAGTCAATCCCGATACTTTGGAGGTCTCATCGGAGATACTATCGATTCCAATCTGCGAAGGATCTTCTACAGGAGAAAACATTTTTAACCTTATAGAGGCAGAGTTCAAAGCACATAAGATTCCATGGGAAAATTGTCTTGCGCTTGGTGCAGACAACGCTCCTGTTATGGTTGGGAGGGATAAAGGGGTGTATGGACATATGTCTAGAAAAAATCCTTCGATCTTTATGGCTGGTTGTGTTTGTCACCTCATTCATATTGCTGCAGAAAAAGGAGCTGCATGCCTGCCACTTGATGTCAGCCAGTTACTCATTGACGCTTATTATTATTTAGACAAGAGCAATCTTTCTTCAAAGAAATGCAGCTTCTCCATGATGAAGCATGTATCAACAAGATGGCTGAGCATTAAAAAGTGTTTGCCTCGACTCATTGAAAACTCGGAGCATTTGTACACTTTTTTTTTAAATCAGAAGAGTCGGCATCAACCTCAGCCACTGCCAAAGAGAAGACAGGGAGGCTGAAGAAACTGTTTGCTTCCAGGAGCAATCAACTCATGTGTAAGTTTCTTAATGAGGCATTGGAGCCGTTTGATGCAATCAACACAGAGCTTCAAAGTGATGCATCAAAAATCCGTGTGCTGCAACAGCGTTTGGAGAAGCTGATCAAACAGCTGATGGTTAAGTTTGTCCAGCCTGCTGTATTTCAGAGAGATGGCATATTTTCAAATCTTGAAAAAGAGAACCTGCGACAAAGCTCTGACAGTATCATTAGCAAGGCAGCTGCAGAATTCATTGCCCTGGAAAAAAGCAAAATGAAGGAAAGTAGGCTTTCAGAATTCTTTGATGCTGCTAGGGATTTTTATGTTACATCAGTCGCATATCTCAGGGCTAAATTACCACTTAAGAATGATGTATACTCACATGCTGCAGTGATAAACCCAGCAAACCAACTCACCAGTCAGTTTCAGTCTGTGGAATTTTTTATCAAACGTTTCCCTGTCCTTCTGCCACCCAATGCATCACTGCATGATCTTCAGTTGGAATTCGCCACTTATCAGTGCACAGACATCACATCTTGCATTGAAGAGAGGATGGATAAAACCTGGGCATCAATCAGCAGACTCACAGAGGGACAGGAACCCATTTTCAAACTTTTGCCTCAAGTCATGCTACATCTGTTGACAATTCCCCATTCATCAGCGCACTGTGAACGAATCTTCTCTAGTGAGAAAAAATCATACTGAGTTCCGATCTAGACTGGAAAATAATACTTTGGAGGCTCTCCTAATGGCTAAATCCCGCCCTGGAGGTGCTGGAGATCGGGATTATTCCAAGGAGGAGCTTTCAGAGCTCAAATCGGCCTATCACAGATCCCTGAAGAACTGAGCAGCAGCCAGTTCTTTGTACAAATTTGATATGTTGTCCGTTGAAGCTGGAAGTGAAGTAAGTGGAAACGTTCCTCTTTTTTATGTATGCTGTTCCTCTTTTCTGTCATTAGGGGTAGGCATGTCTGTATCATACTAAAGAGAGCTTGATTTGATCGGGCCATAGAAAAAAGATTGGGCTTGATTTTTGTATGGGTAATAAAGTAGAAACTTAATTCTCTAAGAAAGTTGGTGGCATCATGATATCCTATATCATATCTTAATATGCTAAACCAGTGTACCGTTTGGAAGTCCTATCAGTAAAAACACTTTAATGCCATTTTTCAAAATTAGACTGCCCTCTGATGAGTAAGGCTATTTAATTTGTAGACATGTAAAATTTCCGACAATCGTAGGAAATGTGACAATTTTGATTCTGAGAAAAATTCTTGACCAAATTTTCTGGTTTGGGGAGAAGAAAACCGCATCAGGTCTTCGGACGAGATATTGAGAGAAGTTTTGGCTCTATGCCTCTCATTCATTCACAACTGGTTCTTGAACTAACCTGGCTGAGATAATACCTACCATTACACTAAACTAGGCTACAGCACTCATGCATTGGATTCTTGATCCTGGCGCAACATAAGCTTAGTAGGTGTTGGCCTAACCATTGCAGGAGTCCTATTATACTATTCAATGATAAATATGAAAGGTGAAGACTTGACAAGACTTGTGTAAATACCTCTACTAGGCCAACAGTATTTTATATTGTCTTTAAACTTTAAGATGTGATTTTAAAAATAACACCCTTATTATACACTCTATTTATTTATTCATTATAATATTTTACTAGGTAAACATTTTTAGATATACAAATTTACTTGTAAGGAAGAGAATTTCTGTAAATCCTATCCTTGTGCTAGATGGAAACTTTCATCGGTAAGGTTGAACATCTGTACAAATTTATGGAAAAAGAAAAAGGTGAAAGCAATTTCACAATGAGTGCAATATTTTTCCCTATGTATCAACCTGTGTGAAATAAAACTGGGCGATATATATCGATATCATGTATTTTTTATATTTTGATTTCCAATATTGAGCTTTGCATTGCAGATGAAAGCATCCAAAACATTGGTTCTGCAGAGTTGTTTGCTTCATCGTATATTTGTCTGAAAAACTTCTCTCTCTATCTTTACACCTGAACCCAGAAGTTATTGCTAACAAGGACCATTCATATTTTTTTATCTGATGATAGTCAATATGACTTGACATTTGGGGGGAGGGGGGGGGAAACCAAGGTTATATAATCCTAGATCTAGTTGATTATTAAGATCAATGGGATATATATCTTAACTAGACTAAGAATCTAGATCTAGAGTAAATCTTGATCTTATTATGATCGAAACGGGGCTTAACATAACATGAGACTATAATTATAGTAGGTGATATTCATTCCAAAGGAAATAATTATTAATCTATATCTAGATCTAAATGATAGATAGTTATTTTTCATTTTAGAGTGAGAAGTTTAAGACAATCGATATTTATCTTCAGCTCAAATGTCTTAAGAAAAGATAAAGATGAGGAGAGCAGTTCAGCAAGAATATAGGCCTTTATGTATACTATGATCAGTAAACCTTTATCATGCCTCAGTTCAGCCAAGTATCTTATTTACGTGCCCAAAGTTGTTCAAAGTAGTCTATTTCCATTTTTTTTTTTTAGGGTCAGGGATTAACCTGAGGGTGACTTAGGAGTATTTAGTGAAAATCTGTTACATACTTTTTAATCTTTGTTCTCTGGTCCTAAGAGTGTGCACTGTACAAATTGCTAAAACCAGTTCTTATTTCGTTTCAGAAAAATTTTTGTTGGGGGTCTCAGCTGGGACACAGATAAAGGTGAGCATACACTTTTCTTTGAGTTAGAATTGATTGTTGCAGAGAATGTGCAAGTTGCTGTACTTTGAATATTTCCAGCTTAAAGATAGTTGACCATAAATCAAGTATTTTCATTTTTCTTTTTTTTGGTGTGCAATTTCATTGAAAATTTTGAAATTATCACTTTTCACTTTATTGAAATTTAAACTATGGAGAATATTCTTATCAATATCACAATTTATTCTTTCAAAGAAGTGGGGAAAGGTGCTTAAATTATACAATACTGCTGTGAAAGCTATCATCATCTTTTTTCATTTTACTTTTATTCCAGATGCACTTCAAAACTACTTTTCATCCTATGGAGAAGTCACAGACTGTGTTGTAATGAAAAACCCTCAAACACAAAAATCGAGAGGGTTTGGTTTTGTTTCCTTCAGGGACCCAGAAGTAGTGAATGTTATCCTTGCACAAAAACATTCAATTGACAGTCGCAGTGTGAGTGCTTTTTGCATTATTGTAGAGTGCCTTCCATAACCTTTTCTGTCTTACTCTTTCCCCAGTCCTTTGATACTGCGCATATTTAATCAATTGTCATACATGTACATAATGGGATGCAGTAAATGTAGCCATGGGCTCAAGTCTGCTGGGACAATTTTATGTTGATGGATTCATTTTTTTGAGTTCTTCCCTTTGTTTTTCTTTCTACATTATCCTTCCTTGCCACCCACCCAGGTTAATCATGTAGATTGTTCAATTCATAGTTGTTGTTTTTTTTTTATTTAAACAGGTTGATTGCAAAGCTTGCACCTTGAGAGGAACTAACCGAGTAAGTTTAATTGTAAAAACTGTTTTCACATGTATATTGGTAGGATTACATTGTACAGCCAAATGCCCAGAAAAATCTAAAGACCATTTTGTGCCACCTTTATAAAGAAGAGAGTTAACACTTTTTTTACATAAGAAATACAAGAAAATTTAAGCATTTGCATAAATTTAGAAACTATTGCTGGGTAGAGTGACAGGCACAAACGTTAAACAAGAAACTAAAATTATTGTTCTTGTTACTGTATTTGATTTTTTTTTATATTAATTTTCCTTTTCCTCATGGCATTCATGATAGATGTCCATAATGAATGTAGTAAAAGTTGCCATTTACATAAGGATTGTGATATCCTTTCATACTGATTTATAATTCATATGAGAAAGCATTGCTTGATAAATTGGATGTTGGGTTTGTTCTTTAAACTAACATTGGCTTTTGGTTCTCTATTACACTTTTGTTTGCAGCCACAAGGTGGCGGTCGGGGAGGCTCTGGTTTCACAGGCCGCACTACGAAAATTTTTGTTGGAGGCCTACCAAATGATGCCACAGATGAGGCACTTAAAAGTTTCTTCAGCAGATATGGGCAGGTAAGCTTTTTGCTGAATTTTCTAGACTTCTCTGAGGATTAATTATTTCATGAAAAGATCAGATCTGCACAAGGAGAAAAAGAGGGGGGGGGGGGGTATGATTGTGCTGAGCAGGAGAGGGAGAAGACCAGAGCACAAAAAGCAGGAAGAAGAAATGGATTATCAGGTAGAGTATGAGAAAAATCGCAAAAATGGAAACGACGAAAGGCTGGTTTAATTTTCTTTCTTTCGATTTTTCCCCCCTCTCCAAATGAATCTCTTAATCTATGTCTGCAAGTAAGAGAAACATATCTGTTTAAAATGTTTTAAGTTCTTAAATGTTTGAACATATCAGGAATCCCCTCTTGTCTAGTCTAATGTAAATATATAAGATATTTGGAAGTTTGATCATATGGTTACTGTAAAAAAGCTTACCAATAGTAATGAAAAGTCTTACACTGTCTTAACCAGGTTACTGATGTTGTCATAATGTATGACCAAGAAAAGCAAAGACCTAGAGGTGAGTATCATTTTTCATTTTTTTCCTTTATTAAGAACATATATTATATATATTTTTTTTAACTTCAATGTTTTAGGTTAATTATGCGGTCTCAAATCTGCCGTTCAGCATGGACTGAACAAATGTAAGTGCTAAAAAATTATTTTCAGAAACAAGTGATATGAAACATGCATTAGACTAGAGTTCTTTTAGTTTCATTTAAAATTCAAAAGAATTGAAGCGGAAGAGAAATTCCACTCTCATTGGTGCCATGTAATTTGAACTGAGGTTTTATTCTAATTCTCTTTTTTGAAATATGTGAGTTTTTGAAGGAATAATTTTTATGATTCTACTGTGAAATATGAAAAATTTTTATGCTGGCAGTTCCATGAGCTTATCAAATATCTAAACCAATATTTTTAAATTTGGACTAGATTTTAACAGTCATTCATTATCCGTTAGGAAGCATATGATCGTTATTGCTTTTTTCAATTTTAATGCCATGAACATTTTTTTCAATTTTGTTGGCATAATAGCCAGTGATTGATGAGGTCTTAAATCTCTGAAATCTGTTTCCTCCCTCTTTTCCTGGTTTCAACGCTTGTTCTTCATTTTTTACTTGTGGGGTGGATAGGGCAAAATAACCACTCACAGATAATTGTGTAAATTGGTTTTGATGAAACTTGGAAAGTTAACAGTTTTCAGATGAGTTCACAGGAAAGTGAAAACAGATACTACATTCAATACTTTAACTGTGCTTTTCCAAATGGTGGATAGATAGCAAGTTGAATAGTTATTTTTAGTTCTTTCATTAATTTATAGGTATCAATTAATATTATTCCTTATTTACATGTTACAAAATATTTATTAAAAGTTGCATTTTTTTTTAAGATATGTGATCCAGATTAACCATCTTTGATTAAGACTGAATAGACATCTCTTTGAGTACCTCAGTGTATTATCTTTGTTTCCAATTAAGATACTACATTGATAGGATTTGTAGCTGAAGTATCATGTCAGTTTTACAAAGGGAACTGATGGCTTACAGCTTTGCTTATTTATAATTAGAGTAATATAACTTTATGGAGAAGGGTGTTTATATGGCTTAGTGTCTTTTAGATAAGTGATATATCTAAAATTGTATTCTGGCATACTTTTTGTAGAAAATAAGTTTTCTAATTTTAAGCTAGCAGAGAAAAAGATGGCAGTTATCTCTGCTTTGATTAGATTTATTTCAGACCCAGAGCGCATAATTTAAATAAATCCTACTGTTTGCCCCTTGTGACTTAACATTTTTAACAGTAGAGTTACTAGTGTGCTGGTGAGCCTGAAATATAGCAATGTTACAATGTGAAGTCATGAAACCAATAAAATTAAGTGAATTCTTTGTATTATGGTTGAAAAATGTCAAATTAAAAAGGTATAAAAATTTGCTCACTATATACTTAAAGACACCTCTAATATAAGGTTGTTGACTTTCAAATTCTGCTAATGATAAAGCTCTCTGTGAGATAGAATGAGTGGCACCACAGGATTCCCAGATTGAATAGTTCATTTTATATATAATATATACCCACAGTACATTGGGCAAGAAATATTTTTAAAAATGAAATCACTAAACATATAGCTTTAGATATATATATATATATATCTATGATCACATAATGCATGGACAATAAAGTTTACAAAATTGGCAGGATTTTCTTTTGACCTTGTGTCTAGTAGAATGGAATATTTTTTCTCGTTGGCGAAACATGTTTCAGTTCTTTGAGAAGTTATCCACTGTGTTTCAGGAAAAATCTTGTACTGCAGGGAAAGAACCTCACATTTTTTTTCTTCCCTCATTTCAGTTTTGACACAAGAGCAAAGTAAAAATGCTATATAAGAATGACTGTGTGTATGAAACTTATTAGCTAACGTACATTTGAATGAAATGAGTTAAAAGTAATAGGACAGGAAAATATTAGATTTAGTGACCATCCACTCAAGCCAGATAAGCCCCAATCTTGTTTTTTACCTCCCTGTTTTAAAATGCCAAGAATTCAATACCAAAGTTTGTTTTGAGAAACCTGTGCTCACTGGGAATCAAAGTTTTGGGAAAGATTTTTATAAGACGTGGCAGATTATGAAATTTTATCACTACGTGCAAACACATTGATTTTGAATGATGAAAATGAAAAAGCCCAATTGACTCAAGCTGAAGCTTCTTTATTACTTTGCCCAAAAAAAAATTGAATTCAGCATGTTACAGATTCACTAGAATCTAGATCTAGATCGTGAAAATCATTTTTGTTTGGAATCATTATCTGCACCTTTATTAGATCTTAATGTAGGATTTAGATTGCATTAGTCAATATTAAATTTGTTTCTTAAGTCAAAGATCTAGATATGGAATTTTCAACTGGGCTTTGAAGCCTTGCAAACAGGCTCTACAGAGCTTTGACAACAAAATTTGCTCTACATGTGGATCTAGTGAGATATGCGTTCTCTTATTGACCTCAGCTGTTTCTTTTTTAATGCAATGTGCAGTAAAATGAAGCTAGATGTAATCTTAGCTGATCCATTGCAACATGTCCAGTTCATCAAGACTGGTATTATTTCATAAATGAGCCCTACATTAGTTATTTTGGATGAAATTCCCCATTCATTTACATATTTATGCAGGAAACCAAAGAGCTTTAGTAAATAACGTAGGTTCTACGCTATCAGGTGCAAGTGAATATATTCTCATTCCTCATACTTTTACTTGTGGCCTATAGTTTTTTGTGATGTTTTTTAAGTTTCTTTTTATTTTGGACTCTATTATTGAAACAAGGTAATCTTGAAACCTTTAAAGAATTATCAGAAAGGATTCATAACCCTGGCTTCTGAATCATTTTTTTAGAAAAAGAAATGATTTTGTCTTGGGTGTTGCTACACCAGGTATAAGTTGGCATTATGGTTATAAGTATAATCGTATAATTTTTCTATGGTTAAAGCAAAAACTTGGAAGGCATTAGTTAATTAGTTTGTATCATTTAGCTATATCAGTGATTTGTGGGTCCAGTCATTGTTTCTGTAATCTGTTAAGCTTTCCCTATTAAAAAGTTGTTGTTTTTTTTGTCGTAAAAAAGAAGGGCTGCAGGTGATATTTTGTTGTGTATGTTGACAGAGTTGCCAACCTTTAGCCATAAAAGCGTATTTGTACTTTTGTAGGCATAAGTAAGGATTTTTAAGAATTTAGGTCACTTTTCTGATTTGTACTTTTTCCCTGGTGACTTAATAGGTTTGGCCCCCCTTTTTTAAGCTTCCCATTCATCGTCACCGAAGAATTTAATTTCTAGATCTCATGACACAGACTGACCTTGTTCAAAAAGTTTACCTAGCACAGACTAGTTATGTAAATGGTAACTCATGCTATAGGCCTCATTAGAGCAAGAGCTAAATGAACTCTTGAATTTCATTCATTGGTTGACATTTCTAGTTATGACCTGGGTTATTTTGCATAAATTCTGTAGGTGGTGCCCAGACTTCCAGGATTAAGCTAGTGTGCTCTAACTTTGACATTCATTTTTGTAGAAAACAAAATCACTAACACATTTAAAAGCTATTGTGGAAGTTATAAAAGGCAACCCTAGGATAGGTAAGGCTGAAGCATTACTTTGGCAGTCACTTTTTTCACTGGATAGTTTGGGTAAAATAGACTACTGCATTTGCAATTTCTTTTTAATGTTTGTGAATTAATATTTTTGGAACAATCTTAATTTTTTTGGCTAGTTGGGCGGCAGTTTTGTAATGATTTCATGTTGTGAATGTCTTGAGATAAATCTGAATGTTGACGCTTTATATTTTATCAAAGTTCATCCTCAAACAATAAACAGCATGTGCACTCATGAATTTCTTTTGACATGGAGAAATGGTTGATATTATGAGACAGCCTTGGATGACAGCGGTGCGCTATTTTTGTCACAAATAATAAAGCATTTACCTTGCCTAAAAGTTTTTATCTGCTATTGAAGCTTTGCAAGACGTCTACGCTGCCACTTGCCTTTCGGATTCACCCAAGAGGAACTGATGACACTTTTTATGATGGGACCCTTCATATCTTTGCGCTTTACTTCTCCTTTTTACAGATTTTTTTTAAAACTATGATTTTATTCCAGATACTATTTTTGTAATGTTAACAATTTTACCTTGCAAGTATTATTTCTCTCTTTTGGTTATGATGCCCGTAGGATTTGGATTTTTGACCTTCGACAATGAAGAAGCTGTAGAGTTGGCAGTTAAGGAGCACTTTGTGGACTTCAATGGAAAAAAGGTTAAGATAAATCGTTTGGTATCAGTTTCATGGCTTGATAATCATCAAGCCATGGCTCCTCTTGGTTTGGTTAAGAAGATGGCTTTCCTTTTATTTATTTGTTACAAATTTCCACAACGTGAGACGACAGCACAGAGGACTCCACTGTAATTAATTTAATTACGTATTAACTACTTAAATTACATGGTGAAGTGATGTCAGTTACATTTTTTACAATATACTTAATAAGATTCTTATTAGAGCTGCGAACTAGTTATATGCTGTAACTTTTGAAAATGAAATGGTGAGGCCTTTCAAATGCTTTGGTTATTTTTATAGCCACTGTCCTGTTAATGTTTTTTTTTTTTTTTTTTTACTGTAAGCTGTTTACATAAGACAATATTTTTTTTGGCTAGTGCTCGGCATTGACAGCTGTATTAAGATTGAATACATAAAGCTAAGATTATTAAAAAACTCTGTACATAAGTCATTGTCATTAATTAGCTTTTAAGATAATATGTGCACTTGAGCCTTTTTGCTCTAAGAAATGTGCTTAAATTTAAAATAATTATCTTCATTAATGTTAAAAATAGTAGTTTTAATCATATATATTTTTTAGACAGCAAACATTAGTTGGTAGCAGCTCTTAATTAAGAATTTTTTAAGATACAATTCAGTTTTGAAACGGCTATTCGTCATGAATTAAGTTTTATTTAGAACAATATTTTAGAAACAGTTAAGACTTGACATTGTTGCCATCATTCAGGTCTCTTCTTAATCAAGATACCAACCAATTTGTTGTGTATAACATGTTCACTTTTTGTACCTTTTGTTTGTAATTTTAAATTTTAAATTTAAAATGTGTGCAAGGCTGTTGATTGGATCCTAACATTGTGTAACTGGTTTATGCATAAAAGGGAGGGTTTCATGTGGAAGGGATGTGCTTGTTAAAAGGTTGAATGAAGGAAGATGGGTACACTTATGTTGAAAGTAACTCTAGAAGCAACCAAGGAATCAAAGACTTAAGTTTGCTTGGCATTTTTTGAAACGTCTCATCTCTGTGATTTTCCTCATCCTGCTCTCACTTTTTTATTCTGCTATAATCTTAATGTGTGATGTACAATTTTGTTGTATAGTGTCTTGTGTTGCAGTTCTTTTAAAAATGTAAAAAAATTGCTGTAAAACATTTTGTTTATTCTCTAAATGATTGGGGATCTTTTTAATTTGAATGAGTAGCAAGAGCGTGAGATGGTGAAGGGTACCTGTTGATATTTTGTAGCATGGCTGTTTCACACTTTATTTTTTTCATTTCATCCTCAAAGATCGAATGCAAACGTGCAGAGCCTCGTCAAGGTGGCGGCGGTGGCAACCGTGGAGGACGCATGGGTGGTGGTTATGGTGGGGACCAGAACTGGGGTGGCATGGGTGATGGATCCAACTGGAACCAGTATGGCTACGGTGGCCAGCAGGGTGGATATGGTGGAGGCTACGGCTACCAGCAAGGCTACGACCAGAGCTGGGGGCAACAAGGAGGAGGCTATGGACAGGTGGTTAATCTATCAAATGTTAAACCTGTGCTTCCAGTTTATACATATATAGAAATGTTCATTTATAAGATGAATTAAATTGCAAGGAGGAATTTGGTTAACATGGTAGTCATTGGCATGAATTATGTGCATCTGTCAAGAATCTGTTCATAATGAAAATTTCATAGATTTTCCTGAACTGATTTCATCTGGAATACATACCTCTTTTATCGTGATTAAAAACTTTGTCCGGTTAAAGAAGATTTTGTGTGGAGAGTTACATTCTTATATTATTACTTCTCACACATGACATTGGATTCTTTTTTGAATGATCTTAAGGAAGACATTGTCAGGCTTAAAAATATATCAATTATGAAGATTTTAAAGTAGAATCTGTTCAAAGGACTGTATCTGGTTTTCGAAGCTCAAAACCATAACATGATCCTATTCATCAATAGATCTAGTGTGGGACTGATCTGGAATTTATTTCCTTGATTTTATTAACCCCACCCCACTTATATCGCCTGTGTGGGTACACTATAATTATTGTGTACCTATATCGCCTATCATTGCCCACTCATTTTCGCTTTCTGGGTGTCATCTCTCTTTCCTTATTACCTCTGAAAATCTTGTGTAAACCTCATCTGCATTTAGTGGGCACTTTAAACTTTTTGTTGGTTATTTTTATTTCATTTTCAGATCATAATTAGATCTAATCAAGCGCTTCGAAATTGATTATTTTTGTTGGCGATTTAAGGCCTAGGCTGGATATAAACTTTGAGTTTGGATGGATGATGGCTTGAATCTTCTCAGGGATGCTACATTAATTGTTTATTATAGTAATCTGCATGGTTATCCTTACAATCAGGATGAAAACATTGACACAAACCCATTTGAGATCAGGCGTCAGATTGTGATGTTGATATGGTGGTGAAGTGGGGCGGTTAAGTCAGCCTGCAGTGCTGGAGAAGTTTAAGAAAAATGTTTTTTGTCCTAAAACCTTGTTTTATTTTTCTAAAAATTAAAGGAACCTTTTTTTTTTTTCATTGCAGTTTATTTCATAATTTTATCATGGCTTGTTTGGTTGTAATAATAATACAGAGTTAGTGTTGTAATAATAATACATAGTTATGTCCCTTGTCTTGGGCTCTGTTTGAAAGTTGTGAACATTTATGTCCTGTTTCCTGGTTTAATATTTCTGAGGTTATGTAGGAAAGGCTGACGGGCCCTTAGCCAGACTATGACTTTATATTTTTAGACTGACCAATATCATTTGCACTAACTCCTCCCACCTATCGGTATGTAGCATGATCACTTTTTGCAAACATGCTAGCCCTGCCACAAAGCACATAATGTTATGTACAAGTTACGTGATGGCTGCCAGAGATGCTTTATTGCTACCAGTACTGAGTACTAGCCTGGACCAGGTGAAAGTGCGCTGTGTAGAGTGTGTTTCCACTGCATGCTCACACACTTACATTGCATAACGATCACATGATCTGAGACACTTTTACCAGTAGCAGCAAATTACACTGGTTTAACAGTTGACCAGACCTACCAGGCCTAACACTTGCGTGCAGCTTCTGATGTAAACCATGCAAGCCGTTTTGTGCATGCCACTAGGGAAACCAAGTGTTAGTTACATTATGACTCATGCTAACGGTACATAACTGTCTGCGAAACATGGCTAGTGTGAAAGAGAATTTAAAAAATTGTGTCCTTTTTTTTCTTTGCTGTGATAAGATTTGTCTTGTTCTTAGTTTACTTGCATTTGCTTATCACCCTACTTTTTGTTTTTAATTGTAAAAGGATACATGCATATATTTTCTCCAGGGCTGGAACCAGGGCTACGGTCAAGGCTATGGGCAGCAGCAGAGTTGGGGAGGTCAGCAAACAAATGGTATGTATATTTGTATTTAATATAAATGTTTATGTTTGTAAGCTGTTCTGTTGGTTTGCTGATTGTCACATAGCATCTTTCTGTCTTGAAAATATCTTCTATTTGAATTTTGAACTTCAAGCATTGAATATTGTGGAGCTGCCACACTGCTGAGGACATTTAGATTGAATATGGATTCCTCATAATCATCCAGTTTTGGAACTCTAAGTATCCTGTGCAAAATCTTTTTCTCTTTAATCAAACAAGCAAGCAGTGATTAGACCTAATTTGTTGTTCTGTCTGCCCTTGGGATGAAAATGGTGTTTTTTTTTTTTTGTAAAATTCATGAGACTAGCATTACATGATACTTCAAAGTTTTAAAGGATCCATAACAAATACCCAACTCTCTCCCATTCTTTTCCTAAAGCCTCTGCACTAGCACAAAACAAGGGTACAGGAAAGGGTGGCTTTAAACTTTGAATTTTAAGCTCACCAAAACAGTCAGATATTCAATGCAAGTTGTGATTTACGTGCTCTAGCCTTGGCTGTTCTCAAAGGGCAGTTGGAAAGATCTATGAGAAGAAGTGTTCCTTTTTAACTATTCACAAGTTCTTTGGTTTAAAATGGCCAGGTCGACTAAACACTACTGATAACTGATGAAACTGTTACTTCATAGATAGGTTCCACATTGCTTGTGATTCAACAATAAATATATGCAACTTTTTCAAGATATGGATCACATATGAACATTATAAATAAACAGTACACAATTGCAATTCTCTTCCTATGGTCAACCACTAAAAGACAATTTATTCACCCTTGCCCTCTCCTTAGATTCGGCAAACTTTCAAATGCTGTTTCAATCTGTAGCATAAGTAGCCCCATAGGGTTTGTCAGCAGCACTTTAGAAAGGGCAAGATGACAAATTTTTCCCCCCAACTATCCATATGGAAAAGTAATTTTTGCTGATGTGCACAACTTTTTATGAAAAAAAAATTTGGGAGACATGTTGAATGATAACTCTGTGTCAAAGCCGAACTCACTTCTTACTCATGTAGTAAATAATTAAAAAGCCCCCTCCTAACCTTGTTATCCTTTCTCTGGAAAATAGATGTCAATTTTATCATAAAGTTATGAGGAATCCATGCTCGATTTTAATTCTTTTTATTTTAACCTTTCGTGTTTTTTCCATTACTACCTTTTTCTATTTTTTGGCTCTTAGTTGATTCTTGGAAGTTGAAAGTAGCTTGTTGTGATCAGCAAATTTGTACAGAGGTCCATGTCTTCATATAGAAAAATTTTGGTTTCAGGTCAAGGCGGCTATGGAGGTTACAGCGGACATGGATTTAGCAATCAAAACCACAATGACGGTAGGCTGCTCCTGGGAGTGGTTGTAGTTTGAATCAAATTTCCATCCATTTTCTGACAACTTTATAACCAGTTATGTACCAGAAGTTGCACAGGCTTAAAGAATTGTCACATGAGATCTATAGTGGTTTCTGTCTAAATGTACCATTTTTCAGATAATCCGTGAAATTTGAGTTCTTACAGCATTCTTTGAAAAGATACAGTAGTGGCTCATAAAATGTTTTGTTTGTTTTTAGTGAGAACTGAGAGAGAGCAAAGGAAAAGTAAGAGAAACCATGTTGATGTCACGTACATAACATGATTAAGTATGCATGTCAAGGCTTAATTTAAAAGAGGTGTCAAATATCCTGATGATACCTATTTCGTGTAAAGTGTCAAATGTTTTTCGAGCCAGATTAACCTGCACCATACAATCCCTTTTTTTTTTCAAGTCATAAAAAAAAAGTTTAAATGGCCAGATTTTAACAATGTTCTGTATTTCATGAGATCTGCAGCATCTTTAATTTCTTCCAAATGCTAATGCTTAGATTATGGTCTTCTCCTTAATGCAATGGGTAAATAAGCAAATGAAGCTCTAGTGCTATCATTGATCCTTCAATCTTCCAGTTAAGTATTAACTGGCTGAAGAGATCCAAGAGGCTGCAAGGATTCATGCTTGCTCTATTTTCTGTAAGGAGTCCACTCTAATCATTTTAGGATCTGTAGTAAAATTTGAAAATTTTATTAGCTACATGGCACCAAAGTCTTACGAGATATATCAAGCTATGATCTTGATCTAGATGTTTGCCCATCAAGATAACAGAATCGTCCTGAATGTAAAATTATTACAGTGCACACCACTCATATCGACATGCTCTCTCAAGTCGAATTTCCCCCCTCTTTGTTGTCTACAATTAAAGTTCTATATATCGACAATCTCTCTCTCTCCTTTTCTCTTACATCGACATCAACAGCACCAAAGTAATCGGGCAAAGTGACCCTTTGACAAAAAAAAAAAAAAAAAGAAAGAAAACAAAAAATGATCTCATTCACGTCTTTGTCCCTCTTAAAATGCCTCATGATAGTGTGTTACATTGCAAAGCAAGTGGCAATTCCTTTGGTACCGGTGCTTATGTTCTTGTGACTGGCGGTATGGTGGATGATAAGGTTGGGGAGGCGAACCCCGGTGCAACCACTGGGTCTGCAGTGTACAGTTTATTACATTCAATCATACATGGGGAGTGGAGGGGCTTAAACCTGCTGTGCAGAATGATAGGTGTGTTGGGGCCTTGGAAAGAACTCCAAGCAAGAGAGTGATGCACAGTCAAGACTAGGCTAGCACTGATCAGGTCTACAGTACAACAATAGCCTGTACAGAATCCATAGGTTGAATCTAGATCTAGGAGAGGAGAAGAGCGAGAATCTGTTCGTGTGCAAGAGGAAAGCCACGTGTAACAACAGAAGTAACTGAAGTTTACTAGCTACTAGCAGTAGCTTCCCCTTAAGTATAAAGCTGTGTACATGTATATGTAGTGTTATTTTTTTATTTTTTTTTAAAAAGATATTTAAATTAAAAGAGACATCTTTATATTGACAGAAATTTTGGACACTTATATGTCTATACATCAGGACTCTGTATTTACGTCAATCTTGAATGTTGTACAGTCATATATAGTAATATTGAAGCAATCAGGCTCTTTTCTTTGCAAAGCTGAGCTATGTAGTTGACTCTGCCTGTTAGAGGAATTTTTAGACAGTGGCTGGCATATATATCTAACATGAATTTTTAACAGCTTTAGACAGGTAATAGTCATGCACATAGTGTGAAGTTATAAATAGCATTTAGACTTACAAAAAAAAATTTTGACAGCTTTCAGACTGGTGATAGTCACATAAGTATTGTAAAACTAGTCTTTTGCAACTCGTGATGATATTCTTACAAAGCTTTTAGAATGATGATACTCATATGATTCGTATGAAATTTAATAAAGTTCCAGGTCGATTTGTGACCACCTTGAAAGACATTCTTCACACATAAAGTTATGATTGGCTAATTGAGTCCAGTATTTGCACACATAAGCCTGATAGTTTTCTTAAGGGGTAAAATATTTGTTTGACAGGACAAGGTCAAGGCTACGGTGGATACAGTGGTCAGGGCTTCAGCAACTATGGAGGCAGCGGTGGTCAAGGTGAGCTTTCTAGTTTCATGCACCTACTGAGCCTCAATATTTTCAAAACAAATGTCTCGTTGACATTTACAAATAAAATGTTTTTAACCAGCAAAGTTTATATTAGAACATTGCATGTTATGAAGACCTAGGTTGAATAAAAACTAAATGCATTCAATGGCACCCGAGGGTATGACTAGTAGCATTTTACACTGAAAGAAGTGCAGGATTTATGTGAAGAGTAGACTCCTTTGGTTTTCCCCCAAAAGCTACAAACGTCTAAAAGAGAATGTTAAATAGCCTTCAACATTTATATGGTTTTTCTTTCTACGGGGAAAAGCTTGCCTTCCTGTGTGAGATAATTATCTCAATTGTATGTTTAGCTTCCCATTGTAGCCATTGTTTTCCCACCATCCTCTCTTACCTTTGTGTATCTTCCCCACTCACACACAAACCCATTATGAAATCTGTGATTTGTTTCGATGCCACTTTATGCCTATGCATGCTCTGCAAGACCACACTATGCTAAAAATTGAGAACGCTTTTAATTGAAATAGAACACATATGTATTATTTTGAAAGCCTTTAGGTGCCCTCATCTGCCTTCAGTGTAATATCTGACTGCAAGTTGTTACATATTTCAATCTCTTATGAGTGAGCCTCTTTACTCTTGCTATTCCCTCCGGACAGAGGTTAAATGGGCTTAAAAAAAAACCATGAAGAAAAAAAAGTTAGCAAGCAATCATTCTAAAACTATGAATAAATTAAAATTATCTTTAGATGTGTTAGTTTCAACAATTTTTTATGCAGCTATCATAACTTTTTTTTATGTTTGATAGGAAAAGGGTACGGTAGCTTCGGAAAATTTGTTGTCGACAGAATGCACTTGCCTTCTGTGGTTACTGCTGCTCTTCTCCTTTTTGTTTTTAGATGAGGATTAATCCCATCCCAGCACAAATTTTTAACCACAGTTCTGTTGATCATATGTAAAAAAAAATAAAAGACACACAATGTCTTTTTTTTTTTTTTTTTTTACTTTCACTAGGGTTTGATTTGAAATTCCAATTTGTAGAGCAGATAGTTTTGTTAGATCACATGAGAAGGGGTGGCCTTGAATTTTGTGTTTTTCTTTTCAGGCTATGGTGGAGGCTCCCAAGATGGCTATGGAGGACAGAGTGGTGGTGGTTACCAGCCAACTCAAAGCAGAACAGGAGCATCGGGTGGTGGATCCACAGGATACCATCCTTATAAGCGTTGATTCTCATCTGTATTGTGTATCATTTTAGTTATGAAGTTTTCTATTTTTAGTTGCAGGACATATTAGGGGTGGGATAAAGTGGGTTTAAAAGAAAAGAATATAAAATGATGATTTTAACTGTCTCTTAATAATATCATATGACTATCATCGGTCAGATTGTCTAAATGTTGTGGCCTTTAGTTTTAAAGTTTTCTCTTTTTAAAAATTTCAATTTTTCAAGAATAGTTATTAGGCCTCTGTCGCAGCAGTTTGTAATGCCACTGAATACTGGTATGGGACAAGTGAGTTTGAATTGTGTTTGAAGGATTTTTGAAGACAGCATTCACAAATCAGCAAGAAGCAATTGTCATTTGTCACAAGTCATGTGTGCAATACCTTTTGAACTGTTGCTCATTTGCTATGTTGGTGACGACCTTGGCTTGTTGTAAATTAAGTGTAAATTCAGTTTGATGTTCCTACTTACTGCTAAGGGAGGTTAAAAAGGCAGCTTGTTTTGTACTATGTAATCTGTTTCAAAGAGGACCATTTTCAATTTGTTTGTCGTACCCTGCATTGATTTGTATATATTCATTGAAAATAAAATGCTACCATTGTCAATCTTCTGTTAATTCTTTCCTTTTCATCATGCGTTTCTATGATTCAGTGGTTTTTGGGCAATGTCTTTATTTGTAGCATAAATAAATCTACCAAATAAAACTAGAGTGTCCACTTTTATAAAGCCTTTAACTTAAAACGATTGCAATGGATCCATCTCGTTTTTTGACAATACAATTTATATTCATCCTGACATTTATTTCTACATTCTCAAGTCCTAAGACAGGTGATGCTCTCGACAAAATTCTCTCCTCATTAGAGTGGTCTCTGGATAAAAACAGGCCAGATAAATGCATGCTTTGGCTAAATACAAGTTGCTAGCGGTATGACGGATTTATTTACTACACTCGATTAGGGTTATTAGGAAGATAAAAAAGGACTTTAAATTATCCGAAATTCGAATTATCGGAACACGCAGAGAAGGAAAGTAAAAATAAAAAGTGGATGACAGATCAGAGATGTCCTACTACTGTGCAGGGGGGAGAGGGGGCGCGACTACGATAGGTCACCTAGTCCCTGGGCCTGACCCTTTTCCCCTCTCGTAGCCTTATTGCAGCTCTTGAATGTAACGTAAGGGGGGGTGGCAGAACACCTATACACACCAGCACTACTTTGTTTTACAAACCATGAGAGAAAAATCACGCCAAAATCACTTCGAATAAACCGGATCCTTATTTCAAAATTCGAACTAAACATTTTCTAAGAAAGCTTAAAGAGAAATATTTCGGAACATTGAACGACACCGTAAAATCCAAGTATTTGAACTATTTGGATTCGACTGTCTGTAATCAATGTATCGCCTAAACGCATGCTTTGAAATTGTGATTACCGGTAAGAGGTAAGAGGGGAGAGATAACCACACTTAGAGTAGGAATGGCTCTCATTTATTACAGGGCAAGGAGTTTAGTCTCTTTGCCAGCTCCGCAAGCATAATTTCGTATTCATGCGCACCTTAAACATAGTGAAAGGGAGGGAAGGAAGACAGGTGCTGAATTTTGAAAAAAACTGCTCGTCCCATGCCGGTCAACATGTTATGCGACAGACATGAATTGTTCTTTGTTTTCCCCCCAGCCTCTCTGAGTTGAATGGATGCAAGCCTCATGCCTGGTCTATCAGTTATCTGTGTCGAACTGCAGACCTAGTCCAGTTCGTACATTATTGTATTCGCTTAAGATTCCCCACAATATAGATCTATGGTAAAGATCTGCAACAATGAATGTAACTGACTAGCTGGGTGATTCCTTAGTTCCTACTACAATAGGGCCCACTAGTTATTTATAGAAGCTCAGTGCTTCTTTCCATTTTAAGTAATTGCAGGCCCTAACTTGTTATGGTAGCGTGCCTAGCAGCCGTGCAATACTACAGAGTTCACACACGGGTCCTTGAGTATCAGTGTAGTACTAAGAAAGGAGATTATTGTAACTAAGATAGAGAACCTATCACAGAAAAGAAAAAAAAAAAACTTCATGGAAGGCGCCGTCGGAAATGTCTTTAGTTTTAAACTTGGCTTGCACAGAAAAATGATCAACACGGACAAATAATTGCTTTTCTTCCGAAATGGCTTGAAGTAAAACAGTAAAAATAACATGGACTGGAGAGATCAATGCCCCTCTTGAAAAAAAAAGCAGAACATTTTGCTGTGCAAGAGGGGCTCGAGCACATTCCGTTGTTGATAAAAGTAAAAATAAACTTACCTGTGCAGTTTAAATTGGTATCTTCCCTTGTTTTATTTGGTTTTCCTCCTACATTTGTTGTAAGTAAATGCCCAGGTTTTTTGTACTTGGTTGACAGTACCGGTAATAGTTGTAAATTTCATCCTACCAGTGGCCAAGCATTAGCTCCTTGGTTTCATTTGGACCAGTTAAAAAGTGAGTTAAGATTACCAAGATTATCTCCCCTTACTCTGCATGGACTGTACAAACTGCCAATCAAGCTTCACAATCACAGATAATTTAGTTCGACTTTGAATTTGATTACTCAAGTCTAAATTTTTTACAGAACTAAGTCTTACTACCCACTAGATACAGATTCATATCTTTCTTGAATTCACACCGTGTGTGCTGGATTCGAATTGAAAGTCATTGACACATCAGCAGGTACTTTAGCTCAACCTAAAATCTTTCATTTCACCGTTTCAGTTTCACATCTCAGGTGAGGTTTTTTTTTTTTTTTTTTTTAGTGCCACTGTACAAGTATTGCCACAGATGTTGTTGGGCGCTGAACAGTTTTTTTCCCTCTAAGTCTAACCAATTTTTTAAGTTGTATCCAACACACGTCGGTTGCAGTATTTTTTAATTGTAAACATTGTTTTTATCTTCACAATCACATTCCCAATCTTAATGATGCCAACCCTCCGCCCCATGGTAACTGAAGAATTAACAGCAACTTGTGTGAGCATTCTTGAAACCAGTTTGAGCATTATTAGATGAAAATTTACTTCGAGCTGGAGCCTAAATCTACACATGATCAAAGAACATAAATGTAGAATGGCTGGTTCTTTATAAAAAAAAAATAGTCATTCATTGGCTGGACACCAAATTTAGAAACTTTTTAGAGAGTAATAGATATCATGATCATGAGGTGATGAAGTTAATGACTGATGGGCAAGATTTTCCATAAGATTTTGAAATTGGTCCTTTGCAGGTACACTCAGGACATCATATCTTCAAACACTCATCATCTATTTTCAAGGAATATTTCGTGTATTACAAACTTCAAGTATGCTCCTAAATGCAAGAGGGAAAAAGCCAATATTTTTTAAAGTAAAAAGTGAAAAGAAAGTGGCAATTTTTTTTAGGCAGCCGGTATTTTCACGATATATCGTGGAACTAACCTTCAACGGTACTTTCATAACATATTTTTGGTAGATCTAGCCTAAGCTTATCATCGGAGATGTAGGTTTAACTTTTCCTTTTCGAAGTTTATGAAGGGTCATTCCCGCCTTTAATAAACTCATTTTACTTCTTTCTCGTATTACAAAGGGAGAAGGCTGTCGACTAGGCCTATCAAAACTGCCTCTGCATAGGACCTCAAATGCCCGCAAATAATTCTGTAGTCGTGAAAATTGAAAGCACCTCCACCCCCCCCCACACACACACACATCATTTTAAGAGTATACAAATATAAGTGATATAAAAACTGATAACTAGATCTAGATCTATACAAGTAACCAGTATCACTGTTTCATCTTCAGTTTTACCGTTTGAGTTTACTAGATCTATCTAGCTAACAGGTTTGAGCTTACTAGATCTCGATCTAGATAACATGTATATAAGGGAAAAGACTAGAAAATTAGAATGAAAGAGAAGTGTTTGTAAACATTGAAGTCCAATTCGACTTTGAGTATCGCCTCAACAAGGGATGGGAACTTTCCTAGTTCTTAAATCTTCAACTTTTTAAATCCGTATTTATATCGGCAGTGATTATTCAAGTGCAACGTTTTATTATCGAATGCCTCTCATTGATTCTGTCCAGGGAGCTGTGGTCAAGGATTACATAGCACTTGAATTACCCTTTTCGTTTTTATTAGTATACAGCACTAGGCATACTGGTGTTAATACTTTAATTGTGTGCGCATTGTTTTTGAGATAGTAGAAAGTAAGCATGAGATAAGAAAGCAACAAAATAATCTCCATTTTTCTCTTTCTCCACATTCTTCATGTCGTGAAAGTACCGTTGAGGGGTAGTTCTAAGATATGTCGTGAAAATACATGCTGCCTTTTTTTTTAAGCTAAAGATCGCCTTTTATCGTCAACACTAAACTGTATCAACATCAGAGATTTATGATCATTTGAACTTGAAACCCAAAGTGCTTGAATCATTCAAGGCCAAATAATGATAAAATGCTGAGACTACAACAAATTATAAATGTAGTTTCATGTTCTGTAGTAGAGTAGCTGCATACTCTATGCCGTAGTTTTCTGTTGTAAAGCAGCATGGCATTAGGATGTTTTGCTTAAGAATTAAGTGCGCAGCCTCAATACATGTAATAGCTGAAAGAGCAGACAAAAACGGAATAAAATCAATGCAATGAGTAGCTAGGTCTTCTGGCTCTGAAGCCAGCAACTCCTAGACCAATCGAGTGAAAGAAACTTCTCACACCAAAAGTGTCAAGCAGTTTTCCGTAATATACTTCAATGTATATACATGTAAATCAGTTGAATGGTCAAGCAAATCATGAAGATGGGGATAACCAGCTAAGTGTTGTTGGTCTGGCCAACTTAACTACATGTAGTTCGTGCTGTTCGGCACAAAATGATCCCAAAACTTGATGCAGGCCAGTCGCAGACATAAGCTTACATGTAGTTTTACTTCGATTTGCCGCGGATTGTAACAGCTTAAGGCGGTAAAGAGAAATGTCCAACCGATGTGGTGTTGAGTTGGTGTCGGAGTTAAAACAAGGCTCACGTTAATGCAAGGCAATCAATTCTGATGACATGTTCAAGAACAGTGATACATGTGCGTGAAGAGTGACACATGTTGGTGAAGAGTAAGACATGTTTGTTGGTGATGAGTGCGACATGTTCATGAAGAGTGAGACATGTTTGTGACGAAGGAGATATGCTTGTGAAGGGCGAGACATGTTTGTGAAGAGTGAGACATGTTCGTTAAGAAGGAGACATGTGCGTGAAGAGGGAGACATGTGCGTG
Source organism: Elysia crispata (assembly GCA_033675545.1). Lineage (NCBI taxonomy): Eukaryota > Metazoa > Mollusca > Gastropoda > Plakobranchidae > Elysia > Elysia crispata. The sequence continues at coordinate 174 of JAWDGP010007821.1, read as the reverse complement.
AAGAGTGAGACATGTGCGTGAAGAGTGAGACATGTTTGTGAAGAGTGAGACATGTGCGTGAAGGGCGAGACATGTTTGTGAAGAGTGAGACATGTTCGTTAAGAGTGAGACATGTTTGTGACGAAGGAGATATGCTTGTGAAGGGCGAGACATGTTTGTGAAGAGTGAGACATG
>JAWDGP010007820.1:0-13195 GCA_033675545.1 Elysia crispata | reverse complement strand
CTCTCTCTCTCTCTCTCTCTCTCTCTCTCTCTCTCCCTTTTGGTTTCAAATTTTTGGTTTTGGAATACATTTTTTGCTCTTTGTCATCCTCTTTTAAATCAATTTTTTTAAAATTTATATATATATTTTTTTAAACATCTCTTGACCATCCTTGAGAGCTCTCTCTCTCTCTCTCTCTCTCTCTCTCTCTCTCTCTCTCTCTCTCTCTCTCTCTCTCTCTCTCTCTCTCTCTCTCTCTCTCTCTCTCTCTCTCTCTCTCTCTCTCTCTTCCGCCTGATCTTATCCGGGTCTGTCTATTTATTTACATCTCCTTATGATTAGCTTATCAGATTCTTATCTCAGACATCTTCATCTATCTGTCTGTCTCTTTATCTGTCTCCGTGTCCTTTTTCTCTTTAACCTTTATATAACTCACGTGTTCTCTTTTTCTTCTTTTTCTTTATATCGCTTAATTTTTGTTTATGTATGCATGAATCTCTATCCCTTTATTACAACGCATGATTACTTATACTAGATGCATTTCTAATAAGTTGACTCAGTTGTGCTAGACCAAGACAATAATCATAATAGGTTTAGCCCTCGAGAACTTCGTAGAACAATCCTGAACTTGATTATAACTCTCCTGGCTAAAAAAAAAAAAAAAAAATTTAAAAAAATTTTAAAAAATTAAAAAAAAAAGGCCAAAGAAGTTACGTTACAGAATCTTCAAAATATTTTTTTCGCTTCACTTGTACAAAATAAGAATTTATCTATTGGGATTTTTTAAATGCATGTTACCTAAAATTACTGTCAAGCAGGAAGGATACTTTGGTAGACAGTATTTTATGCTACTAGGTATTTTATGCGTCCCAAAGATAAGAAGATTGTCATTTCTTAGCCTTTTTATCTAATTATGTACGACCCTTATTTTTCACAGGGAATGATGTTTTTCCACTATCTGTGGGTGGGTGTCTTGCAATGTCTGTGGTGGCAGCAGGATCTATCTTTGGTCCAGGTTGGGTCCAGCCGTGATGCCTTTCACTCTTTGTAATGATGATTCTTTTAATGCCTGTACAGTTCCTCTTTGGAAAACTTTTCTCCAGGCTCAGGTAAAAAGACTTAATTTTATCACTTATAACTAACTTTATTTAAAGACGTGAAGCGGGATATAAAATGGAGATTTTGATAGTCAAAAGCCAAAAGGAGTAAAATCAAAGATATGGATGGATCTCTCACTTACCCATCTAAGCATTCTGATATATCATTTTCGACAAATGGATGTGGAGACAGACTGACTTTTTGCTCTAAACGAAGAAGAACCATATATACCTACAAGCAAATAATACAGTAAAAGGATTGTTAAAGATATTGATAAATAAGGACAAAGTGAGGAAATTTAGAAACATGAGCGTGACAGAGAGATAGAGAAAAAATGAGGAGGAGGACAAGGAAAGGAGGAGAGGTGGAGGAGGAGGAGAAAAAAAGAAGAAGAAGAAGAAGAAGAAGAAGAAGAAGAAGAAGAAGAATAAGAAGAATAAGAAGAAGAAGAAGAAGAAGAAGAAGAAGAAGAAGAAGAAGAAGAAGAAGAAGAAGAAGAAGAAGAAGAAGAAGGAGGAGGAGGAGGAGGAGGAGCAGGAGGAGCAGGAGCAGGAGGAGGAGGAGGAGGAGGAGGAGGAGAAGAAGAAGAAGAAGAAGAAGAAGAAGAAGAAGAAGAAGAAGAAGAAGAAGAAGAAGAAGAAGAAGAAGAAGAAGAAGAAGAAGAAGAAGAAGAAGAAGAAGAAGAAGAAGAAGAAGAAGAAGAAGAAGAAGAAGAAGAAGAAGAAGAAGAAGAAGAAGAAGAAGAAGAAGAAATAATAGAGAAAACGAGACAAAAAAAGAGATAAAGAGATATCATCATCAGTGTTTGGCAAGGTTTTATATAGAATAAATTTTATGAGCCCATTCGTTTCTTTGCTAGACAAAAGTCTACTACATCAATTTTACTTTTGATCAAAAACAGTTTTATACGAATCCATCCTTGAAGAAGCTGTGGTTGTCTATAAGTACTTTAAGAACTATTTGCTAGTTGTTTACTAAGTGATGCAATTTTCTTCCCCTACCCAGGCGGAAAACAGCTGTGCTAACAGACAAACGTGTGAAAGTGATGAACGAGATCATCTCAGGAATCCGCATCATCAAACTTTACTGCTGGGAGAAACCGTTCGGACGACTGGTGGAGAACTTGAGGAGGTGTGAATGATTACGTTCTCAAAATGAATAATGAAGTTACGTTTATAAAATACTTGCTTCATTAAATCACCTGCATTGCTTATAACCTTGATCTATGGTTTTCAAAAACGCAAATAAAGAAGTGAAAACAACTTTAATCTTTCTAAAACCTTCACTTAATTTGCTTAGAACTCGACGTGGCTAATCTTATTTATTGTGAAATATCTTTTTAAGTCTCTTCTTGTAATCATATCAAATGAAAGATGATTTCCTATTTGTTTTAAAACATTCCTTCCTTTAGCAGAGTTACTGCGTATGTACTGAATTTAGGGCAAACCAAGCCTGCATGTACATCTCAATGGAACTTGTCTTGTTTTTTAACTATGGCTTAGAAAGGATGGTATATTACGTCTCTTCCGACATTTTTGATTATCATATTTTCCAATATCCATTGAATACCAGCGTTTCTTAATCTGTGCGTGGTAGTGCAAGTTTTCAAGGTAGAGTTAGGAACAAGTGAAGCAAATGAAGAAAAAGTTTACGATGGAGAAAAGCTTCACTTCTAATAAAAATACGACAATAACTTTGGATTTAACACGTAGAACAGCTTTATTGTTCTTCTGAGCTTTATCCATGGAACTTATCGTATGTGTCCACAACGAAAACAATTACTTATATCAAGAGTTCTAAAACAGTCATAAATATTTACTGGACATTTCACATGAGCAACCAGTGACGCCCTCGCGCTATCTCACGTTAACCTAGAGTGATGCTTATCATTAACACAGTGTTATCCCAATGATGTTACCATAATGCTGTATCGACGAACATCCGTGGATCAGCCCTTAGTATACGGATCCACCTGCATACCAGACTCATAGTGGGTGTACTTACCAGTGTACCTACCAGTGTACCTACCAGTGTATTACCAGTGTACCTACCAGTGTACTTACCAGTGTACCTACCAATGTACTTACCAGTGTACTTACCAGTGTACCTACCAGTGTACCTACCAGTGTACTTACCAGTGTACCTACCAGTGCACTTACCAGTGTACCTACCAGTGTATCTACCAGTGTACCTACCAGTGTACCTACCAATGTACTTACCAGTGTACTTACCAGTGTACCTACCAGTGTACCTACCAGTGTACCTACCAGTGTACTTACCAGTGTACCTACCAGTGCACTTACCAGTGTACCTACCAGTGTATCTACCAGTGTACCTACCAGTGTACCTACCAGTGTACCTACCAGTGTACTTACCAGTGTACCTACCAGTGTATCTACCAGTGTACCTACCAGTGTACCTACCAGTGTACTTACCAGTGTACCTACCAATGTATGAAATGTACTCACTACCAATGACGAATTGAGAAACATTTGTCCACTGACCGAGGCTTCCTACGGAACAGGCCGAGTAGCCGAAATATACACATGTTTTGCAGTAAGTAAAAGCTAGATATTTCATTGAGCCATTTGGCTGAGTTAGGACAGTTACTAATTGAGATCAATACTCCAGAGGGCAATTTCATAAAGTTTTATTGATATATTCTATAGACAAGAGGTCAAACAGCTTCGTCGCACAAGACGTGTCCAGGCCTGCGTCATGGGGTCCTTCTTCGCCACAGCCCAAATGTCCATTTTCCTCTTTGTCCTGACCTATGTCCTTACTGACCAAGAGGACAAAATACGTCCTGGATCGGTGTTCATGGTGATTGGCCTGGTGCAGTGTCTTCGTCTCACCTGTGGTCGGTTTGTATCCTCTGCATCTCAGCACCTGGCCGAGACACTGGTTGTGATCGAGAGAATTCAGGTACGGATTGAACAGAGGCATTGTGTGACACAGATATCTTTGACAGTGCGCAGAATATATAACTTTTTTGGCCGAGTCACTGTTCGTGATCAAAAGAATCCAGGTACGGATTGAAAAGAAGAATTCTGTGGCAACGATATCTTTGCGCAGAATATATTATTTATCTGGCCGAGACACTTGTTTTGATCAAGAGAATTCAGGTACGGATTGAATTACTTATCTGGCCGAGACACTTGCCTTTATCAGAAAAATTCAGGTACGGATTGAATTACTTATGTGGCCGAAACACTGTCGTGATCAAAAGAATTCAGTACGGATTGAATTACTTATCTGGCCGAGACACTTGTTGTAATCAAAAGAATTCAGGTACGGATTGAATTACTTATGTGGCCGAAACACTGTCGTGATCAAAAGAATTCAGTACGGATTGAATTACTTATTTGGCCGAGACACTTGTTGTAATCAAAAGAACTCAGATACGGATAGAATTACTTATCTGGCCGAGACACTGGTTAAGATCAGAATAATTCAAGTACGGATTGAATTACTTATCTGGCCGAGACACTGGTTAAGATCAGAATAATTCAAGTACGGATTGAATTACCCAACTGGCCGAGACACTGGTCGTGATAGAAAGAATTCAGGTACGGATTGAATTACTTATCTGGTCGAGACACTGGTCGTGATAGAAAGAACTCACGTACAGATTTAACAGAATGAGAATAGAGAGGAAGATATTTTAGCAAGAGATACAGGGACATAGAAAGATATTTGATGTTTGAAGGTAAAACTGTATGTTTTGTGATGTATGCTAATTGTATTGAGAAAAATATAACAGAGACAAAAATAGGTATGAGAAAGTTTTATTATATAGGATAAAGAGGATTACCAAATCGTATGAGAAAGATGAGGCCTGTGTTTGTTTTAGAGTAGAGTGAGATAGATATTCGGAGAAAAAGAAGATATGGATAAATAGGAAGCTTTTACAACGAGAAATTTCAAACATACAAGTAGAGGGGGACTATGCTAATGAACGTAAGAAACATTAAACTGAGAAGGGTATGAGGAAATACACATATGGGGAGAGACTCGTGCTAAAGATATAAAGTTCTGTTGGAAGAATTACGGAATGTGCAAAGTTATATGTATAATAATATTGAAGAGGAACAATGTCAGTGAAAAAGATGATTGTGATGGAAATTTGACTTAAGAAGAGAGCATTATGTGCAATTTAGCTAACAATATAAATCAAGTTCCCAAAACCGGGTTTTTTTTTAAAATGTCGTTGCGAATACTTGAAAAAAAAACATAAATTTTCACTTTCATTCTTGCTGAGACAGGTATTTCGCTTACTGGAAGACCTGAAGAAAGTGACCGCTCAGCATCCAGAAAACGGGAATGCTAGGCACAGTCACTCTGGTGATGAAGAGGAATTGAAAACTGGCTGCTGTGTGGAACTGACAAATCTGACGGCGAAGTGGGACGGAGTAAGTTGTGCTAGATTAATATACAACTAAACATAGTGACAGCTTTTTCCAAAGGGATTTCGTGCCTGCAAATGATGCAGAAAAGCTTGCTATGAGTTTAAAAGACGTATGTACTTAATATTGCATTTTTTTTTTAAATAAAAGAAATATTACTGTGATATAACCTACATTGTTCTCTTCTGTTTCATATCATTATTATCTTGTCGGGCCCATAACGGGTAGAAATTGTCAACCCTTTATAATCAATATTGTCATGAAATCTGTTCAGAACGATTGTTAATTATGTAACTTAATGTTTGTAATAGGTGTATTTGGTAAACTTGTTGAAATTGATTATTGAAGCCATAAGTCGAAATCTAAAACTTTGGACTTGACTTAATTATTCCCGTGCGGTAAATTTATGACTGACAAATAGCTTTTGCATATGTACATATATATATATATATATATATATATATATATATATATTTAAATATCTGCAAGTATATATGAAAGGAGAGAAAGAGAGAGATAGATAGATAGATAGATAGAGAGAGAGAAAGAGAGAGAGAGAGACAGAGACAGAGAGAGACAGAGAGAGAGAGAGAGAGAGAGAGAGAGAGAGAGAGAGAGAGAGAGAGAGAGAGAGAGAGAGAGAGAGAGAGAGAGAGAGAGAGAGAGAGAGAGAGAGAGAGAGAGAGAGAGAGAGAGAGAGAGAGATTTATCATGATAGTTCCCTTAACAATCATTTCTTTATTTTCATGGTATTAAATGTCTGCCTTTAAGGACAATGCTGTATCCAACACGCTAGAAGATATCACACTCAAGGTCAGACCTGGTTGTCTCCTGGCTGTTATTGGACCAGTTGGCTCAGGAAAGGTAACTCGACATCTCATTATTTAAGAATTAGAAACTTAATGAACACTGCTTTATATATAACATTATATGCCGAGGAAATTACCCTTTTAACTTTATTTGCACCTCACCTTAATTTTTAAATTTTTTTTAAACCGGTGTCAGTATTTTTGCATTTCGTCTCGATTTAATCAGAATTTGAGTTATTTCCAAAACAATCCCCTGTCAAAACCAATTTAACATTTTTGTATACCCAATCACGTAGCATTAACATTAATGCATTGTATCGAAGTTGTTTCTTAGATTTATATATCAATGTTTTAATTATTTTAAATTAATATTCAGAAGATTCGCGTGTTTCACATGCAATTGAACAATATTTTTGCAACACTGGACAATAATATTGCATTCATGATAGGCCTAATTCTGCAAGCAAGCAGTTATATTAGTTTTTTCTAGTTTTACCAGTAGGAATCATTGTCACATAATTAATTATACGTTGGGTTTGTTTCAAAGATGCACCCTAAAAATAAGTGTAGAAGTAAAAACTGATCAATTAAGATATCTTGCCTTTGGTGACTTACAGATTTATGTATGATCGATCGCTGAAAAAAAAAAAAAAAAAAAAAAAAAAAAAAAACTTGAACGTGGTTATTTTAAGGCTTAATATAGAACTCAACTCAAAAAGTATTTTCTTTCATAACATTTTATCCTTTCTTTTTGGCAAAATGAAAGCTATATAACTATTCCACTTTCGTATCTTTCCAAGATTTCCGACTTCTTAAATATTTTCATAATTTACACTTTGCTAAGAATGAAAAAAACAACAACTGATTTTGGCAGTTTTTCTTTCTTTTCTTTTATTATCAGAACAAATTATTTGTTTCAGTTAAGATTATAATCTGATCTAGATCTTGTAACTCTTTGTGTAATTTACCGCTTACGTAATACTCTTCAAACGTGAATTTACTATCTAAACTACGCTTCTCAGCTCAATATGACATTTATGCAGAGAATGATCCTGTATGTTTGTAGTAAGTGTATGAAAGATTCACCCAGCGCTTATTCCGTGATCAATCTATTTTTATTTCAAGCGGCAATCACTTCTTCCACCCTAATTTTTTTATTTCACCAATCTCTAGACATCTTTACTGATGTCTATTCTGGGAGAGTTACCCATCCAGTCAGGATCAGTTCGAGCCCAGGGGAAGATCGCCTATGTGTCCCAGCACCCCTGGATCTTCTCCGGTAGCCTCCGTCAGAACATCTTGTTTGGTCAAAGCTTTGAAAAGGCTCGCTATGACAAGATTATAAGAATCTGCGCCCTTTCGCATGTAAATATTTCTATTTCAACTGATATCTACATAATCTGCAGGTATTTAGGTTGATGGTCTCAGTTGTGTTAGGAGAATTAAGATGTCAGGACAAACATTGATAGAGATAACCATTAGAGATGTATTTTACAGAGGCTACTTCTCTTTGTCACACCGATTAATACACTTATCACTAGCAAACTGGTTTTTGTTTTTAATGATCTGCTTTTGTGGAAACAAGATAAAGAACTTTCATTTTCACCATGGATAGAATAAAAGACCAATTATGAAAACTAGATCTTTAGTTCCAGAATATAGAGTAGAATATATCTATTTTGAGTAATATTCTACTTCTGCACTTGGTTACATAAAACTGATTGCCTATAAAGTGCCCTTTCGATATAATATATTTTGCTATCAGTGAGTTCGTTCTTTACTGGCTTACTTTTTTTAAATTTTTAGCTCATAAATGATTAAAATCAAATTGCTACTGTTCCTATATCTTCTTGTGTTTATTAAATTCACGTGATAAAATAAACCACGCAATCCTGATTTGACAGTACAGTTAAAAAAACATTCTAGAAGATTATGAATGTTTTTTTTTTTTTTGTTTTGGTTGTAGAACAGGAAAAGTCGTTGCAACAGAGATATAATTCTTTGAAAACAACTATTAATTGATATTGTTTTATTCTAAGAAATTATACAATATTAGACATTTTACATGGAATCCATACTCCCTTTGCTATTGAATTGAAACTACTCTTCTCACGATTTTTTTCAAACTTTTTAGGACCTGTCCATATTACCCAATGGAGACCTTACGTTGATCGGGGACAGGGGAGTTACATTGAGTGGTGGTCAAAGAGCAAGGGTGTCTCTAGCACGGGCTCTCTATATGGATGCTGATATTTATCTTCTGGATGATCCACTGGCGGCTGTGGATACTGCTGTTGGTAAACACATCTTTGACAAGTAAGCCGATTAACGCTGTTCTTGACAAACACATATTTGAGATGTGAGCCGATTAACGCTATTCTTGGCAAACACATCTTTGAGAAGTAAGCTGATTAACGCTATTCTTGGGAAACATATCTTTGACAAGTAAGCTGATTATCTCTGTTCTTGGCAAACACATCTTTGAGAAGTAAGTCGGTGTACTTTTTTGTTGTAGACTCTACTGTTGGCGAAGATATCTTTGACAGGTAAGACAAGGGAACGATGCTCTTAGCAAACAAATAATCTTTGACAGTTAAGTCGCTTGATTTGTTGCTGTTGATACATCGATTCCAAGAAAGAGTGATCTGCTAACGAATATATTTTAATCAACACTAATTGTCACACGGGGCAGGTAGAAGGAATATGTGAACGTAAAATAATTACGCGGAAGGGTGTGTAGAACAGTGGAAGAGAAACCTACAACATTGTAACACAAATCCCAAATTTACGCTGAGGAAAGCAAGATAAGCTTACATTTATGCCTCTTGCACACAACAACTTCACGAGCAAGAAGATAAAAGATATGTCCATTATGTGGTTCATAATTTTTTTTAAAATTAATTTTTACTAAAACAAACACGACAAAATTGAGGATCACGTCATGTTTCCAAGAAATTTACAATAACAAAGTCACTTAAAGAAAAAAAACCACAAACCTTAAACTGGTAACACTCAAAGAAATAAGATATCCTTCAGGTATTTAAATAATTAAATTTGGACTACCTCAAGGCATGCAACGATGATTACAACTTGAAAGTCTTGCTACTTTGCAAGCGAATGTGGCTGGGAAAAGATAAAAAAGCATTACATCAATCAATAAATTGTATTGAAGTCATTTTTTTATTCATTATTATCCTAATTAGATGCATTATGAGGTATCTGAGAAACAAACCCCGCATCTTGGTCACACACCAAGTTCACCTATTGCCTGTTGCAGACAACATCGTCATTCTTACTGATGTGAGTCATAAACATTAAAACATAGAGATAATTAATCTAATAGATATCCTCCAACAATATTGCTACTGCTGCTATTATAACTACTACTACTGCTACTGCTACTGCTGCTGCTGCTGCTGCTACTACTACTACTACTACTACTACTACAACTACTACTACTACTACCACCACTACTACTACTACTACTACTACTACTACTACTACTACTACTACTACTACTACTACTACTACTACTACTGCTGCGATTAGTTGCACTACTGCAATTACGACTTGTACTACTTCACTACTATGTGCAATTACACGTAAAAAAGCTTTTACTGCAGTCGGCAATATTGGACTACACAAGCTATAAATGATACCGCCCTACATCTGCTGTCTACAATATCCGTTCGTGCTCCTGTTAATAGAATGATTCTTTCTTGCATCTACCGCTAACTTTTTATCTAAACTAGGAATAACAAGACTTTTATGAGAATTAATATAATAATCGAAGTTATATGAATAATGTTTTTTTTTTTTTTTTTTTTTTACGATTTTGCTTTCCATGACGGACTTCCATTGCACAATTACTATTCTATGTTCTTCATAAATGCAATTCACAACACTCACTTTTTTCTTTTTGCAGGGCAAGATTTTAAGCCAAGGAACTTACATGGAGCTGTCAAAGTCTGGTGTGGATTTTTCCGAACTCCTAAAAGTCGCTGAAGAGGACACAGTAGAAAAAGATCGGCAGAGCATGCTATCTCTTTGTGATCAAGCTCATTACATACGCCCCAGAGCCGATACAAATGTTTCTGCAAAGAGTTCGGGGGAAGAAAATGTGGTAAGCTTTTTTTCTGTGTTGCGATAGGATATAATTTAGTATGTGAGTTTTAGCACAGTGTATCGCGTTTGACTGCTCAGCAATTTGATTTGAATCCTAAGGGTTACGGGGCCTCTTTTCTGTTTCCAATTATGTTATTTTCATCTAAAGGTGTATGTACTTATTGACTGACCCTGGGCATCAGACATCAGACAATTGAATTACATTCTGATAAATATTTACCTGTTGAAGTTCTTTTATGGTCATTACGATTTCCTTTCGAGAGAGGGAATGCTTTGAAGTGGGATGGGGGTGAAGGGTTATTATAATTAAAAGGCTGTTTAAGCTAAAATCTCTGGTACTCAAGGTGGCATTTCAATATTTTAAATTTAATAAATTTCATTTCTTTTAACAAAAGGATGTCTCTTTGTAATAGTAGAATAAAATAGCACTTATAAAAGCTATTCGTTTAACAGTGGAAATTAAATTGAAATATTCTATTAATTTCATTCCAGCCATACTCTGTCCACTTGCCAGAGGAAGAAGAAAGGGAGACAGGCAGGATCGATCTCAACGTTCTCATTAGCTACTTCAAGGCTGGTGCTGGCATTGTGCGCTTCATCTTGCTGGTACTGTTCCTTCTTCTGGCCCAGATCTTTCTCGTCACAAGCGATTGGTGGCTCGCAAGATGGTATTGTTGCAATTTGATTGAAAAGGTGACAGTAAGGTACAGGGATGGGGAGTGGTAGAAATAGTAGAAGTAGCAATAGCATCATCATCATCAACATCATCATCATCATCAGTAGTAGTAGTAGTAGTAGTAGTAGTAGTAGTAGTAGTAGTAGTAGTAGTAGTAGTAGTAGTAGTAGTAGTATAGTAGTAGCAGTAGTAGTAGTAGTAGCAGTACAGTAGTAGTAGTAGTAGTGCTAAAGTAGTAGTAGTAGCGAAAGTCAGCAGTACCAGTAGTAGTAGTAGTAGTAGTAGTAGTAGTAGTAGTAGTAAGCAGAGAGCGCAACTGTTAAGCTGCTGCTGTTGCTGCCGGCGGTTAAGCGCGAGCAGCAGCGGAGAGAAGCAGCAGCGAGCAGCAGAATGGGCAGCAGGCACGGAGGCAAGTGTCTGCTCGGATTCTATGATCAAGTCCGTGGTCAGAAGCAGCCTCGGGGTAGCAGTAGCAAGTAGCAGCGTAGCGCGTGTGCGCGGCAGCAGCAGCAGCAGTGGCCATGCCTAGCGGGCATGTGCAGCAGGTAGTAGTAGCAGTAAGTGCGGGAAGTGTTGCAGTAGCAAGGTAGTAGCAGTAGTAGCAAAGTAGCAGTAGCAGTAGTAGTAGCTTAGTAGTAGTAGTGCGGCAGCGCTGTTGGCATGATCGGTGCCAAGGTGGTCAAAAGAGCTGTAGTAGTAGCAGCAGCAGCTGCTGCTAGCTGTAGCTGCAGCGGTGGCAGCAGTAGCAGCAGTAGCAGCAGGCGGGGTGAGGTAAGAAGAAGAAGAAAGAAGAAGCGCGAAAGAAGAAAAGTAGCAAAGGTAGCGGCAGCAGCGAGTACCTCATGAGATCAAGTCGTCTGTAGTCAGGCGAAGAAAGTAGTAGGTTGTTGCTTGCTGGCTTGTTGCGGGTAGCAGCAGCGGCAGCAGCAGCAGTAGCGCAGCGCAGCAGCAGCAAAGTAGCGCTGGCAGCAGTAGTAGGATAGCAGTAGTACTTTTGGTGAGATTGGTGCCTGTGGTTGTAAGAGCAGTAGTAGTTGTTGTTGTAGTAGTAGTAGTAGTAGTAGTAGTAGTAGTAGTAGTAGTAGTAGTAGTAGTAGTAGTAGTAGTAGTAGTAGTTATAGTAATAGTAGTAGTATTTGGATGAAGAAAAGAATGAGAATAAAGAAGAAAAGAGAGGAGAAAAAAAAGAGATTGGAAGAAAGAGAAAATGTTTTAGTATCAAACTTCAACGATAAGAGTTAAGATAGATAGCACTGATAGCTTCAGTGGCAGGACAGGAAATTTTTCATTTGTTTGGTATGACTTTTTTTATAGCCAACCGACCCTCCACCCCAAAAAAAAGAGAAAAGAAACTACAAAAAAAAAAAAAAAATAAAATAAAAAAAAAAACAACTCTTATTCTGCATGTTCGTGTATTACGCATGGAAAATTCAAGATTACAGCCTTTTAAATGTCTCTTTCAATTTTTTTTCCTTTCTCCTTGTCCTGTAAAATTTCTCGGCAAGGACAAACGAGATTGAAGACAGACATGACGCTATCGAAACACATGATCCAGACTTCACACATTGCAATGCGACAACTGACGGCAACGTGTTGACCACTGGTCGAATGGTCATCCCAGAGGTGGATACCTACTTCAACCTTCATGTCTATACTGGCATTCTCGTTGCAGTGTTTGTCTGCACACTTACCAGGGCTTTTATGTTTTTCAAATTGGCGGTAACAGCAGGAGGAAACTTGCACAACATGATGTTTGCTCGCATCTTGAGGGCCACTATGGCCTTCTTTGACATGAATCCTGTAGGTAAGTCGAGTCTTTTTTTTTTCTTTTTATTAAAAATGGTGACCACACCACCGACTGAGCTACAAGTTAAGTGCTTTGCATTCAGTATGGATACGTCTAAACCAAGTCTGTACAAAGCAAAGAACAACTTTTAATGTTGAGTACAATGTTTGTCAAGCATGAGTGTAGTTGTCGGATTTTGTTTAATTTAGCCCATTATCGCATGCATAATTATAAGGACTATTTTTACACCAGCTATAATTTACCATTTTGATATAAAATGGTCACTGTAACATCGACTGAGTTGCATATTTAGTGC
>JAWDGP010007817.1:0-14979 GCA_033675545.1 Elysia crispata | reverse complement strand
CCTAGCATGGCTCATAAATCTGAGCAAGTTCGGGCTTCATAACCCAATGCACAATGCAGGTTCTACAACCCAATGCATATTGCAGGGTCTATAACCAATGCACAATGCAGCTTGAACAACCCAATGCACAATGAAGGCTCTATAACGATTGCGCAATGCATCTACGGTCAAGCAGCGATTATAGAGAAATTATCCCTCAGTAAAACGGTGAATTGTGCAATTAGCAAATTGAACCTTTTTTTGGTGGATCAGGACATTTTTGTAATGTATATGGCCGTTATAACCAGACTCCTAAGAGAGGCCAGAAATTCCCGTGAAGATAGCGGACCAGCCGTTGAAGATTCGCCGACCTTGACCTTTGACGGCCTCTATCAGTCGATGCCTTCTTGTCTTCGGTTGCGAGTGTGTTGTTTATCTTTGATTAAGTTCGTTGCTCGTGGAATATCGCAAGGCCACCTGCCTCGTGATTTAATCTCAGAGATTGTGGTGCTTTCATCCTCTCCCTCGGCTGGTTTTAATTAAATTATTTTAATTTTGAGAGAGACGTGCCAGGGTGGGTACTAGCGCTACCCACATCTCTTTACGTAGCACACGGTGCGCCTATATGTCATCAGTAACGGAGGAAGAGTTCCAGGTTGGGGGAAAAAGAGGAGAGCTTGCATATTGTCTTTTCTTTTTTAAAGTCCATGTTTCGCAGTTTTATTACTAGAACGACAACCGTTACATGAAAAGAAAATGAGAGATAATAAAAATGATGAAGTTCTGCCGTTTCATCCCGGTTAAAATGCCTCCAGGCTGCCAAAGTGTTTCATTTTGTGAGCAAGGCGTGAAACCCTGGAGACATAACCTGAGAGCTCAACGTCCTCTCTCTTCTCACAGCTCCCAATTCGTGAGACACAATCTGAGTGCTCAACATCCTCTCTCTCCACACAGCCCCCCACTCGTGAGACACAATCTGAGTGCTCAACATCCTCTCTCTGCACACAGGCCTCACTCGTGAGACACAATATGAGTGCTCAACGTTTTCTCTCTCCACACAGCCCCATCTAATTAGACATAATCTGAGTGCTCAACATCCTCTCTCTCCACACAGTCCCATTTCGTTAGAGACAATCTTAGAGTTCAACACTGAGCTTCTATCTCCTTGCATTCCTCGGGATCGCCAGTCAAAAAGCAAACTATTCGCTGATCTATTAACAGACACAGCAAGGGTTTCGAGATCAGAAAAGAAAAAATATGTTGATTTGATTCCTTGCTTTGGTTCTATCTTTAATTCTAACTTATAAATGTCGACCCCTTGAAACATTATAATTTTAAAATCTAGCTGTCCTGTGTCTTTTTTACCTTATTTTTAACAAAATATAACATTAAATTTTGCTTCCCAGAAAGCCTATTTTTTACATTCTCCATATCTTTTATATAATTACAAAGCAAGCCGTTAAGATCAGCTCTAGAGAAGAAAGAAGGAAAAGTTCGATTTCTTAAAAAGATTTGCGGTTCTCCTTTAAGGAGGGCAGAACAAAAAAGATTTTGTTTATATTTTTAAATGTTCTGTTATCATAATTGAGTCAAATCGAATTCCTTTCCGATTCCTGCAAAAATCAAGTTTCAGCCTGTGGCTGTCGGATGTCGGAAGACCAGATTGAAACTCGGCAGTTTCGAATTTCTCTTTTTCTATGACAAACGGGGCCTGTGGATTTACTGCGTAAAGAAAAGTTTGCTCTTCGGCATGTTATTTATTGCCTCTTCACACACACACACACACTCTTTCTCTCCTTGTCTTTTTCTTTCTCTCCCTCTCTCTCTTTTTTCTATCTTTCTGTCTATCTGTATTTGTTTCTGTCTCTTTACTTCATTTTCCTTTCTATCTCTATCAATTTTTTTTTCTTTTTCCCAATCTCCTTATCTCTTCCGTAAGCTATTTTTAATAGAGTTTTGACATTGACATGAAGCTCTATCATCATGGAGTTATGAATCTTACAACCATTCTTTAAGCTACCCTACTGAAGCAAATAGAAACGACAAATTGCTGTAACAAGATTTGTTTAAAGTCTGACAGCCTAGCACAAATCGAACCTGACTCCAAACACGTAACCTGAAAAGGCCTCAACACGCCACAGGAAGGTAGTGAGAATTGGGGTTCGAATTATTTTCTGCCTTTGTTTTTAAAATAAAAATTTTCACCGATTAAAATCACTTTAATCGAGTTGGCAGCTGTTAGAGACATTAAACGGAATCCATGACAACTTTATGAGTTTTACAAGTGTCAGCTTCTCGTCGTTTTATCATGAAAGGAAGTAAATCAAATTAATTTTTAAAAAGTAAACTATATAACAGCAAAGATAGCTGACGTATATTATTTATTTATGGTACGGATTGACTTTAAACTAACATGATAGTAGTGGCCAATCGATAGAAAGCTGTGCCGTGAAAAGAATTAATAATTAAAAAAAATAATAATAGAATGCCCTATACCGTTTATTTTTCGTGGCTTGGTTCAGATCATTATTGAAAGGTCCTCATCCTGTTCAGACATTGTGGGAGAGGGGGGAGGAGGGATTATATGTGATCTTAAAAATGGTTCATGTCTGGTCGCCTGGTTCAGATCATTATTGAAAGGTCCTCATCCTGTTCAGACATTGTGGGAGAGGGGGAGGGAGAAGGGATTTTATGGGATCTTAAAAATGGTTCATGTCTGGTCGCCTTATTCAGATCATTATTGAAAGGTCCCAATCCTGTTCAGACTTGTGGAAGAAATGGTGGGGGGGGGGTATTATATTGGATCTTAAAAATGGTTCATTTCTCATTACCTGGGTCAGATCTATGTGGGTTGTTTCCTTACCGTGCTAGAACCAGAATCAACACTTTACCACAGAGACAGTAGAAACCCATTCTGCTGGCACAATGATAATGAAGGTAAAAGTTAATCCAGACATTGGGGTGGGGTCGGGGGAATATAGGACTTTAAAGATGCTCAATTCCATAAAAAGTAATTTAAACTATTTAAAGGCCAATCGAAAACTTCCAAGGCTACTAAAAACGTTTCTATTGTTGTTTTTCTGCTTGAAGGGATTACAAGATTTGAGCAAGGTTAAGTGAATGCTGGTTTTTTCAGATTAAAGACCACATATCTGTGATCGACGCAGTTTATAGTAAGGCTTCAAATTAAATGTGTTTGTCTTCAGAAACGAATTGTCTTCCTTTTTTTTCTAGTTCAGTGTCTTGCTGCGCAGTGACTAAAGCGAGTGCCCGTGTAATTATTTTTAATTGGTTTGAAAACCTTTTGAAATGTTGCAAGAGGTGGAAGTGTTGGGACCATTTCCATCTATCTAGGGACCCATCACGGGAGCCTCGCATGCGACCTTGATCAGAACCAGCCTTCGGTTAACCACAATGAACTTCTATTCTTTATCGTCAGCGTCAGAACAGCTCACCTGCAGGTGCTCAAAGTCGTATGATGAGAGCCGAGGCAGAAAAACTTTTTATCCATCGATCGATTCAAACATACTTTTTTTGTCCTTAGAATCGGCTGTGGCTTTTATTTGAGATGTTTCCTTGCCCGCGATGATCGCGGTTATTGGAGTGGTCATCGGTAAAAAATACCTGTCAAATATTAACACTGGTCAAGCAGTAGTGGTCATCGATAAATTACTTTTGTAATATTGACACTGGTCAAGCAGTAGCGGTCATCAATAGAAAATACTTGTGTAATATTGACACTGTTCAAGCAGTGGTGGTCATCATAAACAAATATTTGTGTAAAAATGTTGACACTGGTCAATCATATGTGGTAATCAAATAAAAAAATGCTTGTGTAATATTGACACTGGTCAAGCAGTAGTGGTCTTCGATGAATTACTTTTGTAATATTGACACTGGTCAAGTGGTGAATTATGAAACACTGTTGCCGAATTGGTTGAGCATTCCCTTTCCGTTTGCTACTAAAATAATAAAAACAGTTCCAGCCTCTTTCAGCCTTAAGAGAGGAAAGAATGGGAGAGAAAAGTCAGTTTGCAGAGGGGCATATATTTATATTATATATATATATATATATATATATATATATATATCGGCAGTAGAATTATTCTGCAGGTGTGCAGATAGATCCACTGGTGACAGCGTAACTCTCATCACAAGCATTCCCACCAGATCCAACTCGACTTGGACTTCTTCTACAAGATGTCAGGAGAGCACGTTAAGATATCGAAAGTTTCCTAAGCAGGAAACAGTCATAAAGCGGACCAAGATCGGAAACAACCAGACGACATTTATTTCCTTTAAAATAAAAAGAACAACTCTAAAAGAACAACTTAAATTCACATAAGTCATTTGGATTGACTTGCTCATTAGTTGTTTGTTTTGACATAAAACACTCTAGACTGCTCATTAGTTGTTTGGTATGACATGAAACGCTCTAGACTGCTCATTTGTTGTTTGGTTTGAAATGAAACATTCTAGAATGCTTATTAGTGTTTGGTTCGAAATAAAAATCTAGAGTGCTCAATAGTTTCTTGGTTTGATATGAAACACTCTAGACTACTTATTAGTTGGTTGGTTTGACATGAAACACTCTAGACTGCGCATTAGTTGTTTCTTTTGACATTAAATATTTTAGACTGCTTAATGGTTGTTTGGTGTGACACAAAATCTTCTAGACTGCTCATCAGTTGTTTTGTTTAACAGTGACAACACTTAAGCTTTCTACAATAAAGCTACTATAAAGACAATAATTACACGCGACAAAAACTATTTTCAACCAGTTTGAGGATAGACAAACTTACAGTAGAGAAACAGAGAGCGAGGATCCTCAAGCTTTCCACAATAAAGCTTCAAACATTATGACTTACTTTACATCAGAAAACCTAGTATATACGGCACAGAACTTCTAGATTGATATCACAGGAATTGATGGCGTTTGTAAACTGTCGTTTCTCAGCAGTGACAAATCCACAAACACACAACAATCAGCGGATTGACCAACCGAGTTCTAGAGAGTTGATATTTTTGTTTCATCTGTTTTAGACGAGGCAGACGTGTGTTTCATCTGTTTCAGACAAGACAGACATGTGGTTCATCTGTTTCAGAGGCAGAAATGTGTTTCATCTGCTTCAGACAAGGCAGACGTGTGGTTCATCTCTTTCAGACAAGGCAAACATACGTTTCATCTGTATCAGACAAGGCAGACATGTGTTTCATCTGTTTCAGACAAGTGAGACATGTGTTTCATCTGTTTCAGACAAGGCAGACATGTGTTTCATCTGTTTCAGACAAAGCAGACATGTGATTCATCTGTCTCAGACAAGGCATACCTGTACCTGTTCTTTGTATTTTCGAAATATGATCAATGTTATTTGACCTATTTTAACAGTACTCTGTTTTAAATGTGGACTTGTGCATCTTGCGAGCGTGCGTGTCTAATGTTTTGACAGCATCAATAAATCGAAATCTCCGCTCATCTATTGATACTGTTTTCGGAAACTAAACATTGGTCATATGAATGGTGCGTCTACTACCTGATTATCGGCACATAAGCAAATTAGTGAAGGCTTGGTCGGGCTGGATGGGATCAATCTAAACCAGAACGAATCAATCTAAACCAGAACTTTACTAAATCAATCTACCGTCGACTCGTGTGGGATTCGAACTTTTAACTACAAATCCCTTCAGATCTTACAGCGAGTTTATCTACCGCTCCATGCAATAATTCTCAAGGGTCCAGTAGCAGTAAAGCTTTAACTGACGAATCACACATTCTTCGCTCTACCAGGTACTCTACTTTAGTTCAGCTCCTCCTGGGCATGACTAGAATCTGCCAGTGCTGCCAAAGCATTCATTATCCAAAGAAATCGATGCATGCCTTAACAGGGCTCGTCAAAGAAACCAGCTATCTTGACACGGTCTGATCTAGACAAACTCTTTGGAGCTCTGCTATAGACAGAGGTGGTGGCAGCGAAACGCAAGCCATGAGCGCCGACTGTTCTGCCCATCACATCATGAACGGGAACCTGTATGACCTGCGCGGCGTTTAGTTATACTCTCTTTATAACAGGCTTTTCGGTCTTGTCTTTATAACCAGCTTTTCGGTTTTGTCGTTTTAACCAGCTTTTCGGTCTTGTCAATATAACCAGCTTTTCGGTCTTGTCTTCATAACAGATTTTTCGGTCTTGTCGTTATAAACAGATTCTTGGTCTTGTCGTTATAACCAGGTTTTTGTTCAGAAGTAATGTGAGCGTATATCTAAATCTAGGCTCTATACCAGTTACTGGCATGATAAACCATTCTACTGCTGCAAACTTACACAATCCTGTTTTTTAAAGACATCAACAATTATTCAGCTAAAAACCTTTAAAGTCCTGTTTTACTGACTCACTGACTCATTATACAGCTAAAAATCTTCAAAGTCCTGTTTTACTGACTCTCTTAATCATCATACAGCTAAAAACCTTCAAAGTCCTGTTTTACTGACTCACTGAACTGATATACAGCTAAAAACCTTGACAGTCCCACTTTGCTGACACTTTGAGAGATTGCAATACTGTTTCTGGTTAATAGATTTACAGTTTTTTTCTTTATTTTCAGAGCTATCTACTAATTTATTTGTTCCTAACACCCTTATCTCTTTATTATAAAAACTATTTATTCCGGAACTGCCTAATCTCCCTCGCCGAACACATGCGTAGACTGCTCCATATCCACATTCACTCACACATCCACATCCGTACACTGAGAAGTTCTGAACGGGAATAAAATCGATCTGTGAGCCAGGCCTGGAAATAGTTTTGGCGACGAACCAGAATATTTCCACTGCAAAAGGAAATCCCTTCCTGGCCGGTTTTTCTTTTTTTTTTTTTGAGGGGGGGGGGGGGAGGGAGTGGGTGGGGGTTCGGCGCTTGCTGGTTTTCTTAAAAGGATGGGTTTAGAGATGCGATAGATATACCGTAGAGATATTGGAGATATACCGCGCACTTGCTGTAGAGATAGCGTTGACATACCGGAGATAAACCTTAGAGATCCGTTAGAAGTGATGCAGAGATACAATAGAGAGCCCTTAGATGCACCGAAATGATGTCTTAGAGATCCCGCACAGATACCGAAGAGATGCTGTAGTGATACATCAGAGAGTCTGTAGAGATAACGAAGCGAATGTGTAGATATACTGCAGATATGCTGCCCTAATAATTTTTTTTTCACTTTCATAATTGAGTGAAAGAAGTGTCGCCAGCGCTATGGTTTAATCTAGAGGTTAAACACTTCCATATTCAACCATAGCAGTCAGCTCTGGTATAGATTAGAGGTTGAGCACTTCCACCATCAACCATAGCTAGCTCTCAGCTAAATTTTTCTTTTTTGATAGCGGGATTCCCCACGGTTATTGCAAGTGTTTGGAGGTCAATATAAAAACACCATTATAGAGGTTTAAAAAATAATGGGAAGGAAAAAATGGCTCTTTTGTGTTCGGGATGATTAAAATCACAACTGTTTTAAAATATTCTGACCCAACTGACTAATAAGGAGAAATAAACTGCCGCGTCAAGGAAACGCTTAGATTCTGCGGGAGTGACAGATATAGTAATATCGATGGTGGTTATTATAATTGTGTTATTATCGATGGTGGTAATTATAATGGTGTTATCGTCAATATTGCAGGTGATCATTAGAGTGCTGATATTATCAGAATGATGATGATGATGCGATGCTGATCATATTGATGAGGATATTATGAATATGACGATGCTCACAATGAAGATAACAATGATCATGACGTGATGATAATAATAATATGAGCGAAGATGATATGATGATTTTATTTATAGTGAAGATAACATTGATGAGAACAATAACATTAAAAGCGCCTAAATATATTTGAAACAAGAAAAGAAAGTATAAACTCAAATCTAGATTCTTAAGTTGACGTACTGCCTTTTTTACTCAATCTTTTCTCCTTATCTCTCTCTTTCTGTCTCTCCCTTTTTCTTCTCTGATACTCTCTCTTTCTAACAATTTATTTATCTCTTTACCTCTTTCTCTCTCTGTCTCTCTCTATCTATCTGTCTGCCTGTCTGTCTCTCTCTCTCCCTCTCTCTCTCTCTCTCTCTCTCTCTCTCTCTCTCTCTCCCTGTCTCTCTCATGTCTCACTCTACCTCTCTCAAATTTCTTCACACCTCTATGCCTCTTCACATCTCTATGCCTCTTCACCTCTATGCCTATTTCTTTCAATAGCTCTCACAAAGTTCTTATCTTGATGCCTCTCTCTATTTTATACCTTGTCTCTCTTTATATGAGTATCAATCTAACTGGGTTTGATTGCATTAACGCTTGCTGCTACAACAAATCTAAATCCAAAAAGTTGCCACTTCTCTCTCTCTCTTCTTCAACAATGATAAGCGTAAACTTACCATGACACTTCTAACAAAATAAATAAATTACTAACAACTATGCTGTCATGTGGTCTAGCTTTACCTAAAATTCTTTATTAGAATAGATAGCAATAAATAGCAATATAATTGTGTTGGAAGTATCAACACATAAATGTAAAATTTCTCTGAATCAAATGTTATTTTTTTTTCACTCTGAAATCTATCACAGTTGTGTGTTTGTGTTATTTACAAATTCGCTAATTTTTCAAAAAAAAAAGGATAAAACTAATAATTATAACAACAACAGCAACAACAACAATACTACTACTACTACTACTACTACTACTACTACTACTACTACTACTACTACTACTACTACTACTACTACTACTACTACTACTACTACTACTACTACTACTACTACTACTACTACTACTACTACTACTACTACTACTACTACTACTACTACTATTACTACTGCTGCTGCTGCTGCTGCTCCTGCTTTTACTACACTAGTACTACTACTACTACTACTGCTGCTACTACTACTACTACTACTACTACTACTACTACTACTACTACTACTACTACTACTACTACTACTGCTACTGTTGCTGCTGCTACTGCTGCTGCTGCTCCTGCTGTTACTCCTACTCCTACTCCTACTACTACTTCTACTACTACTAATACTACTACTACTACTACTACTACTACTACTACTACTACTACTACTACTACTACTACTACTACTATAAATACTTCTACTACTACTACTACTACTACTACTACTACTACTACTACTGCTGCTGCTGCTGCTGCTGCTCCTGCTCCATCCTCCTCCTCCTCCTCCTCGTACTACTACTACTACTATTACTACTACAACTGCTACTGCTACTGCTACTGCTACTGCTACTGCTACTGCTGCTATGGCGACTACGACGACTACGACGACTACGACTACTATGACTACTACGACTACTACGACTACGACGACTAATACGACGACTACGACGACGACTACGACGACGACTACGACGACGACTACTACGACGACTACTACGACGACTACTACTATTACCTCTACTACGACTACTACGACTACTACGACTACTACGACTACTACTACTACTACTACTACTACTACTACTACTACTACTACTACTACTACTACTACTACGACTACTACGACTACTACGACTACTACGACTACTACAAAGACTACGACGACTACGACTACGACTACTACGACTACTACGACTACTACGACTACTACGACTACGACGACTACGACTACTACGACGACTACGACGACTACGACGACTACGACTACTACGACTACTACCACTACTACCACTACTACCACTACTACCACTACTACCACTACTACTACTACTACTACTACTACTACTACTACGACTACTACGACGACGACGACTACGACGACTACGACGACTACTACGACTACGACTACTACGACTACTACGACGACTACGACTACTACGACTACTACTACTACTACTACTACTACTACTACTACTACTACTACTACTACTACTACGACTGCTACGACTACTACGACTACTGCGACGACTACTACGACTACTACGACTACTACGACTACTACGACGACTACGACTACCACTAATACTACCACTACTACTACTATTACTACTACTACTACTACTACTACTACTACTACTACTACTACTACTACTACTACTACTACTACTACTACTACTACTACTACTACTACTACTACTACTACTACTACTACTTCATCTACTACTACTACACCTACTACTACCAGTACTACTACTACTACCACTACTACTACTACTACTACTACTGCTGCTGCTGCTGCTCACTCATCCGCACTACTCTCTCTAATTCCATCCCTTAACCGCACTACTCTCTTTAATTCTATCCCTCACCACGCGCTACTCTTTCTCTTCTTCTATCTCTCACCCGCACTACTTTCTCTTATTCTCTCACTTACCCGCGCTACTCTCTCCAATTCTATACCTCACCCGTACTACTCTCTCTAATTCTATCCCTCATCCGCACTATTATATCTATCACTCACCCGCTTTACTCCTTTTTTTTTCTCTCACTCACCCGCACTAATCTCTCGCTCTATCTCTCTTTTTGTCTCTCTCTGTCTTTCTCTCTCTTTTTCATTCTCTCTTCATCTCCTTTACCTAACATATGTATAACTGTATTAGTCTGACATTCCATGAATAAGTGTTATGAAGTGTTAATATTTTTTTTTAAAGTGCAATAATTAATTGACCTATTGATTTTGATAGCTTCAACATATATAATTCAATAGTTTGCTCTAAAACTAAGGTAATTAGCATAGTATGTTTATTGTGCAAGACCCTAAGCCTAGCGCTCCCTCATCATCAACTTCAATCTGTCTGAGATTTATTTTAACTGTTTTCCTTCTTAAATCAGTGCCATCATAAGGTGTTTTCTTTCCTTCTACTAATTTCAAATGTTTTTTTTGTGTGTGTGTGTGTCTTTCATCTCGATAGAGTTTAAGATCTTGGCTAAGTGAGCATTCTTTGCCCACTAAACATAAATAGGAAAACAGAACTCTGTCGCGCCTGCCACATGCCTTGGCAAGGTTAGCTCTCATTACTTGGCATATTTTATGAGCGCTGCTGTAACCTGGAAAGTTGACAAAGTGCTGCAGTGAAGAACAAGTTTGAGACAATCTCGGGAGGAAGAGATGTTTAAGGAAACAGATATTGAGTGGTTTTCGTCGAGGCGGGTGAAGTAATAATGCTTTAGTTGTTTCTACTACACTAAACTTGTCTACAGCTGTTGCTCGATCATCAAAAGTAGAGCTCATAGGGTGAAAAATACTTTCAAAGAAAAATATTATTGGCGTAAGCGGAAAAGGAGACAAAGGATAATTGAGTAGAGTACTTTAATTTGAAATAAAAAGGGCTTATCTGAATGTGTATTTGAGTCTTCGTCTGCGCTTATTATAAAGTCTTTTCGCCAACAACGATATCGTAACTTTTCTTTTCTTTTTATTGTCCTATTCCTACAGTATAAATATTTAAGCAAAAATTTGGAACACAGTGTAGAAAAATTGGTGCCCTGTAAAACTGCGTGACCGTTTAAAGTGGTTTGTTATGAGACCCAGCGTATTAAATATGAAGAATATCCAAGCTTTCTTGAGTTTTCTTTTACTAAGAATAATAAAGTCAATGGAGCTACTAAAAAAACCTTATTAACAGTTCCTTTTCATCGTTTCTGGACATTTCCACTTTAAAAAAACAAACAAACTAACCCGTTGAAAGATCATTTTTGGGCATTGATCATTAAACTGAGATAATAATGACTTTCTTGAATGTAGCTTTGTGTCTCTCTCTCTTTCCATCCCTCTCTTTCTATGCTTTTCGCTTCACCTCTCTTTCTATCGCCTTCCCGCTCTCTCTTTCTTTTTTGTCTGTTGCTCTCTCCCTCCCTCTCGCTCTTCCCCTCTTTTTATCTCTTTTATTCTTTACTTCTCTCCCTCTCTCTTTCTCTATCTCTCTCTATCTCTCACTTTTTTGTTTCGTCATAGATAGACGTGTGAAATAAGGCCGCACGTCTCTCACGCTACTTTAGTTGAAGTATCGAAGTCTGCACTGTTCTGTTGCAAATATCGTCACTATGCCTTTGAATGTATCGAAGTTCATCGTGACAGAAAGCGGGTGCTTAATCTCTTTACTGCTCACATATTGCCCATTTGATTTTGCCAAGACAATAAGACACCAAGACAATAAGACAAAAAGACAATAAGACACCAAGACCATAAGACAACAAGACAATGAGACAAGACAATAAGACTCCAAGACAAAAAGACAACAAGACAATAAGATATCTTTTATTTTATGCCTTATAAGAATGGACGGATACCGCCTTTCTCTTAATATTCCATAAATGTGGTCTCTGAACAGTAACAAGATGCCATCGTCATGCAAGCACCAGCACAAAGATGTGCCAGGAGCCTCGATGGTTCTGTGGTAAGGGAGTCCGCCATGATATCCGCAGGGGCCTTTCAATGGGTTCGAGTCCCACATCTTCATTAAATGAGTTTAGGTATTTCATCCTTTCAGTCGAACCCTGTTTGATGATAGTTTTGTTTTCATATAAAAAGGCATGAGGTCACCATGTTGTGTATGGGTTATATGAAACGACAAACGTACGTCACAAGATGCACCATCGGACCTGTCTGGTTCCTACCATCTCCTGGTTAATAATGGTTAGGAATGGCTGAGAAAGTGCGCGAGATTTTCATCATCAGGAACAACATAATGTTGCTAAGCAACACCAATGCATTCGCGCAGATCGGTCAATTATTCCGAGAACATCACCGGAAGTTCTGGGTCTTGGTGATGTCCCAAGGCGCCGGTCAAATGGCGTTAGGGGATCAATTAGGGACGCAGGCGAGCCAAGAAGAACCCATACAGATAGTCCAATTAGGCATCAAAAACGCGATTTCGAAATGATTGGGAGAAAAGTAAACCCACCTGCTAAACATTTCATGTGTGATTTCCATTCGTGGTTGGTAGACCAGTGATGCTTGTCAGACTTACATGGTCAATGAAAACTGTAATGTACTTCGCCTTCAAGATAATCAATTGCAGGAGGCTTATTAAGTGCAATTAAGTTCAATTCTTCGATTACAAAAAATATCATAGTATACTGTGTAGTACTTGAGGCAATATATAGTATTACATAGTTTTGATAAATGATTTCCATCAAAAACTGAAGTAGCAATAAGATATATAGTTTTGACAAGTCTTTTCCAGAATAAACTGATGCAGAATTTGAAGTCAGACATAGCTTTTTGAGCTTCATATTTGTAAATGACGACTGTGAAATATTATGACGATTACAGTTTAATGGTTTTCTTATGCAAAATAAGTCTTCTTAAAGCAAACTTATTATGGTTATTACTCATGAGGCTTTTTTATTTACACTTTTTATCTTAAATTTTGATCTTGTCAGATAAATAATATGGTAGAGCAGAAAAAAAAAATTCTGTAAGACGCGATTTTTTTTTGATTAAAAAACAATGAGAGAGAGAGAGAAAGAGGGGGGGGGGGGCGAGGGAGGGAGAGAGAGTTACCAGCCGTTAGGTATCTCTATCTAACAAAAACTAGATTAGGCTATCGTTTGCGATGTGTACTTGGAGCCGTTTTGAACTGGACAAAAAATGGCTGTGGATCACAAGGTGTTTTTTTTTTTTATTTTTATCTGTATCCTATCTTGTTTGCAAGTGAATAGAGTAAACCCTTACCCGAGAGAAGTGTCTCGTCAGATAATTGGAAAACAACTTCTTTACTTCCTTCGTTTGTAAGAAAACAATTTTCACGAAAAATTTATGAAGAGACTGTGATTTTTCGCAATGAAACTTATCAAGAGGTGGCCTGCGGTGCTAGGAGACATGTAGTTTGAATCTACAATGATATTGAGATTTTGAAAACATCTTAAAGTATATTGATATTTTTATAACTTCAGTGAACAATCTCATTCCATGTTGTGAGTGAAACGTGTTTTTTTTAATATACGCATATTTATACAGCAAAATAAACCAATATTATTATTTTTTGTTTATAACTGATTTCGCACGATCTGATTAGGCTTGTGCAGATGGATAAATGAAAAGCTTTCAGTGTCCAAAACGGATATTGATTTAAAAACAAAATGACATGGATATACAAGAAACCCTTATAATGCCGATCATTGTATTATATCTTAAGAAATAATTATTAGTTTAACATTAAAGATACATCTGTGGACAGTTATAATGTTTTCCTGTGTAGCATCACTAATTCACTAAGAGTGGCTGTGAAGACATGACAAGTTCATCTGACACTAGTTATAGTGGTGTAAGTCAGGCCTTAAAAACTCAACAAAACAGTCCTCGTAGATGAAGATGGAGCAGTTCGAAGCAAACACAATATTGGAGGATGGAGAGCCCAACCTAAATCTAGACTTAGCTACTTCCTTTTCTCCTGATCCAACCAACAACTAGATCCAGCTACTTCCTTTTCTACTGATCCAACCAACAACTAGATCTAGCTACTTTCTTTTCTGCTCATCCAACCAACATCTAGATCTAGCTACTTCCTTTTCTACTAATCCAACCAAAAACTAGATCTAGCTACTTTATTTTCTGCTGATCCAACCAACAACTAGATCTAGCTGCCTTCTTTTCTCCTGATTCAACCAACCACTAGATCCAGCTACTATCTTAGTAGTATACAGAAGGGGGGTTCTGGAACAGCTTGCACATAAAACTTGCACACGAAACACACTTGGCCTACATACACAATTACCCCAATTCTTTATGTACGCGAAACACGCCCGGCCTACATACACAATTGCCCCAAATCTTTATGTACGCAAAACACGCCCGGCCTACATACGCGCAATTTTCCCCTCGACCCTTCGTCGGCCTGTCGACATCCATTCTGTCACGATACAACAATCTTGTCACGCTGATAGAAACTGGTCACGGTGTGGAATGCGTGACAACTTACAGCTTATATATAAGCTGATAGGCAGATATTGCACCACAATTCATGGTTGTGAATATTCCGCTACATCCTGCTATATT
>JAWDGP010007816.1:75000-100371 GCA_033675545.1 Elysia crispata | reverse complement strand
TGTCATTTATATATTCACGACCATACGAACTTTATTCTATGAATTGAACAAATTAATGTCCACTTTCACTCATTGTAAAGGAAGATGATTTCACTATCTGAGCAACGCTCCAGCAAAGTATTTCTCAAACAATCTCACAGTGTTATTGGGCACGTGGGGCTGAACTCTCCCTAACAGAGCTTGGTTTCAGCAAATCACCGCCTACCCGCATCAAGGAAAATATCCACGGAACTGAGGCATCGACTGCCGGTATGCTATGTCTTCTCTGTAATCCTGTATGGTTGCGAAACATGGACGTTAACAAAAACACTAATGGACAAAATAGGAGCACGTGAGATGTGGCTTCTGAGACGTATGGGGAAATCAGTTGGAAACAGAAAATGAAAAATGAAGATGTTCTAAAGAGTTTGAAATTAGAGAAAACACTTCTATACATAATAAAAGCAAGCAAACTCAAATTTTCCAGCTACACCAAACGCTACGACTCAATTATGAAAAACATCCTAGAAGGCAAGATGGAGGGTAGAGAAGATCACGAGGCAGGCCACGGACTCAGTGGGGCGACAACAGCAAGGAGTGGTCAAGGCACAGCTTAGCAGAATGTACGAGACTTGCCAGTCAGACAGAGGTGTGGCGTTTGATTTCTAGTCAACTCTTGACCCAGGATGGCACCAAGATTGACATCCTTAATTTCTTTAAGATTCGTTTCTTACAGTTTTCCACATAAAACAATTGACTTCAGGAGGTAAGTTCACACCACAACGCCATTACCTCCCTCTAGCATCCACTTGATATGGTACAAAGTGTGTCGTCATTGTTCCTTGTAAATACTCTCAGAAACTTGCTGTCAGGCATTACCGCCTCAAGGGCTGATTCAGCCTCACCATCAAGGTGTCAAGTTGTTTTTTTAGAGTGCCAGATTGTCCTAGGTTGTTTAACGTTTGGGACAGTTTTGTTGCTGAGGAAAGATTAGCGATAGAGCATTTATGACCAGTAATCTAGCGTTGTCAAGAGGAAGTGACATCATTTTCTCTTTCTCCCTTCATTCAGAACCTCCGTGCTCTGCGTGATCGGCAAAAAAATACAAAAAATGAAATTAACTTTTTTTTTGGTACAGAAAAAATAACTAGATGCAAGCGTTCATAATGTACGGAATCAATTTGTATGAAGTGACAGCTTCGAAAGGAAAATTAGTCTTCTTCGACTGTCTCTTGGTTCAGCTGTCACTTGTGAGGTTGAAACTTTGCTAATACGGTGTTACAGATAAAAGGGGCGGAATGCACTAATAGCTCGTCAGTATCTTGTGGTTTGATGTGGCCGCATCCCTCACTGGTCTACTGTATTATCTTCATTCCTCCACCCCGCATCCCTCACTGGTCTACTGTATTATCTTTATTCCTCCACCCCGCATCCCTCACTGTTCTACTGTATTATCTTTATTCCTCCACCCCGCATCCCTCACTGTTCTACTGTATTATCTTTATTCCTCCACCCCGCATCCCTCACTGGTCTACTGTATTATCTTTATTCCTCCACCCCGCATCCCTCACTGGTCTACTGTATTATCTTTATTCCTCCACCCCGCATCCCTCACTGGTCTACTGTATTATCTTTATTCCTCCACCCCGCATCCCTCACTGTTCTACTGTATTATCTTTATTCCTCCACCCCGCATCCCTCACTGTTCTACTGTATTATCTTTATTCCTCCACCCCGCATCCCTCACTGTTCTACTGTATTATCTTTATTCCTCCACCCCGCATCCCTCACTGTCCATCTTGCCATAGTTCTTTAAACTTGATTGCTTCGTTGAAATTTTCTCTCCTTGAATTTTTTCTTTCGAATTTGTTAACCTGATTTAATTATTTTCTTCAATGTTTCAACTCTTTGACTGCAGTAGGCTTTTGTATTTTGTATGATTGACATTTTGACAATTTTGCAATCTCAATCAATTTCAAATATCTGCGTTTCTATTTCTCAGTGACAATAACATTTATTTTAATTTGCCAGTTTTACAATTTTTTTACAGTATTCTTTCTCATCAAATTCTAAACTCAAGCCTTCAGAGCAATTTTTGTAACCGAAAAAAAAAAATAATAATTCTCTTTCCTGCTGTTAGAAACAAAATTGTTATGTTGTGCTAATGAGCCGATGAAATTTTTATATCAATGTTGATTGGTTGCGACATCCACAAGCTGTTTTTCTTTCTACAATTTCTTTCGCTGCTTTCTGATTTGATGAAGCAGTTTCTAGAGTCTTAAGCTGCCAAGACTCGAGGGCAGTCTCTCATTGTTCAGTGCTTCTATAACTGATTAGAAAAGGACTACTATTGAATATGTCGATCTGTTTCTTTTTGTTTTGAAGTTGTATACCTCCAACAAAGGCCCAATTGACCAGAACATTTTCAATTTTTTTTAAACTAGATCTAACCATCATTGAATAAGAAAACATCGGTTAATGATTTATCGATGAGTTATTCTCAATTGGGGGGAAATAGCCCCATAAGTTAGGCACTAGTACACAAATAAACGGTCTGGTTTTTTAGGACTATAAATTAAACGTCATTCAATATTAAGCTGACGTGAGGAGAAATCTGTTCCGAAAGCTGGGGCCTATTCTTCAAGCCTTTACTATTACCTTCAGTTGAAGCAGTGGCTAAGATAGGATTACAATCCTTAACAAAAATTGTTTCATGACATTGGAGGAATCGTGTTTTCACATTATGTTAACCCAACTATATCATAAAGTATGTAAACTTTTCTTAAGTTTTAGAGTTCTAATCTAACCCCTACCGAGCGAGTCCAGGCGAGTGACCATTGGAATCTGTTCATGTCTGGTTCACAAAGTGAACAACTGTTTTGTTATTTTGACTGAGATTGGGCCAAGCTTTTCAAAACTCGTAGCGTGTCGAGAAAAGTTCTTACTGAATAAAAGGCATTACTCCATTGGTAATTTTAACTGTTCAGGAACCTTGGCAGAAAGCATCAAGAAAAAGAAAGCGCAAAGGAAGTCGCCTGTACTAGTGCATTCTCTAGGATAAGAGGCTTATTTACCAAGAGTGTTCATACTATCCGCACATGTTTGCAAATTTTGATATTTATAGAAATTCGTATTTTTTCAGCATTATTTTTTACTTTATAGAAAAGATATGAAGTGACACTGGCTGTTGAGCTGTCCCTGAAGACAGGGCGGTACTGGAACTTGTTTAAAGATTGTTAATGAAACTAATGATGGCTTCTGTCCTGTTTAAAGATTGTTAATGAAACTAATGATGGCTTCTGTCCTGTTTAAAGATTGTTAATGAAACTAATGATGGCTTCTGTCCTGTTTAAAGATTGTTAATGAAACTAATGATGGCTTCTGTCCTGTTTAAAGATTGTTAATGAAACTAATGATGGCTTCTGTCCTGTTTAAAGATTGTTAATGAAACTAATGATGGCTTCTGTCCTGTTTAAAGATTGTTAATGAAACTAATGATGGCTTCTGTCCTGTTTAAAGATTGTTAATGAAACTAATGATGGCTTCTGTCCTGTTTAAAGATTGTTAATGAAACTAATGATGGCTTCTGTCCTGTTTAAAGATTGTTAATGAAACTAATGATGGCTTCTGTCCTGTTTAAAGATTGTTAATGAAACTAATGATGGCTTCTGTCCTGTTTAAAGATTGTTAATGAAACTAATGATGGCTTCTGTCCTGTTTAAAGATTGTTAATGAAACTAATGATGGCTTCTGTCCTGTTTAAAGATTGTTAATGAAACTAATGATGGCTTCTGTCCTGTTTAAAGATTGTTAATGAAACTAATGATGGCTTCTGTCCTGTTTAAAGATTGTTAATGAAACTAATGATGGCTTCTGTCCTGTTTAAAGATTGTTAATGAAACTAATGATGGCTTCTGTCCTGTTTCTTTGTCGTTAGATGTCCAGGATTTTTGATTACATTAAAGCCGAAGCAACAGAAGGTAATATTATTGAAGCTTTCTTTGACATTATTGCTACTTTGGAATGCTTCGAACTTTATTTTGTCCGGGCAAAGTTGTAATAATTATACGAGACTTTAATTTTACTAAAACAAATGAAAAGGTGGCTTTAATGAATAAACTATGGTGTTTTAAAAAGGATAAAGGTACTCTATGTAAACTCTGACCTCTGCCGAAAAGAACATTTAAACTATTAATGGACCTTGCTCTTTTGGTATTGGATATTTGAGATTTAATTTGAAATAAATAATTTATAATTATATCTTCAAAATCTTCAGATAACCTTTTGTGCTATTTTGTATATCTCCATTACAAAAAGTCTTCCCATATCGATTGGCCCTCTCATATCACCCACCCCATCATTATTCTTGTCTCTTCTCTCGTTTTCCAATCACAGAGATAGAGCTTTGTTCTCGTTACATCTTACATGACACACTGACTGGTTTGTGAGGATTGTCTACAGACCATTCGATATATAAGCCGTCCGCTTTGTTAGTAAAGGCAGATTTTCTGCCAAATTCCATTTCTTTTGTGTGTGTGTGTGGGGGGGGGGGGGGAAGCAGAGTTTGAAGTCTCAAGAAAGAAAAAAATGACTAGGTAGTTTGGCAGATTTTTTTTCCTATAGCAGTGAGGAAGGCTTGACTGCGTGTGCATATGAATGGATGTTTTCATCCAAAGATTGTCTCAATTAAGTCAGAGACGATTTTTATGGGGCAAAGCTACAAAATAGGCCCACCAATTCAGGATTGATCCCCTGATTTTATTAATCACGTTTTTGTCGCAGGTTTGTCGACATTTTCCGTCCAGTCAATAAGCTATTTGCGGCTCCACTTTTTCGTGTTTTCATTTTCAAGTTCACTTTTCACTGCTCCTAGTTTTAGAAAGCACCATAGCAGCGATGCTGCTAGCTTTGCACGCAAGGATGCAGATCTCTTCATCCAGTTTGTAAGAAACCAGCCTTAAGAAGCCTCCGTCTTAGATGGATCAGATGGATCAGTTTTTGTAAGAAACCAGCCTTAAGAGGCCTCCGTCTTAGATGGATCAGATGGATCAGTTTTTGTAAGAAACCAGCCTTAAGAGGCCTCCGTCTTAGATGGATCAGATGGATCAGTTTTTGTAAGAAACCAGCCTTAAGAGGCCTCCGTCTTAGATGGATCAGAAGTCGTGACCATCTAACCACTTTATTTCATTTCAACTGTGCGAACATAAAACTTGCACAACTACATTTATTGATTCAGCGTTGGATTTCACTTTGTAGTCCTATTTGACAAACTTTTTATATTAAGTTATGAGTACCTTTGCATACTTGATGCCCTCACAAATTTAGACCATGAGTTGGAACTTTTTATAATTGACACTATAACAATACAACATCACTTTCTAATGTGGACCATCAATGTAGTACGATTTTGCTGCACTATTTCCATCAAGAAGTATCATGTACTCCACGTTTTCCAAAGTAAAAAGAGGTTAATATTGCACTTAACTTTTCAAATCATTATAATTATTATGGCAGATTATATTGGTATTTGGCAGTTTTTTTAATCCAATTGGCAGAAAGCTTGAAAAATTCCTGGCAATCCTGATACCCAATGCAGTACCGGCTAAATTTTTACACGGCAGCCATATTGGATACGGTACTTGGGGCATTAGGCTCACTAGTCACTAGTACTCTATCGATTAAACGAAAAAAAATAGGTCTCAAAAATAAATATATTGAAGAAAATAAAGAAGTGTTATTCAATTAGATCTAATTATACTCTCTTTTCCAATATCGTATCCAATATGGCTGCCCTGTGAACAAAAGAGCCGGGAGCTCACTGGGCAGAGAGTCCCCAAAGCTCGAAGGGGCAACGCTGGAAAAGGAAGGAGGGAGATGGGTGTTGTTAGGACCACTTTTCTCTCTATCTGCTAGAGATTGACTGAACATTGGACCATACCAGGTTCAGGGCTCGACCTGCTGTTGACCGATTCTAATGGTCGTCCGCCGTGTTGTGCTTGTACTAACATGCAACAGATGGGCACGGAAAATCTTATTAGATAATTTGATGAACAGAATAAGTGAAGTATCAAATTAAGATATCGCCGTAATATCAGTATTAGAAAGCGTGAGCTTTTTAGATTTGAAAGCTTACTTAGAAGTCCTTTAACATCAATGGTTTCTTTCTTCGTGGTCGATTATTCTTATCTTAAAAACTGCTTAAAGGTAACGTTCAGATAAAAGCTGGAGAAAATAGGCTCTTCCGTGGGGAACGAAATAGTTTCGCTAAGAAAGGTTGGACGTGAAAGAGCTGCGGTTTATTCCTACAGACTCTGATCAAGGAAACCATGGGAAGACTTTCACTTCTCCATTAGTGCTTTACTCATGGGATCATTTTTCTCACCATTTATAAATCGTTTCAGGAAATATAATTTGTATATATTTATACTTTTAATCAACGCTTGCTCTTGGGTTGTTTTTGTTGTTTGTTTTTTTTTTTGGTAATTTGTTTGTTTGTTTCTTGTGGGTTTTTTGTTTTTTTTTTTGTTGTTTTTTTTCGCTTTGTTGTTGTTTTTTTTAAGTGTTTTTCTCTTTTTTATTGCTCATTATTTTTTAATTTGATTTTTTTCAAAGAGTCATGACACGTAGGAAATTTCAAAAACAATTTGACGCTATCCTCGATATTTGAAGAAACAGATATTTGTAAAAACTCTGGAGTTTTCTACTTTTCTCTGGTAGTACAACAACAACAATAACATACTTGAGGCAAATAAATAGGTCGTGACCATTTTCTCATCAGTTTGACAAATAGCTGGAGAAATATGCTAAGTCTAGACGGGATGGGGTCAGAAAGATGTAGCATCTCAAGCGACTCAAGATATTTATTCCGTGGTTCTAGTTTTGGAAGACTTCCTAGAAACACGCAAGACGTCACAATTTTCCCTGCCATAGGGATTCTAGCGGAAGGCGGTTGTCAGAGCTGCCTACCTAAGTTATATGTTGTAATCTTTTTTTCCTAATTGTTAATAAAAAATGAAATGTCCAAGAAATTTCAGCGTGACATGTTGCAATGGTTGCATATTTGTGCTTAAAAGTTTTTGTGTACATGAATTGGGGATCATAAAACAAGGACCTAACAAATAACTTTCCAACCGCAAAACCAAACCAAAACTAGTCACACAAGATCAGGTTGAAGATGGGCCTCATAACAAGCTCAGCAATACCTATTGATTGTGTTCATTTTTATACTAAAAAGTACAATCTTTAGTGCTCAGTGAAATAACACTATGATCATATAGGTTATGGCTAAGATAAAACTAGACAATCAACTCCACAGACAGCATGAGATAAACTGAAAGAATTTGCACTTTACGTATTTATAATTTCTTGTTGTGTCCCAATGTTTCACGTGGAACATAAGTCTTCTTTATTGGCCTCTTACATGCGGTTTAATCAGTCAAGGAGGTAATCAGATATTGCTTTCTCATAATCCTACTGCACAGCAAGTGCTCACCGCCTAGAAGAGTGCACTAATCCACGGTGGGTACAAACTCTCGAGCATGGTAGTGAACCTCTAACCGCCGGCGTTTGGCTAATAATGGAGCTAATCTTCCTTGGAAAATGAGCAAAAATCTTGATGTGTGGAGTTCATAGAATCAAACGAAGCTAATCAATTCAAAAGTTATTTATAATGCTGAGGAATTTTTATATTTTGCTGTACAAAAAATTTAGAAATTGAGAGAAAAGAGAGAGAGAGAGAGAGAGAGAGAGAGAGAGAGAGAGAGAGAGAGAGAGAGAGAGTGAGACAGACAGATACACACACATAGACAGATACGCCAGACTGGCAGACGCACGGAAATTGACAGAGACAGAGAGAGTGAATGAGAGTTAGAAGGACATTCATGTAGACAGAGACAGAGATGAGAACACTCAGACAAAGATAAAGAGAGAAGGAGAGACAGAGACAGAGAGACAAGGCATATCGGTCAAAAGGAGTGAATAAGAGAAAATATACAATGCATGAGAGAAAGATAGAGAAAAATATTTGGAAAGAGATTTCGATGCAAAGATGTGAGAGGTAACAGAAAATATAATTAGCACACAACGCTACCCAGGACTGGGAGAGACAAACTTGCTCCATTCAAGACTCGCTTACAGACTTCAAGGATTTTCAACAGCGAAAAGAAAAACCTGAAGATTGTTAAAAAAAAGGGTTGATAATTGTCCATGGGAATATTATTTAACTCAACGTCGCCCCAGAAAAAAAAAGTTGGGGTGTCTGTTATCAGATGTAGACGAAGCTTACAAAGTGAAACGTTTAAATGTTGAATTGATAATAGTTTTGTTATTTCTTTTTTTGTCCCGTAATTATAAAGTTGTGTGCGATTATCCTTTTAGACCTTGTATTATACTACTTAAAGACACACACGCGTTTGTTGTTTTTTTTTTGATTCTTAATAATTACCAAGTTGGTGTTTTTGCTTTCTATTTGAATTCTCTCTCTCTCTTTCTCTTTCTCTCTCTCTCTCTCTCTCTCTCTCTCTCTCTATATATATATATATATATATATATATATATATATATCCCTCTCTCTCTCCCTCCTTCTCTCTCTCTATCTATCTATCTCTCTCCCTCTCTCTCTCTCCCTCTCTCTCTCTCCCTCTCTCTCTCCCTCCCTCTCTCTCTCTCTATCTATCTATCTCTCTCTATCTCTCTCTCCCTCTCTCTCTCTCTCTCCCTCTCTCTCTCTCTATCTATCTATCTCTCTCTATCTCTCTCTCCCTCTCTCTCTCTATCTATCTATCTCTCTCTATCTCTCTCTCCCTCTCTCTCTCCCTCCCTCTCTCTCTCTATCTATCTATCTCTCTCTATCTCTCTCTCCCTCTCTCTCTCTCTATCTCTCTCTTTCTATCTATCTATATTTCTCAGTATCCATCTACTTGTCTACCTATCTATTTTCTTTTTGGACTCAACAGATAACTAGAGCAACCAATGTTGTATAAGGATTTCAAGACGGCCGATTTTCCCCCATATTCTTCTAAAGAAACTAAAAAATATATAAATGAAACATACAAAACAGCCTAATGTTTTCCCACGAGATTTCGCAACACTATCACAACTTTTTTGTTCTGATTACCTCCCCCATGCATCTTCTGCTATAGACACTTTTTTTTTTCAATTTTCTATACCCAATTTTGTAACTGTTATGATTCAACACCAGGAACCTCCAGTGTTCCATAATTCATCTTTATCAGGGTAAATATTTCTGTGTCGAAATTAATGTCTCGCTTTTAGTGCGAGTTACATTCAATGTTTGTCTCTCAAGTCAGTCCATGAAACTGGCTTTATGACAAGAGTTCCCTTCAAGTACAGTTGTTGGTCTTCCATCAATTATTTTGTTCCAATCTGTACCAGGCCTATTTTACCCTAATCCTTGACTATCTTTGTCAGTTTGTAAATATAGAAGATATTTCTCAACGTCTGAATGGAAGCTTCACAGTAAGGTCTGACCTTACAGAGAGAGAGAGAGAGAGAGAGAGAGAGAGAGAGAGAGAGAGAGAGAGAGAGAGAGGTTAGGGTCTCATCCTTTAGACACCCGCCTGGCTTGCGAAAAATTGGTTTATTTTTTTGTTTGGCTACTGTCTGAAAAGGTCACAAGAAGAGGTTTTTTTGTTTAATCAAACTTGAGAGATTAAAGAGAGTCCTCCAGTCCTTTAGCCGGTACAGCTCCACGGAAATTCTATTTTCTATCTCTTACCCCAATCTTAAAACTAGGATTTG
Source organism: Elysia crispata (assembly GCA_033675545.1). Classification (NCBI taxonomy): domain Eukaryota; kingdom Metazoa; phylum Mollusca; class Gastropoda; family Plakobranchidae; genus Elysia; species Elysia crispata. The sequence continues at coordinate 90,633 of JAWDGP010007816.1, read as the reverse complement.
TCTTAGATGTTCGAAATAGGTTTCTTACATTTATGTAATGTGCAGTAAAAGACTGGATTGTTCATTATTATTATTATCTGTAATTTGTTTTTCACGTTACTCTAGAACCTGCTAAGAGAGGCGGAGATGGCAATATTGATGTTTGGCAGGGGGGGGGGGAGGGGGGAGAGGGAGACAGAGAGATGATGAAATAGATATGAGGTCATGTTGATAGTTCTTCCCTTTGAAAATCTTTGTTTCTGGATCTGCTACTACAAGAATCGCTTTATTTCTCTGTTTACATCTCTGCCCAGTAGTTTGGTCTGACCAAAGTTCATTTTTATTTCGTTTTCCCTTTACAAGAACGTCAAAGTTTCCGTCTCTTTTTTTCATTGGTGTGAATCTAAACAATCATTTATTTGTCCATAACAGTACAGTTAACAACATGCTTACACCTATATCATTTTGCACAAAAAATATCTATACCTCTAGCATTGCTGTAACGAAGAGGTTGTAAGAGTGTCGCATTTTGTGTCTGTTTTTTTAGGGGGTAGGGAATGGTGAGCAAAGATTAAAAAGAGAAAGAGAGAGAGACACACAAACACACAGAATCCAGAGATAGAGGGATATTAGAGGAAGAGAAACCAGAAAAATTGGGCGAGAAGACTTCGCTCGATAGATTGATATTATTAAGATACTGATCAGGGAGTTATGACAGGGAGGTTTCACTCACCCCTTGACCCCACCAAATCACTCCCGATAAAAATAATAAACTATGAATAATACAGTTTCGACCTTAAACTCTTATCAGAAAATATGGATCCCAACACTTGTTTCATCAAACGTCCACGTCTGTGAAACTATTTCAGTAAGTTTAATCCTTGCTTGGTTGAAAGTTGTTTGGGTCTCACATAGCAAATTAATGAGCGAAGGGTTAAAAAAAAAAAAAGAAAAAGATGTAACGGGTAACCCCTATCGAAACTACAAATCTGTCCATTTGATCTAGATCTAGGTATGAATGTTTTACAGAACCATTATACAGATGATGAGAGAGGAATTTGAAAAGAGAGAGTTCTTGATTCTTTCAAGCACCGTTAGTTTCTCGATGACCGTTGTACAAAGAAATAATCTATGAGGCGGGTCTTTAAATAAACTCCTATCACGGAAAATATGTTTCATTTCTTGGTTATGATAAACTAGTTGTGTGCTTTTTTTTTTTTTTAATAAGAAAAAGCATAACTCTGAACACGTTCATACTATCTATAAATGTAAAAAAGAGTTTTGTGGGTTTTTTTTTTTTCTTTTAATAAAAGGTTGAACCAAGAAAAATATATTGTGAAAGATAGTTTCTAAGACTGTTTTCAATTCTTGGACAGAAAGTTTACTATTAATCCTAGATTGATGATCTAAGAAAAAGAAGTTCTCTTAAAACAATAATACTGATATCAATGTCACTAACGAGGTCTTTGGGATAATAGCTGAAGCTCTGGATTTTCTTATTTCGTTTTTTCTTTTAAATTTTCATTATACGGCTAATTAGGTAAAAAAAAAATAAAATAAAAAAGTACCTTGAGGTATGCTGTTTTCCAGAAATTCATAATTGCCGGGTTTTTTTTAAATCTAAATTATTATAGACTTTTAGACCAAGATTCATAAACAGATTGGGTTTCTAGACAACTCGGCGACTAGCCCCATTACCCGAAAATGTTGAAACCAAGATTAGAAAAGCAATGAGTAAATTTATGACTATTCCTGGAGTGGGAGGGCTTGATTCACAACAGACTGTCTTCTGTAAACCAAAGAGCCCTTTCACGCCCAATTATACTGAAAAAAAATATCGTGCCGATATTGCATTTCATCTTCAAGCAGCCCAGTTTATAGAGAAGTTTATTGTTTTGTCAGGATATGGAATGAACAACTTGTGTCTACGGCTCCCTAGAGAGTCTACTCAAAATGTCCCTCCAGCATCTATGTTTTCACGAAACCTAAAGAATCCTTCATCTTTAAAAATCTGTTGAAGGAAATTTTTAACGTTAATCTTTCCACTTTATGCCGGGAGGAACTGAAATTCTAGTTGGAGAGCAGAGAGTTTCTGCTTTGAGCCGTCCTCACCGAGAGAAATGGACATTAATTTGTAGGAAAGCAATATTTCAGGAGGAATAAATATATTTTCTTCATATCCTTTTGGAAATTAATAGAACAAAAATATCCTGTTGATAGAAAATTATGTGTCTTCCCTTGCCTTTCTTCCTCCAGTTTTTCTAATAGTCTTGTTGCTTTACAGTTAAAACGATAAAATAAAATCGGTGCTTAAAACAATCATAATAATGCAGGATCTAAAGTTTTGAAACGAGTCATAGGAGTTTTCCAAGTTACAGCTAATAAATGTGTAGACATGTTTTCCTTCCTCTCTTTCTGTTTCTTACTCATTTTCAATCTCGTTTATCTCTTTCCAGACTATTGTTTTAATTTTTCCATACTTGCGTCATTTCTCTTATTTTCTTGTCTCTTTCTTCCTCTGTTTCTTACCAACGTTTTCTCTTCTTTATCGAGTCATTTTCACTCTCTTTTTTATCTCTCTCCTTCTCTTCTCTCTTGCCGTTTCTCTCATTTTCTTGTCTCTTTCTTCCTCTGTTTCTTACCAACGTTTTCTCTTCTTTATCGACTCATTTTCACTCTCTTTTTTATCTCTCTCCTTCTCTTCTCTCTTGCCTTTATCATTTTATATTTTTTTTAAACTCGACGCCTTAGTTTTAGACTACGTTAGACTCTCGTGTGTTGTTTGAGGGTTAGCAGTTTGTGCAGTCAAATTCACATCGAGTCGCTTTAAATTGTGTTAAAAAATACCGAAAGAGGTGTCGTCCAGAATTCACATTTCTTGGTGCGTTTCTAAGAAATCATGGCGAGTTTGGCATTTTCTTTATCATTCTTGAAATATGAGAGAAATTTGGAAAAAAATATTTTCTCCTCAATGGTCTATATCGTAAGATAGATAAATGGATAAATGAATTATTTATATACTTATCATCATGGTTGTCTATATAAAACTATCTCTCAGGCTAATTTCATCTTTCTATTTGTAAATTTAAATGCTAGGATTTAATTCTGAATGGAAACTTTGTTTTCGCGTTATTTTCTAAAAACTTTGAGCATTTCAATCACTGTAACATCAGTCTGTTGAATAAAATATTCTTGCACTCTTTCCTTTTTCATCACCTTAGACTTGAGAGTGGATGAAAGAGGTACGAAACAGAATGAATAATGATGGCAGCAGTTTAATTTCCTATGGTGATATTTCTTACTATAATCTGGGCCGTGATAATATCTGCGTGGGCCATACTTTCGCTTCATATTAATGGAATTTCCAAAATCGAGCTGTTCATTTCGTTACACAAAAGACTGACGTAGCATGAAGTTGTAATCTGCCACTTTGAGCCGGATGGGCTTTTAATGGGCGAAGAGTGCCTGAATGGAAAAATTCATGTGGTTTCTCTGTGTACTATAGACAGCGGTGAAATTAGAGCCATTTTCATTTGCCTCTCATCCTCAGAGATGTGGGACGGCTCTGGTCTTAAAATTTTTTTTTTGTCATGCTTTTTTATTTTTTTTTTAAATAAGACCCCTGTAAAACATGAACATTCACACATATTTCAAAGATAATTTTGCATATAGTCCATTTAAAAACAGTAAGTTGATTCAATTTACATATTTCAGATAGAATTTTGCAATTGCCTTATTCTTGTGACAGCCTTCTTAAAGCGTCTATTCCTTTTTTTCTCTCTGTCTGTCTTTCTCTCTTTCTCTCTCCTTTGTGTTCGCTGTTGTTCTCTCTCTCTCTCTCTCTCTCTCTCTCTCTCTCTCTCTCTCTCTCTCTCTCTCTCTCTCTCTCTCTCTCTCTCTATATATATATATATATATATATATATATATATATATCTATATATATCTTACTCTCTCTGTCTTTTTCCCTGCATTTCTCTCTCTGTCTCTCTCTCTCCTTTGTCCTTTTGTCTATCTGTCTATCTGTCTGTCTGTCTATCTGTCTGTCTGTCTGTCTCTCTATCTCTCTCTTCTTCTTCTTCTTCTTCTTCTTCTTCTTCTTCTTCTTCTTCTTCTTCTTCTTCCTCTCGTCGTTATAAATTTTTTGATTCATGTTTCGGTTAAGTTCATTTTGAATTTAAAACTGCTTTGTTTGATTTTATTTTCAAATCTTTATAAAATTTGCGGTTTCCGTTTCTTGTTGAAATAAAGAGACCTTTTTGCACTAATATTAATTGTTCATGTTACCTTGTCATGTGATCGTTCATATGCAATGCAATACCTTAGTTGTAAGAGTCTCGGTGACTAGTATAGATCCCCGAGGGGTATTTTTTGTTGTTATTTTTTAGTTTTATTAATGCAAACAAGAATTTAGATTTTCTTAAAGTGATTTTTATTATGTTTTGTTTTCCTCTGTTTAACACCAGCCTACGCGAGTCTGAATAGACGTGACTTTGTTTTTCTACATAGTTATTGCTTAGAGACAATTTTAAAAGTCTATGAGACATTGGAAACAACGATACTAAGGTTTGTAACTAATCAAATTTCATGTTTACAACAATATAAAAACCATTGCCACTCGAAGAATCCTGAATTGAACCATATATTTAAGCTAAGAAACAGTTGATAATAGTTTATTAGTAAAAGCAAATAATAATTGTTAGACTCAGCATACAAAAATGAGCATTTTCTCAATTTTGTTTTCTACGTCCCTAAATAATTTATTCGTTCTACTAAAAGACAATAAATTACTATGCGTGTTTCAAAAATAAAAACAACATTATGTGTATACGTGTATATTTTATATATATATATATATATATATATATATATATATATATATATATATATGTGTGTGTGTGTGTGTGTGTGTTTATCAAGATTTTAAGCAGTGATCTTATAGTATTACGTGCACAATTCAATACCATGATATCTTCCAACCAATATGCTTTATGGGTGGAAATGAAGAGATCAAAGAAACCGCGTCACCGGTACAGTTTAAAGACTTCATCAAAATAAAGGAAATTCAAAAGGGAGCTGCGCCAGGTAATTGTTATGTCCAGCAACTAGAGACAGCCAGCAATGACAAACTTGTTCAATAAATTCTGAACTGTAAATTCCACCCTAGAACAGTGACTTTGCTGCAACCAAATCATTTGAAATGCACTATTTTTTTTTTTATAAAAATGTGCTCAGATTCAGGAGAAATGTCATGTTTAAAAGATTGAGAAGAAATTCAGGAAGTTTCTGGTAGCTGCTGTGCTGTATTTGTTTCCATTAAAGCAATGCATTCCATTCAAGACAAAATCTTATGGCTTCACAATAATATGCTCAAACATTTAACGTCTGACTTATTGTTCCATTTTGTGTAGATCTAGGGAAGGACGGTGTTGAGTAGCAAAGAGCACTAGGGGTGTTTTCTGGATCACAGGAATGTTGAATATTCTGATCATTACTACCATTAAGATCTAATATTCTTAGAGTGCCGCTTCCTCTATCAAGTCTGCTCCTTTTCCTTCTACAATCATGTTTGTCATTCTGGGCTTGTGGTGTCAAAGCGACCGCTCCAAAATGATAATATCCGATTTTTTCCAATTCCGAACCGTTATATTAACATTTATTGCAGTCAAAAATATAGTAGTAAAAAAATTGCATTTAAAAAACTTATCGAATCGAAGATCTTGCCTAGATTAAAAACAAACTTTCTCACGATAACAATCAGTTTAGATTTCTAAGAATTTATCGGAAAAAGGTTTGAAAAATTTATCGTAAACGAAAACATTATCTTGATCTTTAAAAACAAATTCTAGTAACTTACTAAAAAGTTGCCGGAAAAGAGTAGCACAAAATAAATGTAATCGAAAACCGTAACTAGATATTTTTTAACTCCTTAGAACCGCAAATGGGTGTAAAATACAATTATCTTCTTTTCTGTACATTGATTGGTGGTAGAGAATTTAGCAGAAGGACATTGAAATTGCCGTTCATAATACAGAGTAGATAAATAAAATGATCAGTCTTTGATCAAAGCAGGTACACGACTCATAGCTACACAGAATAGATAGATTGTTGATATTTTCTCGCGAAACATCAGGCACTTCAAATTTCTCTAATTTCAGAAATGTTATATTGTTCCCTCAAAACTAATTTTAAAACATGAAGTGGATCACAATTGCAAGATTTCTCTCTTTAAACGTTTTCCAAGCTTTATTTTGACAGTTGAAATTGTAGAAGAGTTTTCAAGAAGGCAAAACCGTTACATTGCTCAATAGAAAAGAATGCCCAACGGTCATCTTTCGACCAGCAAAGTATTTTTTAACTTTTTCTTGTTTTCGGGTTGTTACAGGTTTTTCAGAAATCGAAACATATTTTGAGTGAGACAAACAGAGTCAAAGAAAAAAAGGAGACATATAGAAATACAATAGAAGAGAGAGGGTCTTAAAAGAGACAGGCACCCAACTTTATAATTACGGGACTAAAAAAGAAAGACAGAGAGAGAGAGAGAGAGAGAGAGAGAGAGAGAGAGAGAGAGAAGAATTAGATAGAATGAGAGAGGGAGAGAGTCACAGGCACACAGAGACAGTCATGAATTATGGCTTTACTACTACTACTCTACTACTACAACTACTACTACTACAACAACAACTACTACTACTACTACTACTACTACTACTACTACTACTACTACTACTACTACTACTACTACTACTACTACTGCTGCTGCTGCTGCTGCTACTACTACTACTACCAAATCTATTACTACTACTACTACTACTACTACTACTACTACTACTACTACTACTACTACTACTACTACTACTACTACTACTACTACTACTACTACTACTACTACTATTTTTATTATTATTATTATTATTATTATTATTATTATTATTATTATTATTATTATTATTATTATTATTATTATTATCTTCAACATAAACATTCATCATATCATTTTCTTTATCATCACTAAGACAGGGCACAACTGCTTTGAAAAGCCAAATGAAACTCCCATACTCTGGAACAGTAAAATGGATAGAGCTGGATATTAACTTGTTGTCTTCTTCTCAAAGTCACTGTGTCACTAGACCTGTGGAATTGGGATTTATCCCCAAGAGGGGATCCAGCGTTACTCTGTTCTCAGAGAGATGGGGAGGGAGAAGGTGTGGGATAAAAAAAGATGACTTGAAGCAAGATGTCTTTGGGTAAACCCTTATGATGAAGATTCAGAGAAGAGCAGGTTTTAATTGTTAATTTTCCTATATCACTGAAAAGATTCACAGACCTAGATCTAGATCTACGTAGAGAATCTAGCGATGTGAAAGTGATTCTGTTGGAAAAGGGGATGAGTAAAGCTAAAATTCTAGAATTATATAACTAGAAGAGAATTTACCCAGATACATATAGCCTATATTAGAAGCAATATTTTTTTCTCTAATAAATCTAGATATAGAGGTTTGCAGTTAGGGCTGTAAGCTTATTAAATTGCATGTGGTCTTGAATGTTTTTTTTTTTTGGTTTGTTTATTTGGGGGACTTGGAGCTCTGCAAATATTAACTAGATTTAAGGACCATTCTGATAGTTATAGCAGCAGTAGTAGGCTAAGACTGAGGAAGGCAAGTCGTTAATCCCATGGTTAGAAACGTTAAGGTTACATAACTGGATTATAGTTACTATAGATGTAACCTATCTTGTGTAGGTTAACTCAATATATTTAGGGAACGGGTTAGTTTACCAAATGAGTGCACGTTCTTTCGACCCATCAGAAAGGGTATAGGAAGGTTTCAACGTGACTGGCTCTGATTAAGTGAGAGCCCTGTAAAGAATACACTACAAAGTGATCTCAGGTTTTAAAAAACCTATTGTAGTTTGATATAGCCAACAAATTATGAATAATTTACGGTGCCTCAAAACTAATTTTATTTTAAAGATAAATGTTGCAGTTAAAACATGTTAAATTATTTTAAATATTTTTGACGTATGTTTAACTGATAAAGTTACTTAAATTAGTAATTTTCTACTAGAATTACAATTTTTAAATATATTTTAAATGTAGTTAGGTCTAATTTGTCTTATTGTACAAATGAAATTGCGCTTGAAATAAAATAATTTAAATATTAGAGTTATTTCCCTTGATTTTTCTAAAAACAGGATTAACGATCTTGGTACATGTGGGGGGTTTTTTTCATAAAAAATTTTTTAAGGGTGGGGGAAAAAAACCAATGAAATTTGATTTTAATTTCATTAAAATCTTTGGAATACTGGCGGTTCCTATTAGAAGATGTATCGGTGATTGCACTGTCATTTTATACAAAGACTTACCAACCTATATTCACAAAATATTTTTAGCCAGGCATAATATAACTTACGCATTTATAATCTTGTTGCTGCTTCCATTGTTTCTATTATTGTTGATGCTGTTTTCGTTGTTGTTGTTGTTGTTGTTGTTGTTGTTGTTGTTGTTGTTGTTGTTGTTGTTGTTGTTGTTGTTGTTGTTGTTGTTGTTGCTGTTGTTGTTGCTGTTGTTCCTGCTACAGCTGCTGTTCTTGTAAAACCGTTAGGGAGGCTAGAAACGGACGTGGTAGTTGTCGCATGCCACTTAGTCTTGCTGCACAGTGTGCGTGATAAACGTTGAAAGTCTCAGCGTCACGTTCAGTTACCAGAGTATGATGCAGTATGTTCACCACAAAAGACTATCTGAATAATCTTATGCCAATATTGTAGAGTAAATAATAAACGGCAATAGTATGGGCTATGTTAAGCGTCACAAGCGAATAAAACATAATAAGATTTTTTTTTTTAATAGTTTTAAAGATTTTGCATTCATGTATTAACTTCTTGAGAGAGAGGGAGGGGGAGGGAGAAAGAGACAGAGAGAGAGAGAGAGAGAGAGAGAGAGAGAGAGAGAGAGAGAGAGAGACAGACAGACAGACAGACAGACAGAGAGACAGACAGAGAGAGAGAATGTTAGTCACAAAACTTCATGATGTAAGGTGGCCTAGGAAAGACATAAAGACTTGTAAAGAATCGATGAAAGAAAAAGAAGAAAAGATTGAAAACATAGAAGTTCTCATTTTTAATTTCTAATCGCTTGCCTAAACCAGGTCATCACCAACAAAGAACAAGGCTAACCAGATTCGCTCCTTATTCACACTTTCAAGTAGCGGCTCTAGACTTACCGATAATGGTCATGTTAGAAACTGTTTAAAATCAACACAATGGCGAGTGGGTGTTAATAGGTCTGTTTTCTATAGTTCTTTAGCTTATTAGATTAACTTACTGTTCACGACCCTTGATAGTTGTTTCTGTTTTTTCTTTTTATTTTTTTTTTTTTTTTTTTTTTTTTTTTTTGCCTCTGTAGTGTCATGACTTCTCTAATAAGTTTATGATTTATTGTATTAATTATGGACTTTTTATAGTATTTTTTTCTTAAAAAACAATCGATTTTTTCCCATTTACTGCATCCTAGTTTAAATATAACGACTCTGCAAATGTCAATTTAGATCTAAATCCTCGATTTCAACTTGCGAAAGATCGTCATTGTTGTCGAGAAACATTGTAAATTATCCTCATTATGAAGTTGCTAAAAACAAATCAAATTACGCTTTAAAGCAAAGTCGAAAAAAAAAAAAGATAAAAAAGGTATAAATTTTTTTAGAAAATTACAAGTTAATGGGGATATGAATACGCAAGTCAGGAATCTAAAGTCGCTCATCAAATTAAGCTCTAATTGTTGTAGCTGGCCCGCCTAATGAGTGTTGGAAAAGAATTTATTTAGCGTTCTTGTGATTCCCAGATGGGAACTCTTTTATGTCGTTTGTTTTTAGCGCTGATGGCTTTCTTGTGCTCCAGTAAACATATAAACACAAGACACAATTGTCTTGCTATCAGCAAACATTGGAAAACATTGTGGTTCTCAAAACACACAGGCAAAGCTCTGCGCTGAGTGATTTTTTTTTAGGAGTAAATTCCTAGAGTGTTCTAGTTTTGATGGAAAAAAATATCTCTTAAACAAAATAAAACATGGTAGTCTTTCCTCTCCTCTCCTCTCTCTCTCTCTCTCTCTCTCTCTCTCTCTCTCTCTCTCTCTCTCTCTCTCTCTCTCTCTCTCTCTCTCTCTCTCTCTCTCTCTCTTTCTCTCCCTATCTCTCTCTGCGTCTGTCTCTCTATCTGTCTCTGTCTGTCTGTTTGTCTGTCTGTCTGTCTCTCCTCCTCTCTCTCTCTCTCTCTCTCTCTCTCTCTCTCTCTTTCTCTCCCTATCTCTCTCTGCGTCTGTCTCTCTATTTGTCTCTGTCTGTCTGTCTCTCCTCCTCTCTCTCTCTCTAAGTCTCACCTCTCTCTCTCTCTCTCTCTCTCTCTCTCTCTCTCTCTCTCTCTCTCTCTCTCTCTCTCTCTCTCTCTTTCTCTCCCTATCTCTCTCTGCGTCTGTCTGTCTATCTGTCTCTGTTTGTCTGTCTGTCTGTCTGTCTCTCCTCTCTCTCTCTCTCTCTCTCTCTCTCTCTCTCTCTCTCTCTCTCTCTCTCTCTCTCTCTCTCTCTCTCTCTCTGTCTCTCTGTCTGTCTGTCTGTCTCTCTCTCTCTCTCTCTCTCTCTCTCTCTCTCTCTCTCTCTCTCTCTCTCTCTCTCTCTCTCTCTCTCTCTCTCTCTCTCTCTCTCGATGCATCTATCTATCTCTTTGTTTTTCGTGCTTTCTCCAAAAACGATCGGGCATAAAGCATGAATTTTGCTGGAGATGTTATGAAGAAGCGGATCCCACCAGATCTGACATTACGTGCTGATGCACTGGTGGTTTGCTGTTTGTTCCTGGTGTAATCTTTCAGACTGACTATGGTTGGTGATTTTAGAAATAATTATACTTCAGACTCAAACAGGACAGAAAGGTGAGATTTGTTTAGTAATATTAAATTGTTACCTAACCATAGGACAAAAATGGTTTTCTATTTCGACAAAAAAAAAATACTGTCGGTTTTAGGTCACATTGGCAGAAAATTCTTTTTTTTTTTTTTTTTCGTTCTTTTCCGTTCCTCACATGAAGTTATCAATTTTATTCACACAAATAAAGTCCCAATCTTAAATTTAACCTGTTTGTGTGGGGTCACGCCCTATATGTTTGAAATTGAATTATGCTTTTATACTTTCCTCGTAACACTGTCACATTAAACGGCATTCATCTTGGAAGTTTTAAATCAATTCAAGTGACGTGAACGCACTAAACAATTTGTAGCGCATGAATTCTTTTACACTTCTCTAACACACATAAAATCAGTTTAACTCTTCATTAATTATTTATTTTTTGTTTGAATTTCGTAAACAGAGATTTATGTTCAGCTTTTGCCAATTTAAGCTTCTTGGCGCTTTGTATGTTTGAAGCAGGGATCTATTGTGAAAAACCTATATTTTTTGAAGTACGAAAAAGTTTTAGGAGGAAAATCCAAATTAGAATGCAACATGCGGTACTGTATAATGTGTCAATCCAGCAGTGTTGCACAATAAAGAACAGGATAAAAAAAAAATAGAAATATTAGATATGATCTGCGAGGCTGTCTACCTCACAATCTCTGCTACAAACAAGCTGTAGCAACTCTCTGAATTTACCTCTTTGTAATTATCAATGATGATATGAAACAGTTTGTAGACATGACACTCAGACGGCGCCTGTATCAAGATTCACTATGGTTCTGTTTGATTAGAGGGGGAAAAGGCACAGAGATAGAGGGAGAGGGAGGGACGAGCCGATCTTGAATAATTCATAGCAGTTTATTGTCGTAAAATAAGGGTGAAATTGCTCTCAAGTGCCTTTGGTGAATTTCTGAATTTTCGATGGAGTATCTTGTAAATATCACTAAAGTATCTTGTAAATATCACTTAAGTATCTTGTAAATATCACTAACGTTTATCATAGTTTTACCTTCTACCTGTTTCTCATGTTTTTCTCTGTTAATCTTTCTTTATCTTGTACCTTCTCTTTCTCTCTCTGTCTCTGTCTTTCTTTCTCTGTTTGTCTGTCTGTGTGTGTGTGTCTCTCTCTCCCTCTCCCTCTCTCTCTCTCTCTCTCTCTCTCTCTCTCTCTCTCTCTCTCTCTCTCTCTCTCTCTCTCTCTCTCTCTCTCTCGTTTTCTCTGTCTCTCTGCCTCACACTACAGACACAAAGTTGGAGGAAGATAAAGTAGTATGACTGTAACATAAAAAAAAAAACTTGACAAACAAATATTTTATAATTTTTACCAATCTCAAATCGTACAAAACTATATATATATATATGTATTCACAGGGAAAAATCAAGGAAGAGAGAGAGAGAGAGAGAGAGAGAGAGAGAGAGAGAGAGAGAGAGAGGATTGTCTTGGCCTTGTTTACTTTTCGTGATATCTACTTCCTCTGGCCAGTCTCTAGCAGTCTTTAGGCTGAGGCAGTGTCTCTATCAGCACGATACCCTTACGATCGCTAACACACGGTTTTACAATACGATGCTCTTCTCGACACTCAGCTTACTGAGTACTAAAACCAAGTTCTGGAAGGGACATGCGGGGACATGCGGGATCAAAGTATCCTCAAGACCCTTCTTCGCGAGTTCGAGCCCCACATCTCTTCAGCTCTGCCCTGCCCGATGGGTCCCTAAGCTTGATTTGAAAATAGGAAAGCCCTGAGATTACCGTGTTGTGGTTGGGATTAATCAAACAACCAATTAAATTACTAGATTTGGTGGAACACCACAAAAAGCAACAAATCAATGTTAAAAGGCAACACTTCATTAAAACCGTCATAAAAGTAGTTAGTCTTACAGCACCACAAGAAGAAGATAGATAGTTTGGTACCGTCCGCACAGATGAATTAGCAACATTTTAAATCACCATACATGATCTTGTCAGGCATGGAAGGGATAATGATGGAAGACCGCAGCTTCATCCAATATATGGGCAATAAAAAGAATTCCCGAAAGGGTTGAACGAGACTCCTATTGATCGAGCACTTTGCTTCTCCAGGAAACACCAAATTAACACAGCAAACACCAAATTAACACAGCAAACACCAAATTAACACAGCAAACACCAAATTAACACAGCAAACACCAAATTAACACAGCAAACACCAAATTAACACAGCAAACACCAAATTAACACAGCAAACACCAAATTAACACAGCAAACACCAAATTAACACAGAAAACACAGCTTGAACTGCAAGTGTTGTCACAAGCTGGAAACTACTATACTAAATGTAATGTGGACAATCTTAACAGTCCATCGGATGCACTTATCTGTGCAATGTTGTATTCATTCTTCTAAAGTCTCCTTTTCTTTTTGTTTCGATAGATCCTTGGCAAAGTTAGTTAACTGTATAGATGTGCGATTTTAAGTCCTACAAGGCCTCATAGCAATATCTTACAGAAGAGCATTACTAACAGCCACACGGGCCCTGAGCTGATCCAATATTTGAGCTTTACTTGATGACGCACTTATTTAAGGCAAGACCTTTGGGTTTCTCCAATTTTTGTTCTACTCGTACTTTTTCTAGACTCAAAATGGTTTATGAGAAACATGGTACAGACAGCTCGGGTGGTTAATCGACAGAGCACCTGGCTTTCCTCTTCAGCTTCTAACGACGCTATTTACGGGTTAACACGTATTGAGCCTCACTTGGGCACTGCTGTTCTCGCAATCGGTGACGTCTTGATACACATACCGCAGATTCATTTTCTTGTGTTCAATCAGTTTTGGAAACTTCCGATAGGCAAAAGACAATCCCCTGAGCCGCAGTTCAGCCAGTGTCAACAAGTGACAGCCATGTTGTCAACATCAGAGGACAGGGCACAGTGGAGGAGACTACCAGGAACATTCGCGAGGCAGCCGAGGAGTCCAAGTCGGACCACTAGGTATAGGATGTGAGAGAGAGAGAGAGAGAGAGAGAGAGAGAGAGAGAGAGACAGACAGACAGACAGACAGACAGACAGACAGACAGACAGAGAAAGGGAGAGAGAGAGAGAGAGACAGACAGACAGACAGACAGACAGACAGACAGACAGAGAAAGGGAGAGAGAGAGAGAGAGACAGACAGACAGACAGACAGACAGACAGAGAAAGGGAGAGAGAGATAGAGACAGAGACAGAGAGCATTTTTCCCATCTGAGCCCAGCTCTCCCTTGTTAAAGTCATTTTCTTCTAAACACAATCTGATGAAGCCAAATAAAAGGAGAAACGTTGATCTATAGTTGTGTTGTTTCTTTTTTCGGTTTCCTAGTTATTAAGTTGTGTACTTGTTTTTCTTCAGACCCTCCACCAAACTATTTATAGACCCACACGCGTCCTTTTTGGATCCTTTCTAAATACCAGTTGTCCTCCAAGTCTTGTGTTTTTCCTTCTCTCTCTCTCTCTCTCTCTCTCTCTCTCTCTCTCTCTCTCTCTCTCTCTCTCTCTCTCTCTCTCTCTCTCTCTCTCTCTCTCTCTCTCTCTCTCTCTATCTATCTCTATCTCTATCTATTTCTCTCTCTCTCATTCTATGTATATATAGAGAGAACAAAGACAGACAGACAGACAGACAGAAGGGGAGAGACAGAGAAACAGAGGGAAATTGATTTTGAAGGGGAGTTTCATTTTTCTTATGACATTCACTATTGTTTTTCATATGCAAAAGTTTAATTTCATGTTTTAACCCCCCCCCCCCCCAAAAAAAAAAAAAACCAACCTGCAAGATCCACTGACGGCAGCAGAATATAATCGCTAGCTACACCAAAAGTTTTGTCATGTTGGTCCGATATTGGAAGTCAGTTTAAAACGTGGTTTGACTCGACAAGATTTCCACTGATTCTTTTGACAAAACCGAGTTTTGAAAATTCTTTGTTAAGGGAAGATAAAAAATTTTATGTTCACGTTAATTATCACATAAATGGGTTTTGGTCTTCATCAGAAAAAGTCTGTTACTACTAGTAATCAACAACATGTTCGAGCTATGCAACTAGCCTCATTAAAGAATTACGGAATGGACAGACTAAGAAAATACTCATTTTTTCTCTTCTCGTCAGATTTTTTAACTGTGTTCAACTTTTAATGCGTTTTAAAATGGCAATCTTCACGCAAACATCAAGATTAGACTAAAATATACCGCCTGCCTACTCGCTTCCATATTTTAATGAAACAATTATATAGGAAGTGGAGTTAAACATTAAATTTTGTTTTTCCTTCTCCTTCATTTCTCCTAAGTAAGACTGATTTTTGTGCCGCCCAGTTAATCTCTGCCAATCATTCTAAACCAGGCAGTCGGGACAAATTCAGTCCTCTGACATACACCACAGAGACACCGCAGAGACAGCACCAGATCTTGGTCGCCCATAGAGTATCGGATTCTTTGTTTTTCATTACCGCTAGGTTAGCGTTTCAAAAACCACGCCCAATCTCGCGAGACTGTCGGAGCAGATCTTATACCTAGCGTATGTATTTGAGCCTGATTAGAATGAATGAGAGTAGACCCGCGTATTTGGAGCGCAAATTAACAATTTCAACCAAACCCATATAAATATGCCTCAACCTTGACTTGTCTGACCTCTACGTGATCAAACGAGGTCGAAGTTAATGTTGGTATGGTAAAATTTAAAGTTGAGTCTATTTTTAAAATGAGAGAAA
>JAWDGP010007816.1:67500-70000 GCA_033675545.1 Elysia crispata | reverse complement strand
GAGACAAATGTAAAATTGAACTTACAGCCCCCAACCTTCAGATTTATGTTTCTTTAATTTGTTTTGATAGTAAATCACACTGTCCCACAAGTATTCTCTGTCTCTTTGATTCGTCTCAGGTTCTCTGTTCCTTATCAAATACACGTGAAATATATGTATTATGTGCAATAGATGTATTCGTAAAATAGATGTATTTCATTAAATTTTATAGTTAAGACTTTCCGATCTTTGTTACAGTTTTCATCTCCATTGGTTCACTTGACCTGTTTTCAATTTTATTCTAAAACTATCATTACAAATCTTGAGAAAGAAGACAAAAAAAAAAAAAAAAAAAAAAAAAAAACAGAATGAAACACAAGTTGTTCTTTTCTTCATAGTAACGTGCCTTTTATGGTGAACGTACGAACGTGACATTACGAGAACGGGGTCACAGGTTCTGATTCAGCATTGTAAACAAATTCATGAATCGCGTGAGGTTATACTGGTATTAGACCCATGAATAGTAACACTGGACAGGAGTCCTGTTTTCCTCTATAGACAGGCGTCCTCTTGTTGCTTAAAATAAGAGCGAAAACCACCAATCTCTAATCCTCGTAGAAATAACAAAGACCAACAAATTAAAAAGAAAAACAAGTTACCAGCTGTTGTCATTGAAGGAGATTTATTTTTCAGCCTGATTGATTCCTAGATTAAGCCGGTCCACTCCAAGATGGCCGCGCTCTCAAGACCATCAAACCCAGCTCCTCGCGGCTATGCCCAGCGCTAGAGATGAAGTCACCCTTGGGTGAACAGCCTGCTGGAGACAGCGGAGGAACTTTCATCAACTTTCTGCCACTCTTCACAAAAAGGAAGAAGTGAAGAACACATGCTGTGTGCAGAAAGAAGGAAAAAACTTAGGGCCTTTCGTTTATTTTTTTTTGTGCATATTATGTGTCCTGTACTGATATATTAGATGGGTGAGGAAATGCAATCCGATAGCAAGCGCTCTTTTATTTTCAAGTGTACATTATCTAATTTTTTATTTGTTTGTCTTTTACTGTAATTTCTCTTAGTATGTCTCCTTTTGGGAGGAGTGCTGTTAATATGTCTTTCTCACTTTTTTGCTGACTACCCATCTATCTTTCTAGCTGTCTTTATATCTATCTACTTTCTTATCTATTTTGCTTTCTTTTACGCTCGAACTCTCTCTTTCGCAGAATTTATCTCTAAATATCAGCCTACATTATCTCTCATTGTTTTCACCCGTCTCTTCTCTCTCTCTCTCTCTCTCTCTCTCTCTCTCTCTCTCTCTCTCTCTCTCTCTCTCTCTCTCTCTCTCTGTCTGTCTGTCTGTCTGTCTGTCTGTCTGTCTGTCTCTCTCTCTCTCTCTCTCTCTCTCTCTCTCTCTCTCTCTCTCTCTGTCTCTCTGTCTCTCTCTTTGTCTGTCTATCTGTCTGTCTGTCTGTCTCTCTCTCTCTCTCTCTCTCTCTCTCTCTCTCTCTCTCTCTCTCTCTCTCTCTCTCTCTCTCTCTCTCTCTCTCTTTCTTTCTGGCTCTTTCCATTTGCTCTCTTTGTCGCTTTCTTCGTAATTTTTTTTTCCTTTTTGCACTACATTCTCTCTATCCATTTATTCTCTATTCCCTTCCTCATTCTCCCTCCCTCTTCACTTTCTCTTGTCTCTAGCCTTGGTTTAATCAAAAGCATCATTAACACTGAAGTAAACTCTTTTTTTTTTTTAACCAAAGCTCTATGTGGATACAAGTTATAAACAACACCTCTAAGATGGTGGCTCACAAAAACCCGATCTCGCATCTATTGCTTTGATCGCGAAACAAAAAGATATGAAAAAAAGAACATAGATCGTTTATTATGTAAGCTTAAGATATTTTCCCTCCCACCTCCACTTTCAGCCGATCCCCTGTCTCCAGCTTTCAAGCCAGAGAAATTAATGAGTTTAATTCTCCCTCCATCCCTCTTCCTCCTGGCGTATCCTGAACCAATCACTTTCTCGATTTCTTACAATCCTCTCCATCTCCGATAAATAGATGGGAATTAATATCCTTGGGGAGAAAATAGCTGCGATATCTTCACCAACATTTTATCTGGATCGAAAAAGGAAAACAGCAACTTGAATGCAAATAATAAAGAATAAAGGAATTGAAGGGTTAAAAAAAATCTTTTACTAAATGTTAGATATATACCACAGCAGCAAACGGCTCAAGGGAAGAGTTATAAAACTGAACCTGAGCAGACAACGACGGAGAAAAATAACTGAAGGTAAATCGTGGTTATAAAATTGAAAATTCCCTTTTCCCTATGAAGAGAGTTCTGGATTTGGAATTTGATCCTCAATGTAATGAATCTACTCTTGTACAAAGATTCATATTCTTGCTAGCAACGAAAAACGTCGTGAGTTAAATATAAGTGAATCTTGTATGGGTGAATTATAAATAACAAGTAACATGAAAGAAGGTCTATCTCTATCCAACTATCTTTCTTTTTCTCATTTTGTTTTCTTTCT
>JAWDGP010007816.1:50000-62500 GCA_033675545.1 Elysia crispata | reverse complement strand
TTTATGGTGCTGATGATGACTGGCTGGAACTACAGGAAGAGACGAATAGAGAGAAGTGATGAAGAAAAAAAGCGGAAAGAAAAGAAAAAGAAACCGAGAATTTTATTACTCCTTTTACTTCATTATTCTAGAATTGTTGTGGGGTTTTCCAGACCTAGAGAAGTATAATTTTGCTTCATCTTTAAAAATAAGAACACAAAATTTTGTATGAAAAGGAAGGAAAGAAAGCACTGTTTTGAATGTTGAACCAAGATATTCTCATCTAGCTCTATCTCATAATTGGTCTCCAGTGCAATGTCTAGATGCCTGGTTTGTAAGGGATCTGTGGACTTTCCCTAGGGCCTTTCCGGGAGAAACAGTCCTGGGTAAGAGAGCTAACTGCGCGTCAAACAAAATCGTTTGGGATTGGGATAAGAAAATATCGTGAAAGAGGGAGAGACAGGAGGAAAGAGAGGGAGCAGGGGAGAGAGACAGAAAAAAGGGAGAGAAAGAGAAAGCCGTTAGATAGGCAAATGAGGAAAGATGAGTACGGATAGTATAGAGAGAAATCGGGAGAGAGATCGAGAGACAGTGACAGAGAGAGAGAGAGAGAGAGAAGGTGACAGAGAGAGCGAGGGAGAGAGAGGGAGAGAGAGACAGTGACAGAGACAGTGACAGAGAGAGAGAGAGAGAGAGAGAGAGAAAATGTCGGGAGACAGTGATAGAGAGACAGAGACAGAGACAGAGAGAGGGACAGAGAGTGAGAGAGAGAGAGACAGAGAGAGTCAAAGAATGTGAGAGAGAGGTATACATTTACATGTGACATCAAAAGAGAGAAGTGTTAAAAATGGAGAACTTTAAGCGATAAGAAAAATAATTTTGGGAAAGAGAGAGAGAGAGAGAGAGAGAGAGAGAGAGAGAGAGAGAGAGAAATATCGGGAGACAGTGACAGAGAGAGAGTGAGAGACACAGAGAGACAGAGAGTGAGATAGAGAGGTATACATTTACGTGAGAGATCAAAGGACAGAAAGAGTTAAAAATGGAGAAGTTTAAGCGAGAAGAAAAGTAATATTGGGAAAGAAAGAGAGAGAGAGAGAGAGAGACAGACAGACAGACAGACAGACAGACAGACAGACAGACAGACAGACAGACAAAAGAGACAGACCGACAGACAGACAGATGACTGACTGACTGACTGACAGACAGAGAGACAGACAGACAGACAGACGGACAGAACGACCGCCAGACAGACAGAGGAAAAAAAAATAATTTTTTTAATTTTCTCAGTTGAGCTTTTGAATCCCCTCTAACAAAATCGAACAAAACGTTAAAATTATATGCTTTTCTTCAATTATAAAATCTAAAATGATTAGAAAATAACCCGGACAGGACAAGGACACTTGGTGCAAAGGCACTTAGGCTTCGATCAAACATCAAGACCTGAAATAGTTTTCAGTGCTTTCATAATGTGCTTTTATGTGAAAAAGAAGAGTTTAGAATAACTTGAAAATTGTGTCTTGTTTTGTCATCAGACGCTGTAGCCTCGGTGGTTTCCCCAACAAAACGATGTTGACAAAAGTGATCTCTTGAGAATTCTCGGCTCCATTAACGCTTAATGTTTCCCTCAATGGCTGTACACTGTCAGATGTATCCAGAACATAGTTCACACAGACGCAAACTGATATCGCCTTTCTGACTTAGGCTTTCACTATTATGTGCACCGATATAATAAGAGACGTTTTACTTCATATCATTGGCTTAAAAAATATTTTGTTTGAAACCAAACCATTGAGGAGACTCGGAAACAAGTTAATAAATGCAAGAATTTTTGGAAATCTGTTTTGAAAAAGAGAAAGTGAAAATCTGATGTATTGTAAACTGTGTTTTGTTAAATGGTTGATCATATTTCATGGATTTAATGGGAGAAACCCTGAAGGAATTTTGCGATGTGATATTAGCTGAAGAAATTTCATCACTTCATGGGTTTGAGCGAAACGATTCTAACTCCATTAGAATAATTGTCACGGACTTAAAAACCGCATTAGATTATTTTTAGAGCGCTTTTTCTTGTTTCTAACATTCTTAGTTTCATATAATGATGTTGAGCTTTCCATCATAAATTACAGAGGTTATTTTTATTTACGACACGTTTAGAAACAAATAAAAATAATTATTTTAATAATTTTCGTTCAATTATTTCTTGTGCGACAGCTATTGCACAAATATTTCTGAAGTTCTTCCCCTAAGGTATTGCTTTATTATTTTAATATATCATGGCTGTGGTTTGTAAGTAATTTCAGGTCTTATACGGTTGATACAACTGGATCTTCAAAATAGTGTGTGAGATCAGAGAAGATTGGAGACAGACAAACAGAGAAAGAGAGAGAAAATAGGTAAGAGACTGACACGTAAAGAGAATAAGACACATAGATACAAAGAGAATGAGGGTCTCGGGAGAGAGAGAGAGAGAGAGAGAGAGAGAGAGAGAGAGAGAGAGAGAGTCAGAGAGGGAATGAGGCAGCTTCTACTAGCCGCCTCGATGCAGGTTCAAGCTCTGACTGTATCAAGGTATTGAACTATTCTTATCCATCGATATTGTTTTATACTAGAAGTTATCAAAATGTTGAGTTATTATTATCCAGCAATATTGTTTTTCACTAAAATGAATTAAGGGTTTGAAGTATACTTATAAAGGGATACTGTTGTAAACTAGAATGGATCAAGGTATTGGACTATACTTATAAAGGGTATTGTTTTACAGTAGACTTGATTAAGGTGCCAAGTTATTAATGTACTTATCCAGCAGTATTGTTTTACACTAAAATCGACACAGGTATTGAATAAAGTCTAAAATCTCTAGAATGGATTAAGCTGTTGAACTACATTTATCCATCAAAATTGTTATACACTAGATTTATATTTAACTTGTACGTTCTGCTGAACAAATCCCGTTGTATTGAAGAAAGATGCTATCGAAACATAATTGTGTCATTTCTTTTTAAGTGTATTTTATACAAAGAGACACTGCTATCAAAAAAAAAACAAAAAAAACGCTCAAATATTTCGGAAAACTTGTCGTTTTAGAAAAGATGAAAACCTTTTTATGAGCAAAAACAATCGAGTTGTTTTACCAAGAAAAGCAATTATTCCCTACAAGAACGATTTTTAATGGGTAAGAAAATCCCGATTTTGCGGTTTAAAAATGTATGTACTACAGTCAGATTTAATACCAAACGGTTACCTAGGATTATCACCGAAACTGGGTAACTATTCAATAATCTTTTCCGTGGTGCTGAGCTCCTCTTCCCAAGGCCACCGGTACAAACACCGGACCAAACCTGGTTAAATGCGCCTGATTATTCTGTGAGGGGTAGGGGATGTTTGTGCGATGGTTTATCACGGACTCTGGTTTTAGGGTTAGATTATAATGTCAAGCATGATGGAGGGTTTCAGAGCTGACATGAGGAAGTAGGAGATGGGAACATGAGATCGGAGGTATAAAGGATGAATGTAGGGGATTGCGTGAAGATAAGTCGAAAAAGGAGTACAAACGATTGTATCAAGGTTAAGGACTGGTTATAAATTTGTGGGGTGTTAAAAAACGATGGAGAGAGAGAGAGAGAGAGAGAGAGAGAGAGAGAGAGAGAGAGATAAATTAGTGGGGTGTTAGATAGAAAATGATGGAGAGTGTGTGTGTGAGAGAGAGAGAGAGAGAGGGGAGGGGAAGTGTGACAAAGAGAAACAGAGAGATAGGGAAGCGAGCTAACAAAGAATTGTAATTGTTAAAAAGAGAGAAAGAAAGTGGCAATAAAAAGGCAGAGGTCTACAAAAAAAAAAGGGAAGAAATATTTATCTATTTCATAAGCTATTTCATAGCTGTATTTTAGAGACACATAATGAAGACAAAATGTATGAGACGGAGAAAGAGTGAGTGATCGAAAGTGTGGGTGTGCTTGTGTGTGACAGTAAAATAAAAAAATCAAACACACACACACACACACACATATACACACGCGAAGAGAAAGACAACCAAAAACGCAGGTTTAAGAGATGGAGCAACAGACAGAACTATAGAAATAATAAGCAGGAAGAGAAATGCGGAGAGAGAAGAAAAGAGAAACAGGCAGAGAGACAGGGAAAAAATTATAAAGTCTTCAAGTGACACATTTTCCATCAGAGAGAGAGAGAGAGAAAGAAGAAGAAGAAGAAGAAGAAGAAGAAGAAGAAGAAGAAGAAGAAGAAGAAGAAGAAGAAGAAGAAGAAGAAGAAGAAGAAGAAGAAGAAGAAGAAGAAGAAGAAGAAGAAGAAGAAGAAGAAGAAGAAGAAGAAGAAGAAGAAGAAGAAGAAGAAGAAGAAGAAGAAGAAGAAGAAAAGAGAGACAGATAAGAAAGTTCTAGTTTCCACCGGGCACCAACTGGAGAATCAAGCGTCGACATTTCGTCTGTCACTGAAAGATGCTGTGACATGACTTGATAAGGTCAAGGCAGGGACGCTCGCATCTGATAAGATCAGAGATGATAGGGAGGGATGGGGGGAGAGAAAGATAGACATACAGAAAGACAGTGACAGAAAGAGATAAGGAGACAGTGACAGAGAAAGAAATTTGAGAGAAAGAGGAGAAAGAAAGAGAGACAGACAGATAGGCAGAGAGACAGACAGAGAGAGACAGAGAGAGCACAGGAAAGGGGGAAAAAAGTGAAATACAGATTGAAAAACAGAAATTCTGACATTCTGACATTCTGACAGAGTGACAGACAATAATATAGTCCAGTGAAAAAGAAAAAGGACATTCATTTTTTCACGACAACAAATTGTGATTGAAATAATATTTTCCTATCAATTGAATACAGCCTAGTTGTGTAGATCAAAGGCTCAGATCAGGAAAGAAACAGTCGGAAATTGAAGTAATAGACAAATACAGATAAATACACAGGGATTGATTGCTAGGTAGTATTAAGGTAGATAGATAAATAGTTAGTCAAATAGATGCAAAGATATGTGAATAAATAAATTGATTGATAGATTGGTGAATACATAGATAGCTTAATTGATAGGTAGATAAATATATAGAAACAAAGAAAGAGAGAAAGTACATTAAGAGACACATAATGATACGAAACGGACGAATAAAAGTGAACGCAGGAAGGATAGATAAGAACGGAACAGCGGTAGAAGAAAAAAAATGAAGAACGCATCTTGAAGACGGGAAAACAACAGTGGAGCAAAGCTATAAAATAGAGGCAGATTCAGACAAGCTGGGAAATGAAAATGTTTATTCTCGCATTTTTCTTTCGCAGCTGAAGAAGTAATTGGACAGAGAGCACAGCTTACACTGGTCACAGAAGAGGTGTGTGTGTGTGTGTGTGTATGTGTGTGTGTGTGTGCGGTGCGAGACTGGCAGGAGAAAGCTAATGGATCTTTCACTTTTCAAAAAAAAACAAGAACCAGTAGAGTTATTGCATTTAATTTAACAGAATCTAGTTTGGACTTGCTGAAAAGCTGCGCCCTCTCTCGCTCTCTCTCTCTCTCTCTCTCTCTCTCTCTCTCTCTCTCTCTCTCTCTCTCTCTCTCTCTCTCTCTCTCTCTCTCTCTCTCTCTCTCTCTCTCTCTCTCTCTCTCTCTCTCTCTCTCTCTCTCTCTCTCTCTCTCTCTCTCTCTCTCTCTCTCTCTCTCTCTCTCTCTCTCTCTCTCTCTCTCTCTCTCTCTCTCTCCCTCTCTTTCTATCTCTCTCATCTCTCTCTCTTTCTCTCTCTCTCTCCCTCTGTCTTTCTATACCTTTTGCCCTCTCTTTCTTTTTTTTTTTTTGTCTTTTTTCCGCTCTATCTATTTCGGATCAGGCAACATATCCACAAATACTTTTCTTTAAGTCGAAGAAAGTAATGGGTTTTATACTTATCGTTGTTTATTGTTTTTGTTATGATTGATAAAAATAATGATGATGAGGATGATGGTAATCATGACAATAATAAGAATGATGATAATGATAATATCATTATAACGATGATGATGATGATGTCGACAATAATGATGATAAGGATGATAAGAAAATAAAATAAAGGTAACAGTAATGGGTATGGAAAGCCTCTCTCCTAAATCCATCGTTAGTGTTTCTACCACAACAAATTGTTCAGAATGCCACCCATTTAGTTCCTCCGACTGAACGTTCAACATTTACCTCTAATTTAGAAAACATTCGCCATCGATTACCGGCCCTGATGGTTACCTCCCGGCGCTGCAGTCCACAGCAATGAGGAAACAATAACCACCTGGTCCCTCGTTTGGAGGACAGCTTCGGTTTTTTTTTTTTTTTTTTTTGGAAACAAACACATCAAGAAATCATTTCCTTCCTGGACATCCCGTGAAGGAAAGGTGCTTTTTATGTTAGCCTCGGCAAATTAAAAGCTTGTAAAATCATTTTGAAATGTTGGCTGGAAATAAAGTGATGATAATTTATTCTGCTACATGCGCTCCTTGATTTGCTTTAATAGCAAAACTGAAAATGTTTTTTTTTTAAATTGTGAGTTTTTCCCGTTGAATAAACAATATGGCAAAATGATCGCCAAAGGGGCTAAAAGTCACTGTGTGATGATCGTACCGGAAAATAATAACTGGCTTGGAAGTGTTACGAGAGAGGGCATAAATACCTGAGGTTTATGGTTCAAAATAATGGAAATCGGTTACAGATTCAAATGTTTGACATAGATTTAAAAAATATTATTTATATATTCAAGGTTTCTCATGTTTATAACTAATAAGCTTGTACACTGGGCGAGAGAGAATATATATTGATCTTTATGCTAAAGACAAAAATTATGACCAGAAAATGTGAATGTAAAGAAGAAGAAGAAGAAGAAGAAGAAGAAGAAGAAGAAGAAGAAGAAGAAGAAGAAGAAGAAGAAGAAGAAGAAGAAGAAGAAGAAGAAGAAGAAGAAGAAGAAGAAGAAGAAGAAGAAGAAGAAGAAGAAGAAGAAGAAGAAGAAGAAGAAGAAGAAGAAGGAGAAGGAGAAGAAGAAGAACAAGAACAAGAACAAGAACAAGAACAAGAACAAGAAGAACAAGAAGAACAAGAAGAACAAGAACAAGAAGAAGAAGCAGAAGAAGGACAAGAAGAAGAACAAGAAGAAGGGGAAGGAGAGGAAGAAGAAGAAGAAGAAGAAGAAGAAGAAGAAGAAGAAGAAGAAGAAGAAGAAGAAGAAGAAGAAGAAGAAGAAGAAGAAGAAGAAGAAGAAGAAGAAGAAGAAGAAGAAGAAGAAGAAGAAGAAGAAGAAGAAGAAGAAGGAGAAGAAGAAGAAGAAGCAGAAGAAGGACAAGAAGAAGAAGAAGAAGAAGAAGAAGAAGAAGAAGAAGAAGAAGAAGAAGAAGAAGAAGAAGAAGAAGAAGAAGAAGAAGAAGAAGAAGAAGAAGAAGAAGAAGAGTTCAATGTTTTATTTAATCCAACCCAGATTTTGAACGCGATATGTTTTGAAGCAGCTCATAAGGAGTTCCATGAACTACTCCAGTATTGATTTACCAAATGGGGTTTTCTTCCGCCCCCTGCCAGTATTTTGCCATTGTCTATGCACGGCTCTGTTTGATAATGGTGACCACTGCCGTTATTGTCCCTAGGTAAAACTTTCCATTGTTGCTATCGGTGCATTCTAATTTGCTATATGAGTTACAGTCTCAGAAGTCATATATATAAAAGTTGGAAATTTAGTGCAAGGTCTTAAATTCTGTTCCGTTTATGCCCTTTGGCTCAAGATCGAGATCCTATTGCAATGTAACCAGAGAATATATTGATCAATTTTATTTTCCTATGCTTGATTCTTCTATTGTCTTTCTTTAACTACACTTAACAAAAAGGAGTATTGAAACAATATTAATAATAATAATAAATTATGATAATAAAAATAATAATAATAATAATAATAATAATAATAATAATAATAATAATAATAATAATAATAATAATAATAATAATAATAATAATAATAATAATAATAATAATAATAATAATAATAATAATAATAATAATAATAATAATAACAAGTTTATGACCTAGATGTTCTTGGCCATTACTCGAGAATTTCAAGGCTGTACGGCTCTCGTCAGATGGCTGAAGATTTTTATTCTCCTGTATATTGTTGATATTGATGTTGCTTTTCCTAACAGAATAGACGTCCTTAAAATTTTAAGAAAATAAATATCTTATTAAAGAAGAACTATGTGAGTTTTCGTTTTCCAAACATGCTCGATACTTTCAAAATGTTTTACTGGTAAGATCGATGGCCTACTAGAATGTCAATTTTCGTGTTTGGCCAACCAGTTCGTTGTCTAACTTTTGAGACTTAATCTCTTAAGCTCCATACACCGACCAATTTATTTGCATTTGATTCAGTCACGAAAAGCATTTTTGTCATTCTAAACGAAGTGAATATTAATTAGTTAACAGCTGCTAACAGTTTAACCGCTTATATTTATAAAAGTTCATTCCGTAAAGAAGTAAATCTCTGTGACGCTCACTTTCTGTCATTGTCTTGCTATCATCGTAGGTCTCATCTTAAATTTACCAGCTCCTTCCATTAAGATCATTCTCCTAGAAGTCTGAAAATTTTAATTTCTCTCTCTCTCTCTCTCTCTCTCTCTCTCTCTCTCTCTCTCTCTCTCTCTCTCTCTCTCTCTCTCTCTCTCTCTCTCTCTCTCTCTCTCTCTCTCTCTTCTCTCTCTCTATCTATCTCTCTCTCTCTCTCTCTCTCTCTCTCTCTCTCTCTCTCTCTCTCTCTCTCTCTCTCTCTTCCTGTCTCTCTTTCTCTCTGTCTCTGCCTCTCACTTTTTCTCTCTTTTCATCTTTTTTTCGCTCTCTTTTCCTTTCTCTCTCTCTTCATTTCATTTTCCCTCTCCTCCCCTCTTTTTCACTTACTCTTTCGTTCTTTCTCTTTATATTTCTCTGTCTATCTACCTAACTTTCTATCTATCTATCTCTCTATTTATATATATATATATATATATATATATAGATATATAGATATAGATATATATATATAGATATAGATATATACCTTTCTATTTATCTATCTATCTATTAAGATATTATTAAATTCCCACTCTTAATTTCGGACAGAATGTTTCACCCAAAGGCTTCCCAAAAGAGAGCAAGGACATTAGAGATGAAGGACCTCTGTGGCTGAAAGTTCTTCACATGGATTAGGGTAAATCAGGGATTTCTTTAAATAAACAAGGCCCCTCAGTTTCCCCTCATGTCAATAGGATTAAGAGTATCCTTTTCAGCGATGTTGTCAATATCTCTATAGAATTGTCCCAGTCTAGTGAAAGTCGACACGAAAAATTAAGAGTGCGACCAGGTAGTTTGTAAAGAGAAAATTTAATATATTTCTTCGACTTTCTGGTAGTGGAAATCTCGGAAAAAACCGATAGAGAGAAATAATGAGCGTGTAAGTTTCGTGACCGCATTAAGTGGCACGACTTCTGTATGTAGGAGAATCATACAAGTTCAAAAGCTCTGATGCTTAAATCAACACTTAGAATTGTGCTGATTCATGTGAAAATAAAATAAAACTCGGCAAATGGCAATGATAAATATTAATTTGCTCTTGAATGTGTTGCGCGGAACTCAACTAAAAGCTTTCTTTTGCCACACGGAGGGCACGGTTTTTGTTTGAGAATCATGAATTTTGATTAAATGGCATTCTCTTTATAAATTCAAAGTTGTACAGTCAATGACAACATCTGTAGTGTAGTCTCATTTAATGAAAATAATTCTAGCAGTGGTTGCTTGAATAGTAAATCGACGCATTAATTCCAACTGTAAAATGTGCGGATAGACCCTTGTAGAACCAAAGGAAAAAAATCTCAAACAACGTTAATTAAAATATGTTTGGAGAGATTTTTACCTAAA
Organism: Elysia crispata; assembly: GCA_033675545.1. Taxonomy (NCBI): domain Eukaryota; kingdom Metazoa; phylum Mollusca; class Gastropoda; family Plakobranchidae; genus Elysia; species Elysia crispata. The sequence goes on along the minus strand of JAWDGP010007816.1, from coordinate 52,626 downwards.
CCTTTGAAAAAGAGTATTTAACATCATGATTAAATTATCTGCCGAGAGGTAAACTATTTGAATCAACTATGATAAATATGGAATCAAAGCAGATTAATGGTCTTACGAAATCGTGTGCCATTATTTCTTCAAATGACAAAGATTTATTAAACGTGAATGTGTGTTTTCCGAGAGAATGTTAAACAAAGCCCTTGACAAAATGTTAAATTTTCGGCAAAATCATTGCTGGGTAACAACAACTCAAGCTATCAATGCTCACTTCATAACTGTCTATTGCACGTAAACAACAATATCTGGCTTATTAGCTACCAAGGCGTACCATATTAAATGTCAGTACTATTTTTCATTACTGTCTCAAATACAGGGAGACGAGCGAATCACGACTTTAAGAGCCTCTTTGTGGATAACAATCATCTTTTGCAACTTCTTTTTTTGAAGAGCAGCAGACATCTGCTATATTCGTCTGCCTTACGGCAACACGGCAGCAAATGTCCATTGTTGATTTTCTTAGAACTGGCGGATGACGTCACCCTGTACTCTTTGTCTTTCTATTTTTGTGGTGATAGGAAGCCGTACGGCTTATGGCATGTCTGTACCCTGAGGCAGGAGTCTGGTTTTGGAAACCATCGGCGGAGTGAATATGTCTTTCTTTACCAACATATTAGTATGTGTGGGGAGAGATAGAGATAGAGAAAGAGAGACACAGCGTGAGGCACACAGATAGGCACACAGAGACAGAGTAATAGAGATACAGAAAGAGACAGATAGAGAGACAGAGAGGCGGAAAGAGAAAGAGATTGAGACACAGAGAGAGAGAGAAAGAGAGAGAGAAAGGGAGAGAGAGAGAAAGAGAGAGAGAAAGGGAGAGAGAGAAAGAGAGAGAGATAAAGAGAGAGATAGAGAGATAAAGAGAGAGAGAAAGAGAGAGAGAGAAAGGGAGAGAGAGAGAGAAAGAGAGAGAGGGAGAGAGAGAGAGAAAGAGAGAGAGAAAGGGAGAGAGAGAGAGAGAGAGAGAGAGAGAGAGAGAGAGAGAGAAAGAGAGAGAGAGAAAGGTTGCTCAGCAGGTTTTAACACGTTTACATTGAGTCGGTACTTCTCCTACAAAAACAAACCAATTGAAATCATACACGAAGGATTTTTTTTTTCTTTTCACAAGTCACGAAGAAATGAAGTGTACTTAACACCGGATGGTCCTTATGGTCGTGACCCCACCTTTCCCCCGGGATATCTCTGGAGACACCGGAAGTGTCCTGAGATCCAGGTATTAGCCCAGACCCCGAGCGCTACTGGCTCGCATTTTACTGGAGGTTTCTTACACTCAGTCAAAGTCGGAGTTTTCCTGAACTATAGTCAGAGTTTCGGTGACCTAAATGAGAAGCACGGTCACAAGAAATGTGACCTTATCACAAAATCTGCGTTCCTCTTTCCGGTGAAGATTTTTCAGGAAACTGAAACGTGACGTAAAGATCGCGATTTAAAAAAAAATGTTTACTGCAGGATAAAATATATTCTGTTTCTTACTGCATTGGGGAATATTGCACTCTCAGGTGAAGTCCTGGTTGTATGCATGTTTATATCTTTGATGGTTGGAGGAAAAGTTTGGGCTCTATGAATCTATTCTACTGTTGCATTTTTATGGTCTCTATTTACTCTCTGGTACTGTTTTTTAAACACTAATTTCCCTTACTTAAATCATTTCACTAAAACCAATTCTCAATGCTTTTGTACATAACGTGTTCACTTTTTCACTTTTTCACTTTCTAAAGATAATTTTCCTTCTCACGAGTACCTTTGAGGGTTTTTTTTATGTTGATACAAAGACTAGACTTGACTTGATTCGTTTTCTTTTCTTCCTGAGAACTTATTATCCAGATGAAGTTATAGTTGTTTGTTTGTTTGTTTCATTGCTTGTTTGTTTGATATTTTTGTAGTAGCGGCACTGATTTGCAAAGAAGTCAATGGTTTTTACGGTTACCGACAACAGTTTTATTTTTTTTTTAATTTTAAGTTGGTCTTACAAAAGTTCCCAGTCTGCGATCAGTTTCTCGTCAGCTCGACGCCTTAGTTGAGAGCCATTCTTCTTCTGTACTGTGCAGACAAAGTTTGAAGAATAAGTATTTTGATTACACAAGTGAATGTGAAATGCTTAGATCGATTGAATGTTTTCATAACTTGGCAACATTAACAACTTTAGTCGTTAAATCAAATTGAAGAAAAAGGAATAAAAAAAGAGAAAAATGTTATAAGTAGAATGTGTCTATCCATCAAGGCAGAGAGGCCAAAAGCAAACAGATAATAAAAATACATTTGAAATGGGCAAAAATAAGAGAATGGAGAAAATAGAGAAGAAGAGAGTTGGAGAAAGAGCCAAAAAGAGAATAAGATTGGCGGATCCAGTGTTTGTGTATGAGAGTGTGAGAGACACGCAGAGACCCAGAGGCAGAGAGACGCACGCTTGGGCTGAGCTAACCCAAACTGATGCGGGAGGGCACCGAAGTGGAAACGTCCACAAAACGTTTCTTCTCTTTGGTGCGGGCAGGTGCGCTCAGTCACAGGTTTGGCACCGACATTATTCTGTCTAATAATTATGCTTTTACTGTTTTCGTGGATCTTGTTGTTTTTTGTT
>JAWDGP010007816.1:15000-45000 GCA_033675545.1 Elysia crispata | reverse complement strand
ATCATGCTATCTCATCCGAACCTATGTGGAAATTTTACAGAATCATGCTATCTCATCCGAACCTATGGAAATATTACAGAATCATGCTATCTCATCCGAACCTATGTGGAAATATTACAGAATCATGCTATCTCATCCGAACCTATGTGGAAATATTACAGAATCATGCTATCTCATCCGAACCTATGTGGAAATATTACAGAATCATGCTATCTCATCCGAACCTATGTGGAAATATTACAGAATCATGCTATCTCATCCGAACCTATGTGGAAATATTACAGAATCATGCTATCTCATCCGAACCTATGTGGAAATATTACAGAATCATGCTATCTCATCCGAACCTATGTGGAAATATTACAGAATCATGCTATCTCATCCGAACCTATGTGGAAATATTACAGAATCATGCTATCTCATCCGAACCTATGTGGAAATATTACAGAATCATGCTATCTCATCCGAACCTATGTGGAAATATTACAGAATCATGCTATCTCATCCGAACCTATGTGGAAATATTACAGAATCATGCTATCTCATCCGAACCTATGTGGAAATATTACAGAATCATGCTATCTCATCCGAACCTATGTGGAAATATTACAGAATCATGCTATCTCATCCGAACCTATGTGGAAATATTACAGAATCATGCTATCTCATCCGAACCTATGTGGAAATATTACAGAATCATGCTATCTCATCCGAACCTATGTGGAAATATTACAGAATCATGCTATCTCATCCGAACCTATGTGGAAATATTACAGAATCATGCTATCTCATCCGAACCTATGTGGAAATATTACAGAATCATGCTATCTCATCCGAACCTATGTGGAAATATTACAGAATCATGCTATCTCATCCGAACCTATGTGGAAATATTACAGAATCATGCTATCTCATCCGAACCTATGTGGAAATATTACAGAATCATGCTATCTCATCCGAACCTATGTGGAAATATTACAGAATCATGCTATCTCATCCGAACCTATGTGGAAATATTACAGAATCATGCTATCTCATCCGAACCTATGTGGAAATATTACAGAGTCATGCTATCTCATCCGAACCTATGTGGAAATATTACAGAGTCATGCTATCTCATCCGAACCTATGTGGAAATATTACAGAGTCATGCTATCTCATCCGAACCTATGTGGAAATATTACAGAATCATGCTATCTCATCCGAACCTATGTGGAAATATTACAGAGTCATGCTATCTCATCCTAACCTATGTGGAAATATTACAGAGTCATGCTATCTCATCCGAACCTATGTGGAAATATTACAGAATCATGCTATCTCATCCGAACCTATGTGGAAATATTACAGAATCATGCTATCTCATCTGAACCTATGTGGAAATTTTACAGAATCATGCTATCTCATCCGAACCTATGTGGAAATATTACAGAATCATGCTATCTCATCCGAACCTATGTGGAAATATTACAGAATCATGCTATCTCATCCGAACCTATGTGGAAATATTACAGAATCATGCTATCTCATCCGAACCTATGTGGAAATTTTACAGAATCATGCTATCTCATCCGAACCTATGTGGAAATTTTACAGAATCATGCTATCTCATCCGAACCTATGTGGAAATATTACAGAATCATGCTATCTCATCCGAACCTATGTGGAAATATTACAGAATCATGCTATCTCATCCGAACCTATGTGGAAATTTTACAGAATCATGCTATCTCATCCGAACCTATGTGGAAATATTACAGAATCATGCTATCTCATCCGAACCTATGTGGAAATTTTACAGAATCATGCTATCTCATCCGAACCTATGTGGAAATTTTACAGAATCATGCTATCTCATCCGAACCTATGTGGAAATTTTACAGAATCATGCTATCTCATCCGAACCTATGTGGAAATATTAAAAGATGGGGCAAAACTTTTAAGTGTAGTAGTTATTTTTTTCGCCCATTTTTGCTGTACCTCGTGTAAATGGTGCTTCTAAGCAGTGATATTCTGTCCATGCGTTAGGGTTAAATCCCACCATGCTTTCATTTGCTTTTCTATCGAGACAAAAAAATTCGTCGCTGCCCTAGCCCGTCGCTGCCCTAGCATCAAGAAGAATTTGATACTAGCAGAAAGTAGCCAATATTCCTGGTTTCCTAGCACAGCATCCAACGTATAGTATTTTCAAAATTCTTAAGAGTATAGCTACAGGATTTATCAATTTTTGATACAATGGAACAAATGATAATTCAATCAAGAAGAAACGGAGACATGGTTATTTCCCAAAACTTACCCACATCTCCATCCTCCCCGCGTCACGAATTCTGCACTTCTCTTCCTTCAGTCTGTGGGAATATGGACGAGACGTCAAGGGGGGTCAGACTCTGCTGGTGGCCACTCTCTGCTAACAGCAGCTTCAGCTGAAATAGGACTTTTGTAACCAGAGAAGATCTGTAAAATGTATTGGCTAAAGCCAAGCCAACCTGTACACGATGTTCTTTGTATTTCTTCTTTAAAACAGGTTATATCTCTATCCACGTATCCGTCGGGGAAGAAATATTTCAATCTTTCACGTTTAGTAATGTTAATTGTTGTTATTATTATTATTATTATTATTATTATTATTATTATTATTATTATTATTATTATTATTATTATTATTATTATTATTATTATTATTATTATTATTATTGTTGCTGTTGTTGTTGTTTTTTTGGGGTTTTTTTAAATTGAAAAACTTTGGAACCACACGATGTGAACATAGCAGGGTTTTCCTCCAACCACCAGATCAATATGTTCTCTCAATCCGATCCTCCAACCACCAGATCAATATGTTCTCTCAATCCGATCCTCCAACCACCAGATCAATATGTTCTCTCAATCCGATCCTCCAACCACCAGATCAATATGTTCTCTCAATCCGATCCTCCAAACACCAGATCAATATGTTCTCTCAATCCGATCCTCCAACCACCAGATCACTATGTTCTCTCAATCCGATCCTCCAAACACCAGATCACTATGTTCTCTCAATCCGATCCTCCAACCACCAGATCAATATGTTCTCTCAATCCGATCCTCCAACCACCAGATCACTATGTTCTCTCAATCCGATCCTCCAACCACCAGATCACTATGTTCTCTCAATCAGATCCTCCAAACACCAGATCACTATGTTCTCTCAATCCGATCCTCCAAACACCAGATCAATATGTTCTCTCAATCCGATCCTCCAACCACCAGATCACTATGTTCTCTCAATCCGATCCTCCAAACACCAGATCAATATGTTCTCTCAATCCGATCTTCCAAACACCAGATCACTATGTTCTCTCAATCCGATCCTCCAAACACCAGATCACTATGTTCTCTCAATCCGATCCTCCAAACACCAGATCACTATGTTCTCTCAATCCGATCCTCCAACCACCAGATCACTATGTTCTCTCAATCCGATCCTCCAAACATCAGATCGATATGTTCTTTCAATCCGATCCTCCAACCACCAGATCACTATGTTCTCTCAATCCGATCCTCCAAACACCAGATCAATATGTTCTCTCAATCCGATCCTCCAATGTGACATTTAAAGCCACTTGCTTACATCGATCAAGTTATGGAAAACGTTTACTGCTGGAGCAACTCAGACCAGATCAAGAGTGATTTTTGATTGAAGAAGCGGCCAGTGTTTAACTTGTTTACGCTTATCTTTATAGAAGATGGAGATGACCTCTTCAGTGGTTGGAAATAAATGCATGTTTAACTAACAAGAAGTAAAATACAAAGTATCTTTGGACAGTTAGAGGAATCAATATATAAAAGGCAAATGAGAGGGTAGAAGATTTCTCTCAAAGAAAAATGAATTAATAAAAAAAATGCTAAATGGAGTGAAAATGAAAACCCTCAGGGGGAGGGATGGATCTATGTCTATTGTAGTCCTGAGAAGAGTACAGGGTAAATGAAGATCTGAAGGGATTGTGAGGAGTAAGACAATGCTCTACTTTTTAAATCTGTTTAAGGATCTTTTAAAATGTGTTTATAAGAAGACTTGCGATTCCGATCAAAAGAGCCTAAAGGTGCCCTGACTTGAGAGCAATCATAGATGCGCAATTATTTTAACTTATACGACGATGACTGTTTCAAAAGGATCTATAAATAGATTTTTGTTTGACAAAACTAACCTGTTCTGTCAATCCGGCGACAGGTGTAGTTAGGCATGATTTTATTACGTCTTTGGCATGGGTTTGAATCTAACCACCAACATTTAGTGACTTTCAGGACATGTTCTGAGTCCCTTTTATCTGAAGAGCATATGGATAAGTGGGTCAGCTTTACTATAGAAAAATTATTCTACAAGCGTTGAAAGACAAGGAATTCCCAATGCGTAGAGTCCAAATCATTTCTATGGCTGTGATGGAAAACTTTTTAATCCCTCACCGTTCAAGCAGTTGAATTCTTTCTGGGGAGTCTTAAAAACACGTAGTAAGGTATGTCGCTTTGATTGACCCATTTAACTTAATATCACGTATTAAGGAAAGTAAATTCCATTCGCTTCTGAAACTAATTATTGCGTTATAAAGAATGTAACTTTAATTGATTCATTTAAGTTAGTATTACGATTTAAGGGAGGTTTTATTAATTGACTCATTTAAATTACTATCATGTATTAACAGAGGTAACTTTAATTTACTCATGTAAAATTAAGATCACGAATTATTCCATTCATTTAACTTTTTATCCCGTTTTAATGTAGGTAGTTTTTGCTGAATAAATCATCTGGGTATAACATATTATCGTAAGTATCTTTCTGGACTCATTTAATTTTAGTAGCCATTTAACATTGTTCCAGATTTAGAATTCCAGCCCTTCAGATCGTCATCAGCAGAAAATAAGATCTGTCTGTAAATCAGGTCCAGTTTGAGGACGCCTTTATAGCGTAATCAGAGAGTTTCGAAAGACAGCCGAGGGTCCTTCGTTTCTTAAATCATGATTTTGTTATTTTCAAGTTTATTAAGGTTTGCTTGTCCGCCTAGGAACAAGTAGTTCTATCTACCACCTCCTTCAACTGGCACGACTGTTTTGAGTGCAGAAATACGTGGGGCACACCCTTCTTCTTATAATGATATCCATTCACAGATTGTGGCAAGACGGGGAGAAGAAGAAGAACAAGAACAAGAACAAGGAGGAAGAGGAGGAGGAGGAGGAGGAGAACAAGAAGGAGAAGTGCAAAAATAACAGCAACAACAACACCAACAAGAACAAGAAAGAGAACAAGAAAAGGAGGCTGAAACCAGACAAGGAAATCACTGTCAACAGAACCAACCCCGACAAAAACAACTATAACAAAAGTAAGGGGAAAAAATTGTACCAAAAAACCAGGAAAATGTAAGGACAAGGAGAGAAAAAAATAAGAAAAAACGGACATTTGAAGAGGAAAGAACTAACAGAAAGTAAAGCAGAGGACATGCGCGTCAATCGTAATGCTTTAAGATCGTTAAGATCGTTAAAACTGGTGGGCAAAACTAATTTAACGGCATTGCACGGATGTCTTCACTCGGCAGACAGTGACATCTTCTCGACTGTTTCCGAGGAGAGACGGAGCAAAATTGTGGAGATAAGCGACTAACTTCTCTCCACGGGATGAGATTAGATGACAGTGCTCGACTAGTAGCAGATAGGAGAGTGAGCTGGGTAGTAGCCAGGGAAAAAGAGGAAGTAAAATATATTGCCACTGCTTGAAACTGATTGACGGTTTTGCTTAAGGTAAAAGTCTATAGAACGCTGAATCAGTTAATCTATTTGTATGAATAACTTGGTAGCTTGATTGTGTGGTTGCCTGGGTTTTTGTTTTATCTCGCACCATGTATGGGTGAGTAGCCTGTCGTGCAGCAACTGGTACTGGCAGGAAAACACTTGCGACATGATTAAGAACTAAATGCAATGTTGCAGTAACCACCGCTATTTGGAACTGATTGGTGATTCTGCTCAAGATAAAGAAGTCTATAGAACGCTTAATCAGTCATTCTATTGGTAGAAGTAGCTTGAATAGCTTGCGGCTTCGATGCTTGGTTGCTTGGCTGAGTGAATTATTGCTTGGTTTTGATCCTACAACATGTGTAGGCGACTACCCCCTCATGAAGCAATTGGTATAGGAGAAGAAAATAACTTGGACATAATTAGAAACTAAGTCAATGCTGTAGAAACCGCCTTCAACCAGAGAAAGTATTGGGCTCCTATTAATGTTTAGGATAAAGTTGAGAAAATGAAATCCCTCGAGCGACGTTCAAGATTCGAACCTTATCAGCTCACTGCGTCATCGATGGAGCAAGCTGTTACCCATTTCGCATGCAAGTGAGACTGATCACTTTCAGCAACAAAGTTCGCAGTGTCTGTATAGATTAGCAAAGCCGCGCGGTTGGCGTCACAGCGAGATTAAGAACTCTATACAGAAACCTTTCATGTGTAGTTAGGAATGTATTACAAGAGCACAACCGAAAAACTTTAAAATTTCTATTACGACTCTTTCAATGGAGTCTTAGTGAATAGGAAATTACAAATTTGCTATTCAAAAATCAGATAAATTTGTTTACGTATTTGCAATTGCAACATTTTGATAAAGCATAAATAAAGAGTAACTAGGCCCATAGTGACATTGCCACCCTTCCTTTTTTTTAAAAAGGGAAATCCAGATTCCAAATCAAGATCTTTTGCTTATTGGTTTTTTTTTTGTTTTGTTTTTTTTTTATTTTAAAATACCTAAATCGTCGATAGCAATAAAGTAAAGACAAAACTTCAGAACCTAGAATTATGTGCATCAGAGGCCGAGATTTTTTCGCCGGTTTTCTAGAATGTGAGTAGAGGCTTGTTATGTCAGTCACATTCTGAACAAGATACTGGTTTGTACTCGGTGCGGCCAGGCTAATCTCTTCTGGTGCTCTTTCCACACAACCTACCACTGGCTCGAGCTAACGCCAGGATTCGAACCCACAGCCTCCCAGATCTAATCCAAGTTTGAAGCTTTTCATCAGATCATGGACGTCACGCTGTAACAGTTCAGGATAAATTTATATCGCTAGATGAGAACAAAAGCTAAACTGGAAGAGTTACACAACTTAATCATCGCAGGACAAATGCAAAAACAAAAAAAAATAATAATTTCAATTTATCTGATGAGATATTGCGGCGGTTAGGGGAAAAGAAATTACACCAGATTCTGCATATCTAGGGAAAAAAACAATGACAGATGTGTACTTTTATTTGGAAAGGACAGGAATCATCTTATTGATTTTTTAGATTGCGAACAATCTTATAGCAACGTTTGAATCTCAGAGACAGACATAAAATTAATACTAGTGAGAAGGAAAGTTCACATTCCTGTGCATTTCTAAAACTAAAATCCATTCAAGAGTTCAATCAAATGATATCTTCAATCTCCGTGCCATCTCTCTGACCGACTCAAACTTCAAGTCATTTTCTGCTATCATTTCGTTCTTTCTTATTTTTTCTTATCTTGAAAACTTTGAATTTCGTAACAGCATACTGAATGTATTTTTTTCAACTGAACTAAAAATCTTAGACAGAGAGAGGGATGGAGAAAAAGTTTCAATGATACTTTTCTGAATGTTTGCAAAAGCATTTCACAATCTAAAACTGTTTTTTAATCCACCGAAACGTTGAACAGCGAATGACAGTAAGATCCAGTACATACCGTTTCCTGACAGAGACTGTGGTGTGCGATCAAAACAGTTTAAGAGGACGTAATTCATAAAATATTTTTGTAAACCAGATAAATGGAAATTCAGAATACAGTGAGTGGGTGGGGATTACAAAAATTAATCTGCGAACAAAGCAGATAACGGTTTTTTGTTGTCCCATTATATTGCAGACGGGTTTGCAAAACGGTGCAGGGGGGAGATCAAGAGAGACAAGCAGAAAAAGAGGAAGAGACAGATGTCAAGAAGCGGGGTAGAAATACAGAGATCTAGATAGAGAGGTATAAAAGATGTTAGATAATAAGAGCTTGTAAGAGTAGAAGAAAGTAGGCGGAGAGAGAGGGAGAAAGGGACATGGAGAGAGGGAGAAAGAGAAAGAGAGAAGGAAAAGCCTCTTTTGTTTGTTTTTCTGTAGAGCTACCATAAGCAATACATTGTTTAGAGATAGTAAGTTAGCGTTGCTGAGTGGAAGTGGCTTTTTCTCCCTCGTTGACTTTTATTATAAAATATGATCTTTTTCCTAGTCATTTCCTTTTTTGTTTCCCTCCACATTTTTATTTGTGGTAGAAACAAGGGAACAATCAGCAAGAGAAAGGATATAATTTCGAATCCTTAAACGGCAGTAAAGATGCAAAGAGAGATAGAAAAACAGGTCTTCCCTCTTTCTCTCTCTCTCTCTCTCTCTCTCTCTCTCTCTCTCTCTCTCTCTGTCTCTGTCTCTCTCCCTCCCTCTCTCTTTCTTTCTCTCTCTCTTTCTCTCTCTTTCTCTCTCTTTCTCTCTTTCTCTCTCTTTTCCTCTCTTTCTCTCTCTCTCTCTCTCTCTCTCTCTATCTCTATCTCTCTATCTCTCTCTCACTCACTCTCTTTCTCTCTCTGGCTTTGTATGATCGCTCTGTTTACATATAAACTACTGTAACGTGAAAATTTCATGCATTCGCATTTTGCAGTCTCCTAGCAGCTCTTGTCTCATATTAAGAATTTTTTACTTCAGATTCTTCGGTTCTCGAACTCTGCATACAAAGGCTTCACAACTATCTTTGGAAATGATAAGACTAATCTTTCAACGAATCCATATAAGTCACGTCTCACTAACAGAACAGGCTCATGTTGAAACAATGCACTTTTTCTTATGATTTTTTTTTTTTAATTGTGAAAATAACGGTATTTTCGATCATTAAAAGTTTTGAGGCGAGGAGAAAGTTATACAAACTCAAAGAGCTAATCTTTCTTAACAAAATTTGACATCAGACTAATAAAAACAAAAATTGGTATCAAACACATGGTTGGTACCCACGTGCTTCGGCCAACATTATAATAAAACAAAACAAAACAAACAACCGGTGTAGCGGTTATGTTTCAAAGGATCAAAATAATGCTTTGGGCGAGCGCTTTTAAGTGTAATTTTTTATATTAAAACTTTGTAATCTTTTCTAAAGCAACCTGTATACGTACTCTCTCTATCTTAGTCCGTCTCTACGCACTCTCTCTATCTTAGTCCGTCTCATATCTCTCTCTCTCTCTCTCTCTCTCTCTCTCTCTCTCTCTCTCTCTCTCTCTCTCTCTCTCTCTCTCTCTCTCTCTCTCTCTCTTTCTCTCTCTCTCTCTATCTCTCTCTCTCTCTCTCTCTCTCTCTCTCTCTCTCTCTCTCTCTCTCTCTCTCTCTCTCTCTCTCTCTCTCTCTCCCTCTCTCTGTCTTTTTCTTTCTTTTTAATGAACGAATTTTTCTTTATGCCCTTTGTATTTTTTACATGCCTTTATCAAAGGGAATGTCACAACAAGACAGAATATCACACATATCAAGTTGATGAAGAAGAGCAGCAAGCGAAAATGAATCTTATCAGATTCAACTAATGGATTGGATTCTTTACACGGAGAAAAGCTCAACGACAAAGGAAAGAGATTTTCGCCTCTTCATGAATCTTTTGAAGAGACTCCAGGGAACCTATTGAAAACAAGATAAAGAAATCAAAAACAATTTGGCCACGAAATGAGAGTACATTTATCTTGAAATTTTCTTGGCAAGGCAAATTGGAAAGTTTGTCTCGTCTTTCTGCAGAGAAGATTGTTCAATTTTTGTATAACCTATATTAGTGTTGTTGTAGTTGTTGTTGTAGTTGTTGTTGTTATTGCTGTTGTTGTTGTGGTTGTTGTTGTTGTTTTTATTGTTGTTGTTGTTTTTGTTTTTAGATGATTGGTGGTCGGGTGATGATTGTGGTGGTGTTGGTGTGAAATAAAACTTGTCTGATCGAATCATTTCGCTACTTTTTCAGTAAGAATTTGAAGTTATGTAGGCAGTAAATTGTACAGCACTATCATAAGGTAACCTTACTTGGTGTTTTTCAGAATTGTTTTTGTTCGTAATGATTTTTTTTATCCATTTTTCCACCATAGGTGATCCCAAAACGCTTGTTTGTGATGAGCAAATTGTTTAGTCCTACATTTCTCATTGTATCTCGCTTGCCTTGATATTTTACTACTGTGAAGACAAATATTTTATAATGTTTAAGCAAACGATTCAAAAGCGCAAGGTTTCTCTTTTGTTTGATTATTTTGGAAAGTGCACCAAGCAAGAGAAGAAAGATAGACATGACAACTTGGCGAAAAGGGAGCATGGACATTATGTCAAGTATTATGTATTTCTGGGGGGGGGGGGGGAATAGGTGGCATCCGGTTAAGAAGTATTTTTTTTTAAGAAAAATATGACATTTTTAACAACTTGGCTTGGAATTTCAAAAAAAATAAAACAATTTCGCAACTCTTTTATACGAAACTTATCATGTCCTTTATAATTAATAAAAATATCAACCAATTGTCTCGATTTCTTTCCCATTACCGCATGCCATATTTTTCTTTGAATTGTTTCAGCCTTATCGTTCTTCCTATTGACTCTCAGCGCAGCAGTATTGTAAAGCAGTGTTACATATCTGAATTTTCTTGATCTATTATTTTGATTTGCAACTATAATTTTATCTTCACGTTTCTCCGGCCTATGAAAGAGTTGTAGAACAAAGCTCTATTTCTCCGACCTATGAAAGAGTTGTAGAACAAAGCTCTATTTTTCCGGCCTATGAAAGAGTTGTAGAACAAAGCTCTATTTTTCCGGCCTATGAAAGAGTTGTAGGACAAAGCTCTATTTCTCCGGCCTATGAAAGAGTTGTAGGACAAAGCTCTATTTTTCCGGCCTATGAAAGAGTTGTAGAACAAAGCTCTATTTTTCCGACCTATGAAAGAGTTGTAGGACAAAGCTCTATTTTTCCGGCCTATGAAAGAGTTGTAGGACAAAGCTCTATTTTTCCGGCCTATGAAAGAGTTGTAGGACAAAGCTCTATTTTTCCGGCCTATGAAAGAGTTGTAGGACAAAGCTCTATTTTTCCGGCCTATGAAAGAGTTGTAGGACAAAGCTCTATTTTTCCGGCCTATGAAAGAGTTGTAGGACAAAGCTCTATTTCTCCGGCCTATGAAAGAGTTGTAGAACAAAGCTCTATTTCTCCGGCCTATGAAAGAGTTGTAGAACAAAGCTCTATTTCTCCGGCCTATGAAAGAGTTGTAGAACAAAGCTCTATTTCTCCGGCCTATGAAAGAGTTGTAGAACAAAGCTCTATTTCTCCGGCCTATGAAAGAGTTGTAGAACAAAGCTCTATTTTTCCGGCCTATGAAAGAGTTGTAGGACAAAGCTCTATATTTTTTAAGTATAAGTTTGATGATTCTAGTTTTCTGTCCCTCAAAACACGGTAGTTGGACAGTATCTGTCAAACAGACGAGTTATTTGAAGATGAAACACCACAGCTGTACTGATCTGGCTTGATCAGGGAGTCCACCGTTTATCCTGACCAGCCGTTTAATGGTGGGTTTGTTTGTTTGTTTGTTTTTTGTCGTCAGTTTTGTGTAAATTTATCTAAATGTGAACCCTGTCCTTGACAAAACAGTCAAAGAGAAACCAAGGTCATTTAAGGACAAAAATTGGTCTCGTGAACTTGAGAAGCTGAGCTAAACTGAAGGCAATTATCGGCAACAAGCAACGGGTTTCTGAAGGTCAATTTTGATTTTTTTAAAGCTTTTTGGAAGACACTCAAGCGATGTGTGGGGGATCTTCCTAGTGAATACACTTTACGACAAAAAAAGGTGAAAGCACACATACTAATATTCACTTCTTTCCATTTTGGCATTTGGACAAGTTCATCCATTTACCAGCTCCATCATATTCCTATTTGTAGCAGATTGATTTTATGTATTTATTACATTTTTAATATTTGGGGTTTTTTGGGGGTTTGTGTGTGTGTGTGTGTGTGTTTGTTGGTTTGTTTGGTTTTTTTTTTTATTTTTTTTTCATTTTTGTTTCCTTTTCTTACGGAAAAAGAAAAAAACAGAACGGCAGATGTTATTGGCAAATTGAGAATGTTTACAACTTTTGAAATTTGAAAGTCTACCATATAAAGCCTGAAGTAGCTCCAGCTGGTGACCTAGATCTACAGTTCAAGATCAGAAGGTGGTCACTGACACACTGACAGGCTGGACCACCTGTCTTGGTCAGTGGTACACTGGACCATCTGTCTGAACGGATGGTTTCCAACGATGACTTTGTTGGGATTTTCCAATTAGTTTGTGTTTGTTTATGATCTCGTAGGCTTTCTTTTTCTCTGGCTTTATCATCTGTATTTGTTCGAATGAATTGGAAATGAAGGCACCTATTCTGTACAATTTCTCTCTCAGTTCTCCCTAAAATTTCATTCAATTTTTTTTTCTCTCTCTCTGTCTCTCTCATTCTCTCTCTCACTCTCTCTCTCTCTCTCTCTCTCTCTCTCTCTCTCTCTCTCTCTCTCTCTCTCTCTTTCCCTCTTTTTCGCCTCTATTTCATAACAAAGCCTTCCTTTTCTCTCTTTTTTTGTCATAATTAATTTTTACGTGTAATAAAACTAGTCTTAGGATAGAACAAGTACCTCAATGTGTGTGAGAGACTTTTTAACGGTTTTTTTGTTGTTTTGTTTTTCCACTTGTCCAATTAAAATGAATTATGGTCGAAATCATAAGAACTATTCATAAAATAATCTCGCAATGCCCTTTTCAAAGCTGACATCATATTGAATTATTTTCTACTGCAATTTAACAACAGATGTTGACAACAAGTATATAGATTGAGTATCCATGAGGCTTGGCTTGGGATCCTTTCTGTTTAATTTCGATTTTTTTTCTTGCATCTCAGAATTAGCTCTGGTCATGCGCGAAGTTTCAACCTAAGTATTTCATCTTTAAGGAACTATAGGTATTTAAGTGGTTGTGTCCAAAGTATCCAAAGAGATATATTGACATTCGTTCGATTCCAACTGATGTCGATGAGAGATGTCGAATCTGGTTTGTCATAATTTTACTAGACAGGCCAGAACAAATGTTTGATTTCTCCGGCTACATCACTTTGCATCCAATCCATTATGCATTTCTTACTTATAAACCAGTAATTTTGTTGATTAAACGATGGAGGAGGAAAGAGTATTTGATCTCTGCTCAATTCGTCTGCCACGAGACATCTTCTTTTTTCGGGTTGTAATGTGTGTGTGTGTGTGTTTTTTACTTTTTTGTTTGTTTGTTTTTTTTGCCAATATATATCAAGTAAAGAGTGTCTGACTTCAGGATGATCCACTAAAGTTTTCGAGAATTTGTGATGAAGAAATTAATGTATTTCTAACATCTAAATCTAATTATAAATTGTGCCTTGACAGGTAAGAGTTGATGATAGGATAAGAAATAAAAAACACCCAGAAATATTACTGCAACATAAAACAAAACAAAAATCTGAGGAGACAGAAACAACAGCTCCAAATTGAATATCTTCACAAGCCATAGTAAAACCTCTCAAAAAAAATTACAAAAATGTCTACGTGCCAGATTCTTTACAAGAAACAACAGACTTAAAGATCGCTTTTCACATACCACAGTCAAAATATTTATAAGAGTTTGACAGTGGATCAGCTTCTCTTTACAACAACGGCCGCCAGTTTGTTTGGAAATGTTTGGTCGACTGGGCTTCAGCTGTGCGGTTCATTAGAAAAAGTCAGCTCTGGGTCCGGGAAACACAACAAAGACATCCCCACTCTCCGGAGAAATGGATATCTGGGGAAATGGAGATCTTGGAGAAAACTACTCACTGAATAGGCCCGCTCAGTGTCAATAAACTGGAGAGATGCTGGACAGACAGACAAACAAACTGTTGGGCCTCGACTGGGTCTCAGTGAGCAGGATAGATAGACAGGTTTGAGAGTTGTGGCTCACGTGCAGTGGAGGTATACAGGGAGACATTCAACACAGGGATGGCTAGACAAGACTCACGCATTGAGTTCCTATTTCACGTCCTCTAAGCCTTCGTTCTTTCTCTCTCTCTCTCTCTCTCTCTCTCTCTCTCTCTCTCTCTCTCTCTCTCTCTCTCTCTCTCATTCTCTCAATTTATCTCTCTCTGTCTCTCTGTGTCTCTCTCCTCCTCTCTCTTTCTCTCTCTTTCTCTCACTTTATCTCTCTCCTGACTCTCTCTTACTTCTGTCTCCTATGAGACGTTTCACTTTGTAAGCTCTGTCAGTATAATTACCCTTAAAACAATACTGACGAACCTTACAAAGTGAAACATTTAAATTTTGAATTGATAACAGTTTTGTTATTTCTTTTTTGTCCCGTAATTATAAAGTTGTGTGCTTATTTCCTTTTAGACCTAGTATTATAGTATTTACAGACGCACACGCGTCCTTTTGGATCCTTTATAGTTATCAAGTTATTCTCCAAGTGTGGTGTTTTTGCTTTCTCTTATTTTGGATTTACTCTCACTCTCCTATGTCTCTCTTATCTATCTCTTTCCAAATTATCTCTCCTATTTATCTCTCTCTTTATTCTCTACGATCTATTTTTCTATTAATCTTTCTGTCTCAGTTACAAGGAGACGACGCCACTAACTATTTTTTTAATCTATAAATCAATAGCAGACAATAGCAATTTATTTAGTGTGTCTGGATTTCTCCTTTCGCTTATCCGAGTCA
Organism: Elysia crispata; assembly: GCA_033675545.1. Taxonomy (NCBI): domain Eukaryota; kingdom Metazoa; phylum Mollusca; class Gastropoda; family Plakobranchidae; genus Elysia; species Elysia crispata. Next base: position 30,269 of record JAWDGP010007816.1, on the reverse strand, counting down.
AGGGGATTTTTCAGTTTTTGTAACCAACAAATAAACAACTCTCACACAAAATACAACTTGGAAGAAACGACTTAAACTCATTTCACTTTAGCTCATCTTAAATCCGATGGTGATAGGTTGGTCTTAAGAATTTCAAAATCCAAAGTTGTCTAAGCCTAGTCGAAACAAAACAAAGATCGGATAGCATGATTACCCTTAAGTCTAGCGAAGACTTTGATTGGACAAGCATAATTTGCGTCCTTTAATAACTATTTTATCTCAATAATCGTGAAGTTAATTAGTTAAATGTATGAACTTTTTAACAAGTTTGTTTTAATTTGAAGTAAAAATTACATTTGTCTGAATGTGAATGATTTATGGACAGATAGACTGGACAGTTCTTAAGGGGTGATCATTCAAGATGCTCGGACATCTATGGAAATTGTTTGGATATGAAAATTCTGAGAAATTTACTCACACTTTTACCCCTTAGAATGGCATAAGCCTGACAATGCTATCAAATATGTAAAATTCCTTCAACGCACGCTCAAACATCACGTCAAAAGGTGGGCTTGATTTAACCTGACAGGGACTCTTTGAAAACAGCTCACATCCATGTTTCAAGTATAAACAAATTAAACAAAGTACATAGACCTGTTATTTGATCAGCCTCATAGATAAAAATTGCTCTCCGTGTTCATTATAATTATCCTAGAATAATTTCTTATTTGGGCTGTTTTTCATTTCCATGTAGATTAGACATTTCAAGAATACAACAAAATCAACAACAACAACAACAACAACTCAATGGTAAGTATTAAGTCTGGTCATCTTGACAAATCTTTAGGCGATAATAGAATAAAATGAAGATGAAACTTTTCAATGCTCTTCAAGTTCTGTTTTGTTTTGTTTTTGTTTGGTTTGGTTTACTTTTGTTTGTTTTGTTTTTTTTTTAATTTGACCTCCCACTTATTTACAAGACAATGTAAACAGTTTGCAAATTAAAAACGACTCACTTTAAGTTACGAAGCGCTGAGTTATGATAGCCTTACAAACGGTATCGCCTAAGCCAGTCATCAATGGAGCGAGATCACCTCAATGGCAGATTTCTGTCGAATGCGAAAAAAGCTTGTTTTGTACTCTGCTTGAGTATTTTTTTTTTATTTGTTATATCTGGAAATGATCCATCATTATTTTCCAATTTTTTTTTCTGTTTTTTTTTTCGTTTTTGTTTTTGTTTTGTGTTTTGGGGGGTTTTTTGTTGTTGTTTTTTTATTATTTTTGATGGGGTTTTTTTGTTGTTGTTTTGGGTTGTTTTTTTTCTGTTTGTTGTTTTGTTTTGTTTTTAATTCAAACGCTATCCTCAACCTCCAATAGTTGCCTCTCATATTATACAAAACTGTATAGCGTACCAGTTTGGTATCATAAAACATTGCTCCAAATTTCCAGTCAATTTATTTGTTATTAAATATATATCAATTAAAAACTTCTATTGCATCAAATTTGAGCATTGATGCATTGAAAGGTTCAATCGACCGGCCTAGATATAAAAAAGAATATAGAACCTGACTTATATTTAAGAGATCCATCTCCGCTGAGACAAAGATTTTATTCGTTTTGGTTTACTTTTAATACACAAACTGGATAAAACCGAAGAATTATTTTTCTGTTATTAATTCAATTTAATTGATTTTTTAGTAATATCCGTTGTTTTGTTGTTTTTTTTCCATATCACTTTATGATTATTTTGTGCTATTTAATTCATGCTTTGCTCATTGTTTTTTGGCGCGTGTTTACTTAGTGCGCATATGTAGTAGCAGCGGCAACGTGGCACTAAACCTATTTAGATCGAAATTAATTTATCCATGTCTCTATCACTCTCTATGTACGGTTTTTACGTTTCTTCGTCTCTATCTGTTCATTTCTTTCAATATCTCCCTCTCTTACTTTTATTCACTCTATTCCTCTCTGCTCCTCTGTCTGTCTCTTTTTGCCTGCCTCTATATATCTCTTTCTCTCTCTCTCTCTCTCTCTCTCTCTCTCTCTCTCTCTCTCTCTCTCTCTCTCTCTCTCTCTCTCTCTCTCTGTCTCTCTCTCTCTCTGTCTCTGTCTCTGTCTCTGTCTCTGTCTCTGTCTGTCTGTCTGTCTGTCTGTCTGTCTGTCTGTCTGTCTGTCTGTCTGTCTGTCTCTCTGTCTCTCTCTCTCTCTCTCTCTCTCTCTCTCTCTCTCTCTCTCTCTCTCTCTCTCTCTCTCTCTCTCTCTCTCTCTCTCTCTCGTCTTTCTCCACCTACTTTTTTAGCCTTTACATATATATATATATATATAAATCTATTTATCTATCATTCTATATCTATCTATCTGTCAATCAATCTATCCATCTATCTGCAGAGAACAATACCACCTGACGAGTCCCACTAGGCACGAAACTTTAAATTCGTGGACCAAGTATGTAATACTATTAAGTAGGCCTAATTTTTTTTTTAAATATCCATCTATATCTATCTATCTATCTATCTATCTATCCATGTTAATGTGCAAAAATTCAACAAAAACTCGAGCTTAAACGATAATACTAAAGAGCACTACCGTTAGTGCTAAATGAATATAAGAAAATTGTAATCATTAATATATTCTTATATTTTAAGTGAGTGAGAGATATGAATCATATTTTTATTTCGATTCAAAGGTTATACAAACTTGTTAATAATTTCTGCAAATTTGAGATCCTTATATGACAAAATTACCAGTTTTCAAGAGATGAAGCATGACTCATTCACCAAACCTGGTCTCGAGAGAATGGTATTTCGTATGACATCTCGATAGATTCTCGGAGTGTGTGTGTGTGTGTAGGGGGAAAGGGTGTAGGTTTGGGAAAAATGTGTGTGTTTGTTGAGGAATAATCTTGTAAAGGAGGGTAAAATAATCAATAGAACTTGGTAAATATAGTAAACTTTTTAAAATTATCAAAAAAGAAGCCGGATTAAAATCCAAACAGGCATTTACTCATATTAGACATTGTATTGATTGAATCATATGGAAAAGGAAAGAATGCAAAGGAAAAGTCGACAGCTAAAAAAGAAAAACTGTCTTGGCGTGCTCATATTCAAAAACAAAAATATTTGTGTACATTACCAAGACTTGTTTGTTACAGAAAGTCGTGTTAATAGATGTAGAATGACTTTCCGATGATCGGAAGCTAAGCTTTTTGAAAGGGCTGAGATAGATGAAGAAAAACTTCCCGATGGTCGGAAGATATATATATATATATATATTATGCTCTTGAAAAGGGTATTGATAGATGTAGAATAGTTTTCCGACGATCAGAAGCAAATGCTTTTGGAAAAAGCTGTGATAGATGCAGAATCTTTATGGATAGGGATGGAGAAAAAATTTTAATAATTCTTTTAGATTCTTTTAGACAGTGAATAACAGGAAGATTCAGTACATATCCGTTCCTAACAAAGACTGTGATTTGTGATCAAAGGAGTTAAGAGGGAGCAATTTATAAACTATATTCTTTACCAGAGAAATGAGAATTCAGAAAACAGAAAGTTTGAGTTGGTGGCGCTTACAAAAAATAAATCTTCAACAAAGCGGATCACATTTATAAGTGAGGGAAAGGGTGGAGGGACATGGGGAGAGAGAGAGAGAGAGAGAGAGAGAGAGAGAGAGAGAGAGAGAGAGAGAGAGAGCATGAGACAAGAACGATGAGAGAGGGAGTAAATGAAAGTCCTTTTTTTTAAATTTGGCTTACCTTTGAGCTACCATAGGCAATAAATTGTATAGAACTAAAAAATAATCTTTATTATGGGGAAGTGGCTTTTTCTCCTCGTTGATTTTTTAAAGAACTTATTTATTCTTATATCTTTTTCGTTTTCTTTTACATAATTGTATGCCGTGCTAATAAGAGCGACATCATCAAGAGAATGGTCTGATATAAATTAAAATCCTTCAACGACAGCACGGATGCAAAGACAGAAAGAGAAACAGAGTTCTCTCTCCCTCCCTGAAACACACACACACACATATCTAACCTCTCCTTCTCTCTCTCTCTCTCTCTCTCTCTCTCTCTCTCTCTCTCTCTCTCTCTCTCTCTCTCTCTCTCTCTCTCTCTCCGTCAGTGTATGCGTCTCTTATGTCCTCTCCCTCATATTTTTTTCTTCGCCAGTTAGACCACTCTGTTTACAAATATAACATTGTTGTGAAAAATTCATGCATTCGCATTTTGCGGTCTCGTAGAACTCATATTACTGATTGTTGACTTCAGATTGTTCGGTTCCCAAACTCTGTCTGTAAAAGCTTTACAACGATGCGTTAAAATATTTAGAACTGTCTCGCACCCGATCTATACAAGTCGAATATCAATAGCATCACAAGTCAAGCTCATGTTGGAGCAATGCAATTTTTCGTATTATTATTTCCAAACGGTGAAGATAATATATTTTTCGGTCAATAAAAATATTGAGGAAAGTAAAAATTTTTCAAATTCAAATAGCTTTCTTTAAAATCGAAATTCAACATCTGACAAATTCTAATTAAAATATCTGCCAAACAAATTAACCTGTGTCTTTCTATTTTAATAAATAAAAAATACGATGTTGTAGTTATGTTTCAACTGATGAAAAAGTGTGATGATATTTTTAACAATGTGATTTGGAATTTATAATAAATAAAACATGTTTTTGACACGAAGAAATACTTCACGCAATTGGTATGATGGTTTGCATAAAATTTAACCGTTTTAAACATTTTCTATAACAAACTTAACATGTCCATACTTATAAATGTTGACCATTATATAGTCTAAAATTGTTTTCCAAATTTTCAGCATGCCGAATTTTTCTTTAAATTGTTTCAGCCAGACTGCTGTTCCTTTTGCATCTCAGTGGTGGTGTAAAACAGTCTTACAAATCTGGTTTTCTTCATGTACTTGATCTGCAACTATATCTTCATGGAATTTAATTCTAGATCTTTCAAGGTTGATGATAACAGTTTTTGTCCTTCAGAACACACATGTTGGACAGCGTGTATCAAATACGGAAATAATTCGACGATGAGACACCATAGGCTTAAAAAACTGACTTGATCAGGGAATCCACCGTGTATCGCGATCAGCCGTTTAACGGTGTCTGTTTGTCGTCAACTTTAAACAACATTTTCTCTTAATGAGAACCCTTTCCTTCACAAAACAGTCAAAGAGAAACCAAGGTCAGCAAAGTACAAAAGAATGGTCTCGTGAACTTGAGAAGCTGAGCTAAACTGAAGACAATTATCGGGAACCAGTGACGGGTTTCTAAAGGTCAATGTTGGTTTTTTATCCCAGCTTTTTGGAAGACACCCAAGCGATGTGTGGGGGTTTTCTCGTGAGATCGCTTTACGACAAAACGAGTTAAAAGCATACAGACTTCCATTCACCTCTTTTTATTTTGGCTCTTGGACAAGTTCATCCACTTACAATTGCCATCCTTTTTTGTAGAAGATTGATTTTATATATTTCTTTTTTTTTTTTTTTTTTTTGGGGGGAGGGGTTGTTTGATTGTTTCATTTGTTTTTTTTTCCTTTTCTTTCGCAAAATGAAAAAAATCCACCAGCAAAACAGCTGTTATGGCAAATTAAAAATATATACAACTTTGGAAATTTGAAAGCCTACCACACAAGGCCTAAAGTAGCACCTACTGGTGACCTTCCACAGGTCAAAATCAGGAGGTGGTCAGTGAAACACCTGACAGGCCTGACCACCTGTCTGAAGGTGATCAGTGTCACACTGAACAGACCCATCCACCTGTCTGAAGTTGGTCAGTGAAACGCTGGACAGGCTGGACCACCTGTGTGGGCGGAGGATTTTAAAAAATATATATGTCGTGATTTTCCAATTAGTTGAAGTTTTTTTATGCTCTCGTGGTTTTTCTATTCCTTTGCCTTTTTTCTCTGTTTAACTTTGAATTTGAAATAGGGCACCTATTCTGCACAATTTCTCTCTCATTCACCCACTTTCTCTCTCTCTCTCTCTCTCTCTCTCTCTCTCTCTCTCTCTCTCTCTCTCTCTCTCTCTCTCTCTCTCTCTCTCTCTCTCTCTCTCTCTCTATCTATCTCTCTCTCTCTCTCTCTCTCTCTCTCTCTCTATATATATATATATATATATATATATATATATCATAGTAAGAGCTCCCTTTTCTCCTATTTTTGTCACAATCACCTTTCCCGTGTGAAAATAAAACCCATAACAAATTTTTGCCGGGATATGATGCGTTTATCCTAATGTCAATCAGAGACTTTTTTACCATTTTTTTCATTATTTTGTTAACCCTTTTTTGTCATCAAAATTATACATTGCTTAAATAATGAGAAGTCTTCATGAAAAAACTCGCAATGATCGTTTACTTTTAGCTCACATCAATTTAATTAATTCTCTACTTCAATTTAACAACAAATGATTACAACCTGTACATAGATAAAGTACCCAAGATAATTGGCTTACGACTCTGCAAATTCTCAATTCTTTTTCTCGTATCTCAGAACCGGCGGTAATGATGCTCGAATTTTTAACTTCAGGATATCATCTTTAAGGAACTCCAGTAATTCAGGGAACTGTGTAGTAAAGCTACATCCCAATACTTAAAGGGATACCTTGCCATTGGTTCGATTTGAACTGATGTTGCCTTCTAGTAGGTTTCGAATTTGTCTTGTTATAATCTTACTAGTTAGACCAGAAAAATGGTTGATTGGTCCGGGGACATCAATTTACATCCATTGAGTTATGCATTTGGTAATCATCAACCAGCCACTTAGTAGATTAAAGGATAGAGCGGAGAGTATTTCGACCCCTGCTCAGAATAGTACGGCTGTCACGAGACATTTTTTATTGAATTTCAGGATTGTATTGTGTGTTATTTTTTTTCCGCAAATATGTAATAATTAAAGAGTGACTATCTTTCGAATGATCTCCTAAGGTTTCCGAGAATTGGTAAGGAAGAAAATGAAATGTTAGCCTTTATAAAGTGGGGCTCGAAAGGGATCGAGCTGGTGTTAGGATTAGAAATTAATAAAAAAAAGAATATTGGTTCAACATAAGAACGAAAAACTGGAGAAAACAGAACTAACGGCTGAAAATGCAATATCTTCACAAACTGTAGTAACACCTCCCAAAAAAAAAAAAACTTACAATAATGTTTAGGTGCCATGTCCTTTACGGGACACAACAGAATTAAAGATCACTTTTCACATACCGTAGTCAAAAGATTTGTAAGAGTTTGACATTGAATCAGCTTTTCCTTACAACAACGGACGATTTGTTTGGAAATGTTTGGTCGCCTGGCCTCAGCTGTGCGGTTCTCCAGACAAAGTCAACTGTGACTCCAGCAAACACAACAAAAACAGGCATCTCGAGTTTGCGGAGGATTGGAGATCTGGGTTAAAAAAAAAGAAAAAAAAACTGACTGAATAGGCCGGCTCAGTGTCAATAAACTGGAGCGATGCTGGGCAGACAGACAAACAAACTGTTCGGCCTCGGCAGGATCCCAGTAAACAGAATAGACAGATGGTTCGAGAGTTGAGGCTCACGTGCAGTGGAGGTATAAAAGGTTGTCACTCAACATAGGGAGGCACGACAATTCTTAAACCTTAGATTTTTATATTTCACCTCCCCTAAGCTTTCCTTCTCTATCTTTTTCTCTCACTTTCTCTGTCTGTCTGTCTGTCTCTCTCTCTCTCTCTCTCTCTCTCTCTCTCTCTCTCTCTCTCTCTCTCTAGCTCTCTCTCTCCCTCTCTCTTTGTCTCCCTCATTCTCTCCCTATCTATCTATTTATCTCTCCTCTTTCTCTTCTCTCTTTCTCTCGTTTTTTTATCTCTCTCACATCGTTCACTCCTATTCCTTTGTCTCTTAATTCTCTCCTATCTCTTTCTCTATCATTCTCTTTGTCTCTGTTACAAGGAGACGGTGCAACTAACGAAAATTTCTAAAAAATCTAGAAATTAATAACAGACATTTGCGTCCTTTTATAAATATTTTACCTGAATAATATCTACATTAAATAGTTACATGTTTGGTTCTTTTATCAAGTGGTTTAATTTGAAAAAAAAAATAATTATATTAATCTGAAATTATGTGGTTTTTGCCCATTTGACATTGGCTAGATAGTTCTTAAGGAGGGTCATTAAAGATGCTTGGTCTTATCGGGAAATTTGTTTGGATTTTGACGTTCTGAGAAATTACTCAAATTATTTCCCCTTAGAATTATAAGCTTAGCAATGTTATCAGATATGGGGAAAAGTTGTTCATTCCTTCAACGTATTTTCAAACATGCCGTGAAAGAGTGAGTTGTATTAAGCCTATAAGGGACTTTTTGAAAGCTCCTCCTATCAATCTTTTAAGTTTAAATAAATTAAACAAAGTAAACGGGCCTTTTTTTTTTGTAATCAGCATCATAGATAAAAATCACTCTCTACGTTCAATATAATTATTCTAGAAGAATTTCTTGTTTTGGCTATTTTTCATTTCCAAATAGATTAAACATTTCCAAGAAGGCAACGAAAACAACAACAGCACACACACACAGCTGAATTCGTGAAAGGTTTAGTAAATAGAAATGCAGGTCACTTTGACAAATTTTTGGTCGATGATAGAACGAAATTACTTTTGTTTTTGTTTTTTGTTGTTGTCGTTTTTTGTTGTTGTTGTTGTTGTTGGTTGTTTTTTTTTATGTGTCTTTGTTGTTGTTTTTTTTTTTTTTTTTTGTTTTTTTTTTTAATTTTTTTTTTTTTTTTTTTTTTTTTTTTTTTTTTTTTGGGGGGGGGGGTGTTGGGGGGTTTTTGTTACTCAAAAGCCAATCTCCACCTCCAATAATTGCCTCTCAAATTATAATCACACCTGTCTAGCGTTCCAGTTACGAATCATAAAACATTGTTCCAAATCACTCCAATATTGCTCCAATAGTTCAATATAAAAGTCTCACGAAAAAGTTCTACTCAATAGTATCACTGACTTTTAACGACTAAAAAAGGGATGCATTGAAAGTTTAAATGAACTGGCCTGATTATAAAAATAAATATAGATCCTGAGTTATTTTTTTAGAAATTTATTGGCGCTGACACAAGGATTTTATTTGTTTAAGTTACTTTGAACACACAAACTGGATAAAACCGATATGCATAATTTTCAGAGTAATTGTATCATATTGTTAGCTAATTCTGAGACCACGATACATGAAATCCAATTTAGCCTGTTAAACGACATTCTGTGCATCAAACATGAAGTCAAACAATACAAACGGGTTAATTGCTCTATCGAATATTATTATCTCGATGCAAACTTATAAAAATTGATTTTTTTAGACTTGGTCAAGTGTAATCGTGCGTCATCATGACGTCAGTTTGTTTACTCTCGATCAGCGCCAACCTTTATTCTCTCCCTTTCAAACCACAACCGCTCAATCCGATTAAAACAACAAGCAATTGCGTGAACCTCTGTTAATGTTGACTTGTCAATACAGACACAAAATTCATCTCCAAAACACGCCGGTAATTTTATAATACTCCATTGTAAATCAATCTAAACGTCCAAGGAAGGCAAACCTCAAAAGTTTGCACTTCATCGTTTTTCCAATTTGCTGAAAACGGTGCATGGACTTTACCCTAATACCTCAGTCATGCGATACCGGTAATTCGATTCCAAACTAACTTTGGCTTCAATTTACTCCAATTTATTCGATCAATCTCAGAAGAGCCGCTCCCTTCAAAAGTATAAACAGAATCATTACATCATAAAATTTCTCAGGAACTCGAAACACGGAAAATTAATACCGGGGTACAAGAATAATTTTTTTACTATCCTTTATTCAGTTTATTTTGATTAAAGCCGAAACGTGATGTCAGTAATTTCCGGTTATTTCTCAAATTACTTTAGAATTACTTTGCGCTATTTAATTCATACTTTGTTCATTCTTTCCAGCATATATTTAATTTCTGCGCATGTGCAGCAGCAACATCTAACCTATTTAAATCATAATCATTTTTTCCTCTTTATTTTGGTCATTATGAATCTCTATGTCCAGTTTTTGCGTTTCTTTGTCCCTCTCTGTTTGTTTGTTTGTTTCTTTCAAATTTCCTTCTATGCCCATATCCTCTCTTTCTCTCTGTTTGTCTCTCTTTCCCTATCTCTCTTTGTTCCTCTCTTTTCTTTCACTACCTTTACTTTACTTTACTGTCAATCTCAATATCTAATTCTCTCCATCTCTCTATCAAGTTTATGTCTCTCTGTATATATATATATATATATATATATATATATATGTATCCACCTACCTATCTAACTAGCTTTCAGTCTATTTCTCTATTTATCTCTCTATCTGTTAAGTCATTCATTTCCCACCGTTAGCTTCTGACAGAAGGTTTCAGCCAAGAGTAAGGATAAAAGAGATAAAAGAGATAAAAGAGATAAAAGACCTCTGAAGCTGAAAGTTCTTCCCTTGGATTAGTGTAAATAAAGGACTTATTTAAGTAGGCCTCTCAGTTTTTGTTTACTCAATGGGATTGAGAGTATCCTTTTTCAGCGATGCTATCAATATCTCTATCATATTTTCCCCAGTTCCGCGAAGTTCGACACAAAAAATAAGAGTAAGAATAGGCAGTTTATAAAGATAAAAATCATTTCGTGTGTAGGGGAATCTTACCGGTTCAAAAGCTCTGACGCTAATATTAATAGTCAGGATTTTGCTGATTCATGTCAATGAAAATAAAAGAAAAACTCGGCAAAAACTAGATCCACGGAACACTCAACCAAATGCTTTTTATTGCGAGACGGAGGCCACGGTTTTTATTTGAGAATCATAATATGTGGAAAGATCGCATTCTTTTTAAACTTCAAAACTGGACAGTCTATGATCAAATCTGTAGTGTAGTCTTTTTCAACCAGAAATAATTCTAGTGGTTGTTGCTTAAAAAGTAAATCGGCGTCTTTATTCTAATTTGAAAATGTGAGGAAGAACCTATAGGCAAAAGTCAAAGACAAGATAAATTAAAACATGTTAAGAGAAATCTTACATTCAGCTATCAAAAACAATACTTAACATCATGATTAAATTAAGTATCGAAAGACCAGTTTGAATAAACTATGATAACTGTGGGATCGAGGCAACATGTTTTACATTATCTGCGGGCGGTTATTCCTTTAAAAATGATAAAGTACGATTTATAAAACGTAAATTTTCGTTTTCCGTACGCTTTCCGTGAGATCACTGAACAAAACGCTCGAGAAAAATTAATGTTGAATTTCCCGGAAATCTGTTGCTGTCCCGGATACCATCAGTAGGGTAACAACGATACTGGCAACCATTGAATTTCATTTCCGTCTTTAGCAAGTAAAATGCGATATGTGGCTTTCTAGCTACCTCTAGATACCATATTAAATGTCCGTATTGTTTTTGAACTGTCTCAAATATAGGTTGGAAGCGAATCATGACTTCAAAAGCTTCTTTGAGGATAACAATCATCTTTTGCAACTTCTTCTTTATTAGTGGGGTGATAAACATCCTTTATGTTCATCTGCCTTACGGCAACACGGCAGCAAAATATCCGTTGTTGATTTTCCTACAACTGGCGGATGACGTCCTAGCGACCAAAACATTGTGCACTGCCCACCCTGTACAGTTTGTCTTTCTATTTTTGTGTTGATAAGAAGCCGTACGGCTGAAGGCATGTCTGTACGCTGAGGTAGGAGTCTGGTTTTGGAAACCATTGCCGGAGTGAAGATGTATTTCTTAACAAACATACTAGTATGTGTGGGGAGAGATAGAGACAGACCGATAGAGAAAGAGAGAAACAAAGTGAGAGATAGAACGAGAAAGGCAGAGAGACGGACAAACACACAAAGACAGATAGTGACAGAGATACAGGGAGAGAAACAGAGAGAGAGAGAGAGAGAGAGAGAGAGAGAAAGGCTACTTTAAGTTTTCGTCGGTAGCTGTCTTAAAAAAATAACCCTTTACAAATCATATAAGAAAGATTTTTCTTTTCTCAAGTCCTGAAGATAATGAACTTTTTTTACCACCGGATGGTCCCTGATGGCCGTGACCCCACCTTTCTCCCGGGATACACCTGGAGACACCTGCAGTACGTTGATATCCAGGTATAAACCCGAGAACGCTGGTTCGCATTCCACTGGAGGTCTCTCACACTGCACAATGTCCTCAGTTCAAGTCGGAGTTTTGTTGAGCTAAATCGATGGTGGTGAAAGGATCACAAGAAATGTGACCTTACCACAGAGTTTTCGTTACGCCTTCCGTTGAAGCCTTCGGGAAACGGAAACGTGACATAAAGATGACGCTGGAAAACTTTACTCTGCAGGAAAGGAAATACTGTTTTCTTCTGCTTTGTCTAACATTGCATTCTCTGTTAAAGTCTTGTATATATGCATGCTTAAACCTATGATATTTGGAGAAAAAGTTTGGGCTTTATGAATTTTTTTTTTACTGTTGCGTTTTCATGGTCTATTTATTCCCTTTTGTATTTTTTTTTTTTTTTTGTTTTTCATTTATTTATTTAAGTTAAACCATTAGAAGAAACATTTTGTTATAATCAAAATTTGTTTGCGAAGAAGAAACGTATTTTTGGTGCTATGTAATAGTTTCATCGCCCAAAGTGACGTAACAAGAGTATCGTAGTATAATAAAACTGGAAAGTTTTTGACAATCTTACAGACAATTTTCTTGGAATTCTTTTTATAACCTAACACAAACAAGACTGAACCTTCTGAATCATAATCATTTGCTGATGTCTTCTTTTTGATACGGCAATACTCGATAGTGTAGGTAGAAGCCAGGTGTAACGCGGTATCACAGGGCAGACACTCAGTAGACTTGTTAACAAAACTTGCTCAATGGTTTTGTTCAGAAAGTGACCACCTTTTCACTTTGTAATACTTATTTCAACGTTTCTTTTTACGTGCAGCTTGGTTTTTATTTCTTTATTTTGATGTTAAAGACCATACTGGAAGCTTGGACGGGTGGGTTTTTTTTTTCTTGTTTTTGTTGGTGGGTATTTTTGTGGCTTAACAACGTATTGTTATTCTGATGATAGAACGTTTCTTTATTTCTTTGTTCGTATGATTGTTTGTTCTAATTGTTTGTAGCAGTGGCACTGACAGTACAATGAATACAGTGTATTTCACAAAAGTACCAAGTCTGCGGTCAGTTTTAACCAGTTTCCCTTTAACTCAATTTGAGAGCCATTTTTCTACTGTTTTGGGCAGAGAAAATATAAAAATAAGTATTTTAATTATATACGTTTATCTGAAATACTTAAGTCAAATGGGGATTTTATATAACTTGGATACACTAACGTCAATGATGAAGAAGGGTAAAAAAAAAAGAGAGAGAGAAATGATATTAGTAGGGCATCTATAGAGATAAAGGCAGACAGAGAGAGAGGGGGAGAGAGAGAGAGAGAGAGAGAGAGAGAGAGTAAAAGGGAAGAGATGAAGATACAACTCCAAAAAATAAAAAAGGAAAACTTACAATAACGTGTAAGTGCCCGATCCTTTACGAGAAGACAACAGAGTTCAAGATCGCTTTTCACATACCACAGTCAAAATATTTGTAAGAGTTTGACACCGGATCAGCTTTTCCTTACAACAACGGCCGCCAGTTTGTTTGGAAATGTTTGGTCGACTGGGCTTCAGCTGTGCGGCTCGCTAGAGGAAGTCAACTTCAAGTCCGGGAAATATAACACAGACAGGCATCTCCACTCTGCGGAGATCTGGAGATCTGGAGGAAAACGACTGACTGAATAGGCCGGCTCAGTGTCAATAAACTGGAGAGATGCTGGACAGACAGACAAACAAACTGTTGGGCCTCGACTGGGTCTCAGTGAGCAGGATAGATAGACAGGTTTGAGAGTTGTGGCTCACGTGCAGTGGAGGTATAAAGGGAGACATTAACACAGGGATGGCTAGACAAGACTCACGCATTGAGTTCCTATTTCACGTCCTCTAAGCCTTCGTTCTTTCTCTCTCTCTCTCTCTCTCTCTCTCTCTCTCTCTCTCTCTCTCTCTCTCTCTCTCTCTCTCTCTCTCTCTCTCTCTCTTTCTCTTTCTCTCTCTCTCTCTCTATCTATCTATCTATCTATCTTTCTCGCCTTTTTATTTTCTTTCTCTATCTCTCCTATCTTTCTCCTATCTCCCTCTTACCTGCGTCTCTTCTAAGTCCCTCCTATGTATCTATTCTATTTATTTCTATCGTAACTTTCTCTCAAGTCTTTTTCTATTAACCTCTCTGTCTCTGTTACAAGGAGATAACGCAATTATTTAAAAATAAAAAACCTATAAATCTAAAACAGACAATGGTGATTTTTTTGGTTTGTCTTGATCTTTCGTTTCGCTTGGAAGACACGAATCAAACTTACAACAGGACAGCTCATCTTTAGTCTGATGGGGCGAAGTCGAGATAACAGACCCAAAATCGTCTTAGCGTAGTCGAAACCAACAAACATCGGATACCATGATTTCCCTGAAGTCTACCGAACAAATTGTTTTGTGAAGCATCATTTGCGCCTTTAAATAATTGTTTTACCTGAATAATCTCTATATTAAATAGATAAATGTTTAGTTATTTATCAAGTGTACTTTAATTGGAAGAGAAAATTACATTAATTCGAATGTGAATGATTAATGGCCACCTTAGATAGGCTGGCGTGGATTTCTTAAGAGGGGATCATCAAATATGCTCCGACTTTTAGGGATTTTGTTTAGATATTGACTTTCTGAGAAATTTACTCAAATTGTTTCCCCGTAGATTGATATAAGCTTAGCAATGCTTTCAATATGGGAAATTCCGTCATGGCAAAAAAAATTTCAAACATGACGTCAAAGGCTAGGTTTGTTTCAGCCTCACGGGACTTTATTTTAGCAGGTCACAGAAATCTTGCAAGTATAAATAAATTAAACAAGGTAAACGGGTCCGTTATTTGATGAGCATCATAGATAGAAATTACTATCCACATTCGTTATAAAGCGCTATTGCGCTATTTTTCATTTCCATATAGATGAGTCATTTGCAAGAAAATAACAAAACCGCTAGCACCAACAAAACACACAGCCAAAAGGTTTGGTAAGTGTGAATTCTAGTCACCGCGACAAGTCGTTAAGCGATCATAGAACGAAATGAAAATGAAACTTTTTCATGCCCTTCAGGTTTTCTTTTTTCAATTTAGCCTTCCACTTATTTACAAAATAGAGAATAAAAAACCTGTAAATTAAAAAGGCTCGCAACTTAAAGTGTAGACAACGCTAAATTATGATA
>JAWDGP010007816.1:0-7500 GCA_033675545.1 Elysia crispata | reverse complement strand
TTTTTATTTTGTTTACCATATTTGTAAGTCCAGAAACGAAACCAAATATTTTAACTTTGAAAGTGAAATCAGTAGCTCCGCGCACACTTGAGACAGTCCAGATTTCAATCCCTGTGTGATTTCTTAATAAGTAGAATATATCAAATACAGAATTATCAATATACGACTTCTCCCGTATACCGAATTATCAATATACGATTTCTCCCGTATATCGCATTATCAAAATATGAGTTCTCCCGTTTATCGCATTATCAATATACGACTTCGCCCGTATACCGAATTATCAATATACGACTTCTCCCGTATATCGCATTATCAAAATATGAGTTCTCCCGTTTATCGCATTATCAATATATGAGTTCTCCCGTACATCGCATTATCAATATACGACTTCTCCCGTATATCGAATTATCAATATACGACTTCTCCCGTATATCGCATTATCAATATATGAGTTCTCCCGTATACCGAATTATCAATATATATGTTCTCCCGTATATCACATTATCACTATATTAGTTATCCCGTATATCACATTATCAATATATGAGTTCTCCCGTATATCGCATTATCAATATATGAGTTCTCCCGTATATCGCATTATCAATATATGAATCCTCCCGTATAACGCATTATCAATTTATGAATCCTCCCGTATATCGCATTATCAATATATTAGTTCTCCCGTATATCGCATTATCAATATATGAGTTCTCCCGTATGTCGCATTATCAATATATGAGTTATCCCGTATATCGCATTATCAATATATGAGTCCTCCCGTATATCGCATTATCAATATATGAATCCTCCCGTATATCGCATTATCAATATATGAATCCTCCCGCATATCGCATTATCAATATATGAGTTCTTCCGTACATCGCATTATCAATATATGAATCCTACCGCATATCGCATTATCAATATATGAATCCTCCCGTATATCGCATTATCAATATATGAGTTCTTCCGTACATCGCATTATCAATATATGAGTTCTCCCGTATGTCGCATTATCAATATATGAGTTCTCCCGTATGTCGCATTATCAATATATGAGTTCTTCCGTATGTCGCATTATCAATATATGAGTTCTCCCGTATGTCGCATTATCAATATATGAGTCCTCCCGTATATCGCATTATCAATATATGAGTTCTTCCGTATGTCGCATTATCAATATATGAGTCCTCCCGTATATCGCATTATCAATATATGAGTTATCCCGTATATCGCATTATCAATATATGAGTCCTCCCGTATATCGCATTATCAATATATGAGTTCTCCTGTATGTCGCATTATCAATATATGAGTCCTCCCGTATATCGCATTATCAATATATGAGTTCTTCCGTACATCGCATTATCAATATATGAATCCTCCCGTATATCGCATTATCAATATATGAATCCTTCCGTATATCGCATTATCAATATATGAATCCTCCCGTATATCGCATTATCAATATATGGGTTCTTCTTTATATCGCATTATCAATATATTAGTTCTCCCGTATATCGCATTATCAATTTATGAATCCTCCCGTATATCGCATTATCAATATATGGGTTCTTCTTTATATCGCATTATCAATATATTAGTTCTCCCGTATATCGCATTATCAATATATGGGTTCTTCTTTATATCGCATTATCAATATATTAGTTCTTCCGTACATCGCATTATCAATATATGGGTTCTTCTTTATATCGCATTATAAATATATTAGTTCTCCCGTATATCGCATTATCAATTTATGAATCCTCCCGTATATCGCATTATCAATATATGAGTTCTCCCGTATATCGCATTATCAATTTATGAATCCTCCCGTATATCGCATTATCAATATATGAGTTCTCCCGTATATCGCATTATCAATATATGAGTTCTCCCGTATATCGCATTATCAATATATGAGTTCTCCCGTATATCGCATTATCAATATATGAGTTCTCCCGTATATCGCATTATCAATATATGAGTTCTCCCGTATATCACATTATCAATTTATGAATCCTCCCGTATATCGCATTTTCAATATATGAGTTCTCCCGTATATCGCATTATCAATATATGAGTTCTCCCGTATATCGCATTATCAATATATGAGTTCTCCCGTATATCACATTATCAATTTATGAATCCTCCCGTATATCACATTATCAATTTATGAATCCTCCCGTATATCGCATTATCAATATATGAGTTCTCCCGTATATCGCATTATCAATATATGAGTTCTCCCGTATATCACATTATCAATTTATGAATCCTCCCGTATATCGCATTATCAATATATGAGTTCTCCCGTATATCGCATTATCAATATATGAGTTCTCCCGTATATCGCATTATCAATATATGAGTTCTCCCGTATATCGCATTATCAATTTATGAATCCTCCCGTATATCGCATTATCAATATATGAGTTCTCCCGTATATCGCATTATCAATATATGAATCCTCCCGCATATCGCATTATCAATATATGAATCCTCCCGTACATCGCAATATCAATATATTAGTTCTCCCGTATATCGCATTATCAGTATATTAGTTCTCCCGTATATCGCATTATCAATATATGAATCCTGCCGCATATCGCATTATCAATATATGAGTTCCCCCGTATATGAATTACCAATATATAAGCTCCTGTGTATCACATTATCATTATACGAATATGTTAATTTGTGGCCAAAAATATTAACTAATAATATCAATGTTCGTTATGTATGATATATTGATAATTAAGTTTCTGATTTGTAAGCAAAATATCAAGTTTTCGAGTAGTCAGCTGGATAATTTCTCAGTTTCCTGCTGGACTTGTCTACTGTCGCGGGTTGTTTACTGGGTGGGTTTATGGCGGACTGCTGCCAGGCTGGTGTCGCTTCACGGTCGTCACGCCCCACTGATCACAGGCTCGGGGCAAGGGAACGGGGGACGGGATTGAGTTCAGACCGTGACAGTTGATCAAAATGGCGAGTAATCGAGGGTTTTTTTTCATTGTTGTTTTCTCTCCTTTCTTATGAAAAAGAGTTAATGATTCTTTAGAAGAAAATGAAAGAGCAAAGCTGATAACTCGGGAATATTTGAGGCCAGGATTTTATTAAATCTAAGTGGGTTTTTTTTTTTAATTTCCTTAACCATTTTGTTAGTTTTCAAATCATTTGCTATAACCACTTGGTTCTTTTTTCTTTTCTTGTTTTTTTGGTTTGTTTTTTTTCTCTTTTCTTTTCTATTTGTTTGTTTTTGGGAGTTTTTTGTTTTGTTTTCTTTTGTTTTGTTTTTTATGTTTTTTTTTTTTTGCTTTTTTTTTGCCTCATTTACTGTGTCCGTTGATATCACGCAACACACCCAAACTAAGCTTAACTTTATTTATTTATGTATTTTTTTATTCTCTTATCTTCGTTAATGTTATATCCGTGCGTGACGGGGGCCTGATCATCTTCGAGGCGGAGCAGTCTACAGTGACATGTTATTAAGTCACCACCCTAGGGACAGAAGTTAAAACAGTTGCTGGCGCGGCGACAGCGAAACGTCAGTGGTCTATAAACTTTGCTGCTAGAGAAATTTAAACATAATCGAAATGTATCGCTTTGGCTTCGTAAGAAATAAATAGAACTCTCGTAATCTCTGATGCTTCTGTCTTGCCGTTTAGTGGGGATCAAAATTTGACGAGAGAGAAAACATTTATAAAATTATCCCGTTTTTATTTTTTTCGTCAGGGAATACATCAGATTCCATCATTAACGAAAAGTGCGCAAAAACTCCCGGAAGCTGCAGGATTCATTTCGCAAATGAGTGTAAAAATGTATCAGCTGAGAAGTTTTCACGGTGTTATTAGAAGATCCGGTTGCTTCAGATCTCCTGTAGACATCACCCTTTGTGCACGGGTGGTGTTTACTTCATAACTTTCAGGCACATCCGGCGTGTTTTAGGGTTGGGTTGTTGTTTTTTTTTGGTTTTTGGATGTTTTTTTTTTTTGTTTTGTTTTGTTTGTTTGTTTGTTTGTTTTTGTTTCGTTTTTTTTTTTTGTTTGTTTTTTTTCCAAGATAAAAAGGAAGCAGCATTGTGTTGTTCTTTGTTACTTTTTTTTTTTAATTTCATTTTTTTTAACTTGCGTCATAGCTCTTTGGAAAATTAATCCCAAACTAAAAGTACGCATAATTGTTTTAATAAACAAATTGAAATAAGGTATCAGGACAGTTTAATCTAGGATTGTTTCACGGGTCGAGATGCCATGGGTTTTTTTTGCATTATTTCGCTGGAGCTTTTTACATCATATAAATATTAGAGTGGTTCATAAACTTGATACATGCCTCAGGGGGCGGTCGTCAGTACCGAAAGGTCTGGTGGAGGCATTGACTGGACCAGCGTCTTGGTTCCATCCAATGATATTTTTCTCTCTCATTCTCTGCGCATCTGTTGGTAAGTAGGCGCTTCGTCATGATGACGGTGAAGAGCCGTACCTAGTGCTCAACATTAGACGTAGATCTAGGTTCAGGATTTTGTCAAAAAATAGAAAAAACCCTTAAAAGTTGAAAGTATTCATGTAGGATTTTACTAAAATTCACAGAATATTTTCATGTTTTTCCGTTGAAAAAAAAAAAGAATCAGATTTTGTGAACTTTTGTTGCGAATGCGGGAGTGTTAAGTCCTGCTGGTAGATGACTTTCAACATGGATGCCTAGTTACTACATCTTACGTAACATCGGTTTAGCGGATAGTTAACTTTCGCCACGATGATCCTTCAAGAAACGAAACTTTTTTTTGCACGATAAATTCTCTTCACACCTGTTTTTCTTTTTTTTTTTTTTCGCGAATGAAACTTTATGCGATGAGGGTGTAATTTAATTCGTCTTACCTGCATAGTGGTTTTTTTTTTATTTATTTAAAAACTGCCTCTTTTTTCACATCAAAGCAATGTAGCAGACATTTGTGTTTTCAAACTGTCTCCCTACTTTCTGATATTCCCATTTCGGTACAAAGCAAATGTTATTTCAAAATTGTCAGTCCACCCCATCAGTGACCCAAGACATGCAGGTTTGAACCCGCCCAGTAGAAGAATGTCAATGCTCGCTAGGTGTGAGCCCCAGCTTGCTGCTGCTTCAGGCTCTCTCATCTCTCGGGTGACCTTTGATTGGTTTAGCTGGATCAGCACATTGCGCTAAAATCAATACACCATAGTTTCTTTGTTTTGTTTTGTTTTGTTTTTGTTGCTTTCAGCATCTACCCCGACCAGTTTTTCAATCTTCGGAAAATTAAAATCTGCGGTTTCTCATGCAAAGGTTATTTTTTCAAGATGTACGTCAAAATTATATTACTTTTTTGTTTCTTTGTTGTTATTTTTTTGTTTGTTTGTTTTATTGTATTGTTTTTCGTTTTTTGTTTTTCGTTGATCGACATCTAAGTTACCTAATTGTATTTATTATATTTATAAATGTATTCCAAAATGAAAAGAAATGGTAATTATAGTTATTTGTAACGGAGTTTCTCTTTGATTAAATTGAGTTTTTCTTGTTCTTCATATTCATTCTTTGTTTCAATTTGCTTGTTTTGCTTCTGTGCTGGCTTTGTTTTGTTTGTTTTTATTTTGTTTTCTTTTTTGTGTGGTTTTTTTAAATTGTTTTGACTTTTTTATTTTCTTTTGTATTTTATTTGTTCTTAATTGTTTGGGTTTTTTTTTCAACTAGACTTTTTGTAGCTTAGTCTTTTTCATGATTATTATGAAGCTGAAAAGAGCTCTTAGTTCTAAAGTATACTGAGGAACAATGGAAAGGTTTTGTTTTTTAAAGATATATTCTTTTTAAAAAATGTGCCATATTTATATTAAAGTCGCATCCACCTTTGCGTAGTCTTGTTTTCCCGAACTCATCATCAAATTATTGATTGGGATGGAAGCAAGTTTGAGGTTCCGGTGAAGAGACACGACTAATATTTTTTTTTAAATGTAAACTAGAGAAAATGAATTACGCTTAGTTATACAATAGTGAGAAAATTGCTCTGTCGCTACTGTTTCTAAGCAAACCGAAACAGTAAAGTCTGTTAGTATAACAGGTTTCCCTTATTCATGAGTTTAAGTACCAGCTGATACTCCCCAGTAATGGCAAGACTTGTCTATATATGCAGGCGCTAATGTTTTTTAAAGCGCTTAAAACAATTGATATGCAAACAAAAACTGAATGATTTAAAATCATTTACTAAGGATTGGTAAAGCAAAGTGTGGATATAATTTTCTTCTATCTCTAGTTAAACAAAATATTGACGGATGACTGAACGAACCAAAGTTCTTTTTGACTACCATTGCTGTTGAAGACAGATACATTCAGACATCATTATTTTTTCCAGTTATAATATAACTTTACCCATCCCTCATTACGACTGGAAGCAGTCATTATTGTAGAAGGTACCTGCACCATGATGGCTAGCACATAATGTTCATCCACAGAAATAAAACTAATACCAGCTTAGCATCGATCTGTTCAGCCAAGCGTATCAGACGGAATTACTTGGAGCTCGGAACTCGGTACTCTCTCTATAAATAGCGCCCTTCTCCGTAATCGCCCATGAATTATTTCTGATGCATCGGTCCTTTGCAGAAACCGCCATTAATTTTAGGACAGTCTTCAACTTCTAGCAGGCTCTTCAATTCTTCCAAAGAGAATTAAACATGAAGGGTTGTGACCTTCACGCATGCAACACTTATAATTACTATTGTAGAGTCAAGTGCCGGAGGAAAATGGGTAAAAATGTCTATAGTTTGAGCCTCTTCGAAACAAGTAAGACATTTTAGGTCATTCTCTTTCCTATACGGATTGAAAAAAGAAGAGGGAAAAATGTGTGTGTGTGTGTGTGTGTGGTGAGGGGGGGGGGAGAGGGGGACGTCGCTCGTTGTGCAAAGAGATTGTTGGAGGCTAGAAATTAGAAATAGAACGTCATGTAGTCTTATTTCAAGACTTCTCTCTATTCTTTCGTCTCTCTGTCTCTTTCTCCCTTACTCTCTTTCTATCTCTCTCTATCTTTCTGCCTCTCTCTATCCTCTTCAATGTCTTTTCTTTTCCTTTTTTTTTGGTGTTTTTCCCTTTGGTTTTTTTTTGTTGTTTATGTTATTTTCAATGCTTGGCTTTATCCCCATCGCCTCTTGAGTTTCGGTGCGACATTTATTTAGTTATTCCGTCTCTGGAGCTGTCGTGCTGTAGGAGGGCAGGAGTTTCGGTGCCACATTTATTGAATCATTCCGTCTCTGGAGCTGTCGTGCTGTAGGAGGGCAGGAGTTTCGGTGCCACATTTATTGAGTTATTCCGTCTCTAAAGCTGTCGTGCTGTAGGAGGGCAGGAGTTTCGGTGCCACATTTATTGAGTTATTCCGTCTCTGGAGCTGTCGTGCTGTAGGAGGGCAGGAGTTTCGGTGCCACATTTATTGAGTTATTCCGTCTCTGGAGCTGTCGTGCTGTAGGAGGGCAGGAGTTTCGGTGCCACATTTATTGA
>JAWDGP010007815.1:0-10834 GCA_033675545.1 Elysia crispata | reverse complement strand
GACCACTCTGTGAAAACCATCTTTGTCCATTGAATACCTTGGGTGATTTATTTTGACAGGGACTATAACTCCAAAATCATGTAATAAAAATGAAGAAAAAAAGAGACTTGAATATTTAACGACTTGGAAACACCTATAGCAGTTCAGAATGTGAAATTTCAAGCCACAGTAGGATTATAATGTATATGTATATGTTTGCTGTATATGCCAACTTACATCTTTTGGTGCATGAGTGGACACGATCAAATCTTTGGTAATACAGTACTGTATTCTTTTCCACGTTATAATGAATAAAAATGTTTACTACCATAAACAATTTGTAGCTCCACTTTTTGGGCGCCACACTGTATTTTCTCAAAATGAACCTTGTACAAGAATGTTTGAGAACCACTGATAAACCAATATCAAAAGAATTTGATTCAATCCACGTTGGGGCCTCACATGCATATGTGCCTCCATACAATACATTGATTTAAGGAACGTACTATAAGTAAAAAAAAAAAAAAACAAACAAAGCGTTAATAATTTTTTTGCGTTTTTAATGCCGTTCAATATAAATACACACACACACACACACACACATATATATATATATATATATATATATATATATATATATATATATATATATATATATTTATATATGTTCACCCACATACAGTTAAATGACTACATGCAAAGAAAGTTTACCCTGTAGGTTTTTAATGAGACCATTATCTCTGATAACCACATGAACGTAATCCAAATCCCATCGTTGAAATACGGGCTCGATCTGTCCTGTTTTTGAGAAACCCGAAAACACTGGAGCAAGACATGGTCTTCTGACGTCGCGGTTTGCAGCGACGAAGCTGAGCCTGTACACCAAGACCGAAGTGTTGCTCTCTATGGTAAAGTATTCAGTGGTGGAGATAGAAAATTCTCGTATTTCTCCCGCTCTTTTAAGAAATATTTCGCTGGCGCGTTCTCTGCTAGCGGTGGGTCCAGCTTAAAAGAGTGCGAAGAAAGTAGAATGTATTATTTTTAAAATGAAACAAAGACTAGCTTATTCTGTAGCTTTATTTCAAAATCCTTTGAAACGCATTTTAGAGTTGTAGTGGTAGTAGTGGTAGTAGCAGCAGCAGCAGCAGTAGCAGCAGCAGCAGCAGCAGCAGCAGCAGCAGCAGCAGTAGCAGCAGCAGTACCAGCAGCAGCAGCAGCAGCAGCAGCAGCAGCAGCTGTAGCAGCAGCAGCAGCAGCAGCAGCAGCAGCAGCAGCGTTAAGCGGCAGCAGCAGCAGCAGCAGCAGCAGCAGCAGCAGCAGCAGCAGCAGTGGCAGCAGCAGCAGCAGCAGCACCAGCAGCAGTGGCAGCAGCGGCAGCAGCGGCAGCAGCAGCAGCAGCAGCAGCAGCAGCAGTAGTGGTAGTAGTAGTAGTAGTAGTAGTAGTAGTAGTAGTAGTAGTAGCAGCAGCAGCAGCAGCAGTGGTTGTGATGGTGGTTGTGGTTGCAACTGTAGTAGCAAAAATCATTGTTGCAGCTGTCATAGCTGCAGGAATAAGAAATACATTGAAACATTCATCTTCCTCATAAGGCTTTTAACGTGGCCGCTATCCTCAATACGTATAAGGCAGTCGCAAATTTGCAACAACAACAAAATATTAAAAATATTAAAAATCTGAAAAGCTTTGGAGCATTACTGTGATTTTAGTATTGTTCGCAAGAGCGACGACTCTGTAGGTTTCCGGAGAAGTTAATCCGCTTGGTGGGGCACAATAATGTCTCTTAAGGCCTTGGCTCACTGGTTGCGCCTGTATCATGTAAACACTCTCCAGAACACATCCCTGTAAGAGAGGGAAAAAGTGGGTTGAACCGATTAAAAAAAAATCCATGGTCTTCAGTTGTTGTATTTTGGGTTTTTTTTTTTTTAAATGTATGCTAACTAAAGAAACGTGAGTTTAGTTTTTGAAGGAAAAAAAAAATAAAACACTAACGACAGAGACAGTAACAGTTATCTTTACAATCTACGAGAACAAAAAAGTCAAATGCTTTTTGTTTAATATATTTTAATAATTTAGTAGATTGAGTTTGAGAAAGCAAGGTGAATATTCACAAACGTAGTGCGATGAGAGAATAGATTATTATCGATTATGAGGGAACAAATAATTGATCTATCTACATACTTACAACTTATTCATCAATAAGTTAGTGATCAATCAATTAATCTTCTATCTATCTACCTTTCTATCAAACAATGTTATCTGCATCAATCTCTCTATCTCCATCTATCGATCTATATCAACACAATAAACCTTTTTTTGTAATTAGCTTTCTACCTTTACATCTATAAATTGAGTAAGCTTCCTCTAAGTCTATATATCTATCTATCTATATCAACACAATAAACCTTTTTTGTAATTATTAGCCTTCTACCTTTACATCTATAAGTTGAGTAAGCTTCCCCTTAGTTTATCTATCTATCTATCTATATCAACACAATTAACCTTTTTTTGTAATTAGCTTTCTACCTATACATCTATAGTAATAATTGAGTAAACTACCCCAGTCTCTTGACGCATCACGTGACCGGCCAACCAGATTTTGCCATTCTTCTCGATACTTCGTCCAAGAAGAAAAATTGTGTGTACTATGTACCTAAAAATCCTTCAGTTTTAAAGTGTTTGTGAAGATGATCACCTATGAAATTACCTGGTACTGGAAATTAAAGAACTGCATGTGATGCAGTTGGTTTACTTTTGTAAATATGATACGAAAAGAACCAACGATAGGTAGAGATCTTTCTACTATTTCCTTAGTAGTTACGTTTATTGAAGGAAGCGATGTATACACTCGTACTCTGCTACAGCCTATTAACACCTGGAGAGTAGTGGACTTGGTACAAGTACTCAACTTTGCTCGAGGTAAGAAAACTTGCAAAGGAATTAACTGTTATTATGATGAACTTGCCGTTTTTGCGAAGTAGAAAAAGCTATAGAATTGTTGTTGTTGTTGTTGTTGTTGTTGTAGTTGTTGTTTTGTTTTGTTTTGTTGTTTATTTCTTGCTGTTTTTTTAGTTTTCTTTTCTTTATTTTTTTGTTTTACATTGTTTTGCTGTTTTTTTTGGTTTTTTTTTTTTTTTTTTTTTTTTTTTTGCAAAATTCAAATCATCGTCGTCAGATCAAATTCCAAATATTGCAATTTATTTACAGCTTTGCAAAATGAGATATCACGGTTACATCCAAGAACACAATGTTGATTGAACCTTGGGTAATTCAAAGTCGAGGTGAGAGATTTTCTAAAGGATAAACAAGCTGTTTTTGGACAAGATGAATTTACCCTGCATTTCCCAATAAAATTCTATACGGAGACCAACCAGATAAACATTTCTATCTCTATTTGAATCAACTTTGTCAGTTCTAACTATGCTCAAAAGTTTAGAAAAATAGCTCACCATAATAATTATTATGCAAAAGTTTACTCACTTTGGTGGCTCGGCCTGCATGTCAGCATAATTATCATCTCATGACTAGGTTTATCGCGACAGATGCGTCATGTTTGTTTTTGGTAACTATCACACTGATAGTCAATGAAATTAACAACACACTAGATGGCATCTTCAAATTGGATTAACGGAAACGATTGGTTTCAAGTTAGTGTAATGAATTTTCCAATGTTTCAGATGAATATTTACTTATAACAAGAAAAAGTGTTCTGCTTCAAATCCTATTCAGCATTAGGTACTGTCCTAAACAAACTTTTTAAGAAATTATGATTGACTTTCACATTCAAAGTGCACGCGCAAGGGGGGAAACATCGAGAGAGAAATAACTTAAAACCTAAATGACTACGTAAAGAGAGGGCAATAGACAAAGAGTGCCTAGTCCTTATCCAAAACAAGCCCGTTTCCAAACAGTAGTTTGCTTTTTGATAAATGTGGGGCAATATGAGAAGTCGCTCAACTCACTCCTTTATACATCTCTGGTGTTATCATTGATACCCACGGCCTTGAAGTGCCACCCTCAAGATATAATAGGATTAAAAATTCTCATGTATATGTGTTATGAACATTCAAATGTGGCGTGACTATAGCCGATATACTACCCCTTGTAAGTTCTTGAAATATTCAGTAGCCAGTGTGTTAGTCCTCAAACCGTTGTAATTATTTCCATTGTCCTAGCATTAATAAACAATTATAGTTATTTCCATTATCCTAGAATTAATAAACAATTTTAATTATTTCCATTGTCCTAGCATTAATAAACAATTATAATTACTTCCCTTATCCTAGCATTAATAAACAATTATAATTATTTCCATTATCCTAGCATTAATAAACAATTATAATTATTTCCATTGTCCTAGCATTAATAAACAATTTTAATTATTTCCACTGTCCTAGCATTAATAAACAATTATAGTTATTTCCATTATCCTAGAATTAATAAACAATTTTAATTATTTCCATTGTCCTAGCATTAATAAACAATTATAATTACTTCCCTATATCCTAGCATTAATAAACAATTATAATTATTTCCAGTATCCTACAACATTAATAAACAATTATAATTATTTCCATTGTCCTAGCATTAATAAACAATTTTAATTATTTCCACTGTCCTAGCATTAATGAACAATTATAATTATTTCCACTGTCCTAGCATTAATATACAATTATAATTATTTCCATTGTCCTAGCATTAGTAAACAATTATAATTATTTTCACTGTCCTAGCATTAATCAACAGTTATAATTATTTCCACTGTCCTAGCATTAATAAACAATTATAATTATTTCCACTGTCCTAGCATTAATAAACAATTGTAATTATTTCCATTGTCCTAGCATTAATAAACAATTATAATTATTTCCATTGTCCTAGCATTAATAAACAATTATAATTATTTCCATTGTCCTAGCATTAATGAACAGTTATAATTATTTCCATTGTCCTAGTATTAATGAACAGTTATAATTTTGTTACCAGAGGCTGATGTACAGCACGTGCTGTGTTTAGAAGGGAAATTCCGTAAGGGTTACTTTACCAGTTATGGGGGGTAAAGGTGTGATATGAGCTACAGTAACTCACTTACTTTTTTCTCTTCTTTTAAAGTTTGAAAAATACAATGTTTCAGGTTGCCGTATGTTCATTGTTTTAAAAAAAAAAACTTTTTTTTTTTTTACATTTTTCCATATCAGGTATGATAACGATGATACTGAATCATCGACCAACAGTCAGAAATATTGAATAATTATTGAGTATAAAATAAGTAATCTCTAACAATCTAGTGAGGTTTAGTACAAAGGTATCGACGTCATTGATTACATGATGAGATATATTTGGATTTCATTTCATTTGAAATAGTAAAAATATAGTCATCCAGTTCAATTAAGTTCTTTTCAAATTCAATATATTAGGAATGTTTTGCAAGAATATTTTTATGGAAGGAAAAATTTACAAAGAAGAGGGAAGAAGTGGCAGACAGGCAGAAACGGTCCAAAGAGAAAAAAAGAAGAGATACATAAATAGATAGGTAAATAGAGTAATAGAAAGAGGAAGAGAGAGAGAGAGAGAGAGAGAGAGAGAGAGAGAGAGAGAGAAAGGAAGAGACAGAAACTTAAGTAAATGTGAACTAGATATACAAAAATAATGACAAATAACTAAGAAAATAAACAGACACTGTCGAAAAGACCAGATAATAAAAATGGAGAGGGGAAAACGTGAAGATAAAGGTAGAGATAGATGGAGAAAAGAGAGAGAGAGAGAGAGAGAGAGAGAGAGAGAGAGAGAGAGAGAGAGAGAGAGAGAGAGAGAGAGAGAGAGAGAGAGAGAGAGAGAGAGAGAGAGAGAGAGAATGAATTAGAAATGAAACAAATGAGGTCACAGTACGTACCTTGACTGTGTAACCAGTGAATACCACGACATCATACGAAGCTGCAATAAAAGTCCCACTTAAATCGTTCCCAGACATGATAAAAGCAGTGTCGTATTGCTGAAGCGATACTTTCAGAAATCTCGGATTTTCCATCTCAATGTCCCCAGTTTTGAAGTCAAAACTTACGTCCGCAGCAAACTTAAACTCGACGTACGTGACATTACGAGATTCAGCCGCTACAGCCAGTAGAAAAGTCTGACAATCACAATTTGGCTTCGAGATTATAGGACTGGCAATCTAAGAGGTCCCCACAGCGGCTAGAGCTCTACATGCAGTTGAGGACGTCACAACAAAGAAATGAACGCTGTTTGGCGCCAGTGGGTTGAGAACAGAGCTCGTGAATAAATCGGCATTACTTCCAAAGAAGCTATAGACGTAGGAGACCGCAAATTTGACGTAGGCTGTGATGACTACAGATGCAGTTCCCACGCCAGACTCCGACAAGAAATCGTCCTCGTTAGAAAGTGTGTAGTTGAATACATTATTCTCTCCAATAGTTCCTGTGATCATTTTCGTCACGTGATTGTTGTTATGTCTTGTGTACGTCACAACCATAACAGTTTTGTTGGGCTTTCTATTTAAAGCTGAGATGGACTGAGTCACAGTTGGTTCATCACCAGTAAACATTCCTAACAACGGGAACGAGACCACGTAGCGCTCCATATCTTTAGCTAAGGAAATGTTAAGAAAACGTAGAATGAACGTTATAAGATAAAAGAAAAAAAAATCTGAAATATATAAGACACTGCACTTACTTCCAAGATTTCGGGACTTTTATCTTTACATTTCGTATTGCTTGTGGGCTTCCGGGGGAGGCACACAGTATGTCTTTAGTTAAAAGCTGAAGAGAATAAGCACCCTTGTGTTCACTGTAAACCATTATAACTAGTGCAATGAGATTATCAAAATTTTTCCTTTCATAACATCTTTTGTTTTGATGTCTTATTATCAGAATAACTGTGTTTGGAGTTAGGAATAACAAAAAAGACAAATCCATCACACCCACTGTGCTGTAAGCAAAGACGAGCAAATTGGTCACTGGTTGTTATCGTTGTTGTCATTGTTCTTGTTGTTATTGTTGTTGTTGTTGTTGTTGTTGTTGTAATTGTTAATTTTGGCAAATGGAGGAAGAACAGGATTCATACCTGGTCTAAACGTATCTCTGACCTGATCGAAAGCTCCCATCTTTGTGCAAGGCTCTTCGGAAAATTTCGGGAACTAAACATTAATAGAACAAAAGCAAACCTGTCGACCATAAAATGTAATGGGCGTCAGGAGAGGATGGATTAGACTCATCGATATAGATTTCCTCCTGATACATATATGCGATATAGCCCGTCTTCAGCGGGAGTTCATATTTCCAGCAAAAACAGTCAAATTAAGGGTTGATATTTAGCTTGGATGTTTTTATTGATAATAATACCTTACGGAAAATGACTATTGAGCTGCAAAGCAATCTCTTGCAATGCATTATAACTATATAACATTGGGTTATTATGATTTAGCATAAAAGTAAACATGAAACTAAGATTAATTCCCATAATAAGTGAAGAACTATAAGATACCGCATCATCTTATGTTAACGATTTTCTTGGGAGGCTTTTCTTATTTCAAAGAGATACACATTAAGCATAAAAAAAAACAACTTAATAGCTATTTTTATTTAAGATTTTTTTGAAAAATAAAATCTCTTGATCATTTTCAGATAAAATGTGGAAGCAATGTGTTCTAAATTTCTCACATGAGTGAGGAATCCAGCCGAGTCAGTGCCACAATATTCAACACCTTCATTCATCGAGTTTGTTCCGAGAGAAAAAAAACAGACAGTCCGGGGGGGGGGGGGGGGGGGGGGGGGGGGGCTAATGGACTTCGTTCTGCCTCTAGATAAAGCGAGGGAGGATTATGGCAATTTACATTGAGTTCGTTTGAATTCATTAATCTACTCCTTGTAGTCTACTACTACTACTACTACTACTACTACTACTACTACTACTACTACTACTACTACTACTGCTGCACTGCTACTGCTACAACTGCTGCTGCTGCTGCTGCTGCTGCTGCTGCTGCTACTACTGCTGCTGCTGCTGCTGCTGCTGCTGCTGCTACTGCTGCTGCTGCTGCTGCTACTACTGCTGCTGCTGCTGCTGCTGCTACTACTACTACTGCTGCTACTACTACTGCTTGCTGCTGCTGCTACTGCTGCTGCTGCTGCTACTGCTGCTGCTGCTGCTACTGCTGCTGCTGCTGCTGCTGCTGCTGCTGCTGCTGCTACTACTAGCTGCTGCTGCCGCTACTGCTGCTGCTACTGCTGCTGCTGCTGCTGCTGCTGCTGCTGCTGCTGCTGCTACTGCTACTGCTACTGCTACTACTACTACAGCTACTGTAACTTGCTACTACTACTACTACTACTACTATTAATGCTGCTACTACTACTACTACTACGACAACGACGACGACGACAATTACTACTACAACTACTCATATCACTATAAGTAAGAATTATAAGAGCTAGAAATTTAGGAAGTGTTCAGCAGTGGTTAGGATGAGGCTTTAAGAGAAAATGACCGAAAAATGCTTGAATTTGTTGGGATTAGAATCATCGATTTATACATGCTTCGGAACCCGTCGCCTTGCCACTCAAATAGAGAAAATTTCTAGGTACAAATAATTATCATAGACTAGCTCGAGGCAGCTGAGCATATATATATATATATATATATATATATATATATATATATATATATATATATATATATATATATGTACAGACTCAAAGAGAAGCCCAATTTCCCTCTTTTTTCTTTGTATTAGCAACTCAATGTAAACAAGTATCACAACAGTGCTCACCTATGAAAAGTTTACAGGTAAACGCTAAAAAGTTGAACTGGTCATGTAAGTCGATATTTGCCAGGTAACCCCTTAATCCTTTCAGAGCTTCACACTGGAAGAGGAAAAAAAACTATTGAATGATTGCTTGATTGAACGATAGATGGGTAAAGTGGTGGATTGATTACTCATGTACTTAAGAGACTTTTGGGTACGTTTTTTTTTAAATTCTCCTAGGGCTTTGTACGCTTAATTCAAATGAGACAAGACAAAACCAGAAATGTTTGAATAAATCATTGGCTTATTTGTTCTGTTTTTTTTATCGATTTAACACTGATAATCTTTGACGATTAAATTATGATTTTTAGTCTCTCCGCCCTTGTCTTGCATGGTTCATAAAAGACGTCGCTTAAACCTTAAAAAAGCTTTAGATCTTTACTCCATGACTACGGAAGAAACCTGAAGAAAATCCCAGGCTAGGAAGATCATAGAACTCTATGATCTTTAGCCACTCAAAGACAAAGAAATCAAAAACATGGACCTAGAGTTCAATTGAATAAAACATTGATACCTCCTTTATGTCTTAATTAACACATGTCCAAACTGGTCCTCTAATTTTTATTTATTTCTTTTTATTTCACGTACTGTATACCTTTTTTGTATTATTATTTTTTTTCCCTTAAACCTCTGTTGCTCTTGACCATGTTCCCCTCACGTCATGCGTACAGTTTTTTTTTTCTTTTTGTCCATCTTTGAAATCAAACATACTGTTCCGTTTCAACTAAGAATGAGTCACAACAAAATGAAAGACTAACAGATCTCAGACTGCACAGCCATCATCCCCACACAGAGGGTAGAGCGTCAATCAGGAAAAAAAAAAAAACATTGAAGAAAAAGTTTGTGAAAAGCTCTATAGAAGTGTGACGGAACTGCTGTGAAGGGTGCTTTTTGCAAGAGCTATTATAGATCTATAGGGATGTCCTTCCGAGCTAGTGAACAAGAGAAAAAAACATATTTCCAGCTTCACCGAAACATTACCTATGTCGCTCGAATCTTTCTATCTACACTATGCGAAAGTTTTCTTATTTTGGCCGTCCATGATAGGTTTTTTTTGTGTGTGTTTTTTTTTTTTTTTTTTTTTTTTTTTTGGTTTCTTTTATGTAATTACTTAAAATGATGAATAAAGTATATTACCTTAGACTCTGTAAAGCTTCTTGGGGTGTTCTTCCAGCTGTAGCAAGATCCTCGGAAATAATTCGAGTTTTGAAACGGGCAGCGATTCAATGGGACCTCTACAGAAAACGATAAAAAGTATATCATTACGATTTTAATGATCTCGAGTTTTTATAATTTCTGAAAGTTTACTAAGATTTTAGCAAATGAAAAACTTTAGAATCGACGTGTCAAAATACAAGAGTCTAGTAAAAACCCTGTTTACTTTTCTAATCACACAAACATAGGATTTCAGTAAATTAAAAGTTCTAGAATCGACGTGTTAACATTACAAGAGTCTAGTGAGAAGCTTGTTTACTTTTCTAATCACGCAAACCTTGGATTTCGGTAAATTAAAAATTCTAAAATTGACGTGTCAATATACAATATTCTAATAAAAAGCCTTGTTTGATTTTCTAATGACACAAGTCACTATGCTGGCTTGCTAAAGGGTTAGGTTTAAAAGAAAACTACGCTAAGTGCAGTTAGCTGCGTTGTGGGCAGTTTAACAACCAGACACCGTTTTGGGTTTTTTTTCTAATCAAATCTTGTTAAGAATTTTAGACCAACTTACACAGTCACCTAGAAAAAAAAAACACACAAAAATATTAATAAAACCAACAGCAACTATGACCTGTTTTGGCTGCAATATAAAAAAAAATAATTGATTATCCTTTTCTTTTTTTTTTTCTTTTTTGAGAAAATAAAGATGTTTTTAACTGTGGGGAATAGTAGTGTACATGGGCAGAAGAATGTACAAAAAGCTTTTTTACCTCCGTACTTACCTATCTGACAAACAAAGTTGGTATTTTTAGCGTTACACGATCCCCATAGCAATGTATTATCACCTGTGTCCATTACAAGAGATAGATTTGATGCAGGCCATC
>JAWDGP010007813.1:22500-25125 GCA_033675545.1 Elysia crispata | reverse complement strand
CACTTCACTGTGCGGTAATGCCTTTTAAGAGCGATTATTCTGGAAACTTATTTTTATTTTTTAAATTATTTTTTTTTTACTGCAAACTATGATAATATTACTCTTGAGGTGTAGATTGTTTATATAACAGGTATAAATTTTGGCACAGCATCATGTCCGAGTCTTTCTCGGTATGGGGAATGCGATTGCAGAAAGAGTTATGTCACTTTGTTGGATGACGCAAATTCTGTCTAACAATCAGAGGCTTTTCCAGGATCATAGCAGAATTAGATCTAGATGGTTTGTTTTTTCTGTTTTTTTTGGGTTTTTTTTGTAAACGTTTTCTCGCGTGCACGTTGCATGTTTCCCTTTTTTTTAACTTCGAATTTCACACCATTGTGCATTCTTTCAGTCTACGTTATCGCTTCAAACACTGACAACAACAATTTATGTAGAGCTCATGTCTTCCAACTGGGACGCATAACTCTTTGGACATCGCATTGTCTATGACGTCATGTCAATCTTTAGAGCATTTTAGATTTAACACGATCCTGACTCGCCCTGTCACTTATTTTCGAATGGATTTAGTTTTAATACAATGCAGTTTTAATTTTCTTTTTTTTTTTAATAGAAGTTTTCCGAATAATCCATTACGGAGCAGAACCTCCTCAGAAAACTTAATGATTTTACCCGAACTATTTCAAAACTGCAAAATGCGGCTCACTAGTAGTCCATTCACCAATTCAATGAAAATACGCAGCAGAAACACGATGCATCTTTGCAAGATCATTACGATTATTTCTATGAATAATTCAGAACTTAGGTATCGATTATGTAATATATAATGTTGAGTCACGATTCCAAAACTCACGCCATGTTGAAACTGTACCATTCCCGGAAGCCAAAATCAATAGAATTCGAAGCTCTTTTGTTGTTAGACCTAAGTTACTGCTAGGAACTTCCCTTGACCAAGACTCGATTGGAAGAATGGGTCGAGCAATGTCACTCTCAGTCGTGACTAAAATCGATGAATTATTTTCCAGTTCGCCTAATTTTAAAAATAGCCATTACCTCAGCGAAACAACTCCGAGAGTCCTGAAGCCGTTAGATCGATTCTGAAGATAAATCTACAACGAATCTGAACATGAAACTAGATCGAATCTGATTATGAAAGTATATCGATTCTGAAGATGAAACTAGATCGATTTATCAACAATTTAATAGCGCAATATTTGGGTTTTGCTGCCTTCATTTCTAGAAAACGAAATCGTTAATGTAAAAAACTTAAAGAGCATTAATTTCCTCTCCCTTACGTTTCGCTTCAGAACTCATACTAAATTTTTTAAAGTAATAAATCCATAAAGATTTCCAACGAAAAAGAAAAAAAACCACACACACATACTCATACACGTGCTCAAAAAATTCAGAGAAAGCTTAGAGTTGGACTTTTTATTCTTTTTTTTTTCTTCAATTGACATGAAGCACAAAATACAGGCTCTTGCGTTAATTTTTTTTCTCTTAAAAGAACGAGCGGGCAATGAGATAAAACTGTCTTGTTTTCTTTGTTTATATAGATGTAGAGAAAAGGTAAGAGTGAGAGAAAGAGAAAGAGAGAGAGAGAGAGAGAGAGAGAGAGAGAGAGAGAGAGACACACACACACACACACACAGAGACAGAGAGAACGAGAAAGAGAGAGAGAGAGAGAGAGAGAGAGAGAGAGAGAGAGAGAGAGAGAGAGAGAGAGAGAGAGAGAGAGAGAGAGAGAGAAAACAGAACAGAAAGAGTGAGAGAAATATTGAATGAGTGAAAGCGAAGGAGAGGGAGGGAGAGAGAAAGAACGAGAGAGAGAGAACGACAATGAGAGAGAAATAGAGAGATAACGAAAGAGAGGAGAAAGATAAGTGAAAACAAATAAATGGAAATCACACAGACAGACAAGATAAATGACTAGTCTTTAGAATGAACAGATGCTCCATCAAACACAGCAGCAATACTGGCAATTTCATTTCACAAAAAGCAAAATGCGTAAAGAAAATAATCTTTTTACATTGCTGAAAACTATCACGATATTAAAATCAAATAATTTTGAAAAAAAAAATATTTTTCATACAACAAAATTAAAGCTAAAAACAAAACAAAGAGCTCGATAATTTATTATCCTTGTGGTTTCTCATAATCAGATGAATATTAAAAGATTACTACATGTATATCAATCTGAACAAGAGACTTATACTTTCAACAAAAAACAGACTAAATAGGCTTATGACTGTTTGGAACTTAGGAGACAAAAACAAGAGGGAGCTCCTCTTTATGAGGAAGTCTGTCTTAGTATATAGGTCTCGGTAAGGTACGTTTGTTTTGATCAATTGTTGGATATAGTTAGTCCACAACATTAAACGCTAAGGTTTTCATTCACATTGATAGAGCCTCAGGTCGGGCTGGCGAGAGATGAAACTTAGGGATGCGGTTCCATACTAACCCACGTACAGCGTGAGTTTGAACTCACGACAAGATGGTTCCAAAAGATTTCTATGCATGTGCTCTACCTCAAGTCCATCTACAAAGCGACGCCTCAGTTTTCATTTGATCCCTGTCCAGTTTCACTAAAATTAGAGCTAGCGTTAATTTCCATCCCTTAAAAACATT
>JAWDGP010007813.1:12500-17500 GCA_033675545.1 Elysia crispata | reverse complement strand
AGCGGGGACGAGCTGTTTTGTTTTGAACAGTGTAGCTACAACACGAACAGAAATAGGATAACTATTTACCTTTCCATTTTACTAGCTTGATTCGGTAGCTTTCTCTTAATAATGATGCTAGTTAAAAAAAAACAAAAACAACAAAGTTCATGACTAAACATACAATACACCAGCTCGTACTGGAATCGCACATCCTAAGCTGTTTCCAATATTAATATTACTTTGGCTGTTTGGAACTATTTACAAAAATGCAGTGTTTTCTTTTTTCTCCACAGCTCATCCTATCTTGATAACGAAATCTTTTCCTTTGATAAATTAGTTCATCTCTTCGATTTGCAAACAGTAATACATATATGTTGTTGCTATAAATTAGTAAACATAAACAGCTTTGAACAAAAAAAAAAACGATCGATTTTTCCGAAACGCCACCCATGTTATAAGCAAAAAGTGTCTGCAAAGTGAAAGTGGTGAACTGTTTTCGTTACTTGGGAGCCTCGTTTAAGGTTTACCACAAGCGGCCATCGCTAATTAGAATAAATGCAATATTGTAAAGAAAAATAGAAAAGGTGATATTGTCCATAAATCGAAAAACAATTAACTTTTTGTTGATTTTTATTAAGATATATATATTTATATATATATATATATATATATATATAGATAGATAGATAGATAGATAGATATATATAGATAGATAGATATGTATTTATAGGAAATAGAGAGAGGGAGAGACAGACAGAGACACAGAGACAGAAAGACATACAAAGAGGTAAAGACGGGGAGAGAGAGAAGGGGGTGGAAAAGAGAGACGGAGAGAGAGAGATAGAGAGAGAGAGAGAGAGAGAGAAAGAGGGAGAGAGGAAGAGAGAGAGAAAGAGAGAGAGAGAGAAAGAGAGAGAGAGAGGGGGAGAGAGAGAGAGAGAGAGAGAGAGAGAGAGAGAGAGAGAGAGAGAGAGAGAGAGAATAGGGATAGAGAGAGATTGGAAACAAACGAACAGTCAACTTAGATATACAAAGGAACCTTTTTTGTGTGTGTGTGTTCGTGCATGCTCTCTTGAACACGATGGTTAGTTAGAAATAGAAAACGTTAGATCCGTGTTGGAAAGAGAGAGAGATCCTTCTGGAGAGAGTGATAGATAAATAGATAGATAGATAGAAAGATAGATAAAAAGATAGATAGATAGAAAGATAGATAGAGAGAGAGAGAGAGAGAGAGAGAGAGAGAGAGAGAGAAAATGAGTGAGTGAAAGAGAGGAATACAATCATACATACATCTCCGGTAGTTAGAAATAGAAATAGAAAACTAGAGACCGGGGTTGGACTTGATAGATCCTTCCGGTATTTTTTTTTTTTAATTTCGTTTACTGCTTTGAACGCGATGAGTTAGTAGAAAACGTTAGATCCGTGTTGGAAAGAGAGAGAGATCCTTCTGGACAGAGAGAGAGAGAGAGAGAGAGAGAGAGAGAGAGAGAGAGAGAGAGAGAGACGGACAGACAGACAGACAGACAGAGACAGAGAGACAGACAGACAGAGAGACAGAGAGACAGACAGACGGACAGACATATATAGACAGAGACAAAGACTGAGAGAGAGAGAGAGAGAGAGAGAGAGAGAGAGAGAGAGAGAGAGACGGACAGACAGACAGACAGACAGAGACAGAGAGAGAGACAGACAGAGAGATTGAGAGAGAGACAGACAGACAGACAGACGGACAGACATATATAGACAGAGGCAAAGACTGAGAGAGAGAGAGAGAGAGAGAGAGAGAGAGAGAGAGAGAGAGAGAGAGAGAGAGAATGAAGATCTACAAGAGGAACATCAAGTGCTTAAAGTGATGGTTACCGTTAATAAGCGACATCT
This sequence comes from Elysia crispata, assembly GCA_033675545.1. NCBI lineage: Eukaryota > Metazoa > Mollusca > Gastropoda > Plakobranchidae > Elysia > Elysia crispata. The sequence continues at coordinate 15,640 of JAWDGP010007813.1, read as the reverse complement.
CTACACCCTTCTTAACAAACTTAAGAGTAGCTCTTAGATTAAAAGAAAAGATTTAGATTTCGATGAGTAAACTTGAAAAGATCCTGCTTAAGTTTTCCTGTTGCACTCAGAATTGCGGATGTTCGAGGAAGCTTTGACGTCACACTTAATCACGACATTCAAGTACCAGGCTTTTTACAAATAAATAGGACCCGGTACACAGTGCCTTAAATTTAGAATCAATCTGACTTATTAAACTATTTATCAACTTTCACGATTATTTAACAAATAGTACCCGGTACAAAGTGCATTAAATTTAGAATCAATCTGACTTATTAAACTATTTATCAACTTTCACGATTATTTCTCTCACACTAACGAAGAAAGTACATCTGGAACTAGATTCAGATTCTATTCTTAATAAAATATCTAACTTATCTATCTCGAATGTGTGAGATCGCCGACCAATATATTAACCTTACAAGCGTCACGTGAAGGTTTGTGGCGTCAGGGTAATTTAAGCAGGATGAAAACAATCTGCGTAAATCCACTTTCAATTGTTCAAATGACGAAGTTTCACTTTGTTTTTAACCTAACTCTTCTTCTTGAAGGAAAAAGGTGATCAATTAATGAAATAGTGTGTATTTTGTCACTGAAAAGGCCGAAGAGATCGACCGTAACGCCTCAGAAGTGTCCTAACGGCCATAGATCGCCCTTCAACGCTTGGAGGGTTAAATAAAATTATCCAACACATCTCCTTCTGAGTTATACGTAAAATTTTCCACAGCTTAATTATATTCAATTTCTACATTTTCTTGAATCAGGACGCTAATGCGCATGCGGATGGTGAATACTTAGTTTCAGGTCGTAATAATCCTTTCTTTCTTCAAAATCGCATTTAATAATTTTTCGATAAAATCTCATTCTATCAATTCAGCCTCTATTACAAGTATTAATTGTTTTTGGTTTTTTTTTTATGGAAAAGGAACACGTGACTGAAGTTTCTCTCAACTACACCCCCCCCCCCCTTTTTCCCCTTTTTTTCTCTTCCTGGAAAAATGTAATCATGCCGTACAATTTGAATATCATCTTGCCAGCAGTTATCTTTGTAAATGCTTAGACACCAGACGCGCCATATTGAATGACAAGAGGGCTTTTTTTTTTTAAATCAGAGAACAAGAAAAAAAAAATACGCGGAAAATTTCATGCGCTATCTCCATGAGTGCCCGTAACTGCGGCCATGGCTCGTCTGCTCAATCACGAGCTAACAAGGGCGGAGAAGCATTTTCTCAAGAGCACCGCTGACATCAGCGGAAATTTCAAGATAATGATCAAAACCTGGGCCTAATTTATAAAATATCAATCATGTTTTTCTGGGGCCTTGATCTAGTCATCCGAAAAAGTTGCATATTGCAATGCCAATATAACATTTTTTTTTACACTGGTAATTGGAGCTAAACTTTAAATAGGATTGAAATCTGATTGGACTCTCAAGGGAGATGTTAATTTAGATTAGAAACTTCTTGTGGGTGATAATTATCATGTCATTAGAGGCGATAGTAATGCCCGCCTCACATACACACACACTAGGACACATGGATATACACTTCTCTTTGGGCCCACTTAACTATGGTAAATATAACAACAACAACAACAACAACAACAACAACAACAACAACAACAACAACAACAACAACAACAACAACAACAATAATAATAATAATAATAATAAGAAGAAGAAGAAGAAGAAGAAGAAGAAGAAGAAGAAGAAGAAGAACAACAACAACAACAACAACAACAACAACAACAACAACAACAACAACAACAACAACAACATCAACAACAACAACAACAACAACAACAACAACAACAACAACAACAACAACAACAACAACAGCAACAACGACAAAACAGGCACATTTGTCGGAGTAAAGCCAAATTGTCCCTACTTGCAGGAGAGCTCATTAGTTTTCCGGATGTTGGTCTGGAAGGTACTTTTGGCCGCGAAGTAGAGCACGCCGGTCCACAGGGCGCTGAGGTCAGCCAAGGTCAGGAACCGCAGGAAGATTCCGATTGTGGACTTCCTGTAGACACACGAAAGGGAAGTAATCACATTTCAGATTGATCTGTATCACGAAGTCTTGAAGACTGTTGTCGATCAGATTAATTGGCTTTGTTATCAGAAGCTTGAACACCACGACATGGAGTTTTGTGGTGTGAATAGTCCTTGCGAAGTGTATATCGGGAATTTGAATTTGAATTAAAGGAAAAAGAGGAAAATAAGAAATAGAACGCAAAAGAGAACAGAATTTCAAACCACCAAAAATGCTTATTTGGCTTACCATATTGTAAGGTCTTCAAGAAAATGTCATATCTCTTCTTAGAATTATGACAATTCAATTTTTATTGTTTTACAGGTCGAAATTAATGAATTTTTTTTCTAATTATTATCAGCTCATTGGAATGTTAGAGCTACATGGAACTCATTTGGACTCATGAGACATGAAGACAATCAGAGCCCTTCATCTTGACGGAACTTGTGGATCTAACACGGCAAATACCGACTGATCTCGAGCAAGTCCCTCTATAGAGGTTAAGGCTGATTTGTGTTTATATATATATATATATATGTATGTATGTATGTATGTATAAATAAACTATTTAAAGAAAAGAAGAAAAAAAAGCTTACCATTAACTATTTTTTATCGTTTTTTTAAATTTTACGGTTACTGAACGAATGCGTCGATCTAAGAATTTAGGGTGTACGGGCGAAAAATGCAATTTAAATGAATTATTCGTAAGCATCACTCATGCAATTTAAAGTTAAAAAAAAAAACATTTTTTTTTAAATCGCGCGAATATTTTCCAAATAAAGGGCTTTAATCTTCACTCTCGCTTTTTTTTTCTTTTCCCGTTTACTTCAGTGGCAGTTTTTAATTATAACGATAGTTGCGAATATAAGTATGAAACTCAGACATTTATTTTCTTGCGATAGAATTAGTTCGTGAATTATGAATAAAGCAGTGCTCTGTTAGATCTTGCTTTATACCAATACTGTTCCGTGATTTAAGTAGCTATATCTGTAACATAATAGGAAGAAAAACCATCATATTACTTTCCCTTAATAATGCTTGATTTCTGCCTCTATGCAATACATTATG
>JAWDGP010007813.1:0-10000 GCA_033675545.1 Elysia crispata | reverse complement strand
CTTTTTTCAGAAAAATGGAGCGCAATTTGCTACGCATACTTTTATTATAAACTTAAGAGACGTAAACATTTATCGTTTTGTTTTTTGTTCTTTGGAATTTTTTTTTTTTTTTGTTTTTTGGGGATTTTTTTTTTTTTATTTGTAGTTTCTTTACTGTTTGTTTTTTTTTTTTAATTATTTAATTAATACGCTTTAAATGTACAGATCCCTATACATAAAGTTTGAAGTTTTAACTTCATGTTAAAAATTAAAAATCTATAATGGTTTACAGTGAAATTATCCATAACTTTATATTGTTATAGGAATCATTTGCATTTAAAGTTCTAAATTTGCATTAAAAATGCATTGAATCTCCTTCCTCACCAATCTGAAACTTCTATACGCGGGGACATACCGGATGAAAATAATTGACAATGTCCCAAAATAATGATCCAGATGGTTAAACACTGACATTTTATTATTTAAGGTCAAGGTTGCCAATTCAATATGGCGGACCTCCCCATCTCTCAGACACTCAGACCACAAACTCATTTACCAGCGGTTAACGGGAAAGTCAATTTGGCAGCTGAGAGGAAGCATACAATCAGGCAATAATTCATGCACAAATATAATCCTGAAAATCTGTCTGACTTTGCTTCGTCTGTGCCAGTATTCGCTCGAATGTTTAATTGCATTACTATACATTATTCTCTGCGGAATTCAAAAAAAAAATTATTCATGAAAGTTTTTTTCGCCAGCTGTTTTCCTATACATGACTTTGGTCTGAGTCATCCTTATCTGTGTTAGTATTCGGTGAAATATTTAATTGCATCTCTGCATTATTCTCTGCGGAATAATATATATATATATATATATATATATATATATATATATATATATATATATATATATATATAACATATACATTGTGGATTTTCACGGAGCTCAAGATACGATATTTTAATTAATTGTAATTACGAGGTCATAATTAATGATAGGACTCTGAGTTTTGTCACAACATGCGCTAGGTCATTGTCTTTATTTTGTCAAAAAAATCTCGATTTCTGAAAAAAAAATCGACTTACGATAGTTTACGTTGCGACCTTCGATATCTGCATGTGATAGTTTTCGCCAGCTGTTGAACTGCACATGACTTTTGTATGACTCGTCCTCAAAAAGTGTAAGATAATATTATGATACATCTTTTCTCTCATTGTAATTCGAAATTGACTAAAGTAGATGATTATAAATATTGGCGATATGTTTTGAAAATAAACGAGTGAAAAAGAAGATCTGATAACACAACACGAAATTTTTATTACGATGTAACAGATTCTCAAGTTGTGATAGTGTGAAGCAATGGGTTATTTCACGACCCACTAAATAATAAAAAAAAACCTCTCCACCCCCCCCCCCCCCCCCCCCCCCAAAAAAAAAAAAAAAAAAAAAAAAAAATTACAGTAGTCAGTATTACTATGACCACCCCATTATATGTGTTCATGTGACTGTATGTCCTTAAAAGAATAGTTGACTAATTTTGTAAAAAAATCCAAATCAATTAATGGTAAAGATATTTCTTTAACATTCATGATTATGATGTAGATTTTATACATATAGATTTTTCAATTATTCTCAGCAACAAATAATAATATATAAAAACGTGTAAAAGCACATCCACTTATTTATAACGTAGATTTTTACTAAATAAAATGGTATGGCAAATCGCGATCTTGAAGAGTCAAGTAATTTGGCAGAGAATATTATAAAATAATTCTTTTTTCCATGACTAAAAATTCCCATACGGGTAAGCAAACCATTTAATTCGGCTTCCAGACGGAACAATACTAAATCATGTTGCTGGAGCTTTATTTAAATTGCTCAAAAGGGTCCTGCTTTAGTTGGCGCCTGGTTTGTAAAGTATTCTAATAAAAATCCCTAACTGCCTATTATTAAGGACTAAAAAAAAAGAAATAGATAATTTAGAAATATTCAAATCTATTTTTATTCAAATTGTTTCAATTCATTATCGTGAAAGTGTGAATGAACGCGCAGCTATGAATTCCCGCTAGGCAGCGCATGCACCTTTAGACACATTTTTTTTGTGAGAATTCACAGCTTTCTAATTAGCGTTTAAAACGATCTTAAAATAGATGCGAAATGTACTCTTTTAACTTCAAGAAACATTTTTGGAATGTGAACATACAGACTGTCAAAACAGCAGATGTATTAAACTGTTTTAAAATTCAGATGATAGTTGTTATTTTAATATTTTATTCTTTCTTTGCAAATGAAAATGTACATGAGGAAAAATAATAAATACAATATATTTTAGTGATCGGATGCCACATATTTCTCCCTCTCTCTGTCTCTGTCTCTGTCTCTCTCTCTCTCTCTCTCTCTCTCTCTCTCTCTCTCTCTCTCTCTCTCTCTCTCTCTCTCTCTCCCTCTCTCTGTCTCTCTCTCTCTCTCTCTCTCTGTCTCTGTCTCTGTCTCTCTCTCTCTCTCTCTCTCTGTCTCTCTATCTCTCTCTCTCTCTCTCTCTCTGTCTCTCTCTCTCTCTCTCTCTCTCTCTCTCTCTCTCTCTCTCTCTCTCTCTCTCTCTCTCTCTCTCTCTCTCTTCTATGAGCACTAAAGGATTAAAAAGAGAGGGGAAGGATGGAGGTGCAGTAATGAGAATGAGTACTAGCTTGATGCATATTTCATGCGATAATTCAGTATCCCCTATTATTGTAGTTAAAATGACGACCATAATTTAATAAATTACCTGTATCTACGGAATAAGTGTAAGTTTATTCGGAGGACTGAATGTGGAAAACTTTCAATAGTTGAGCGCTGCACTTTTTCACCACAGAATATTCTAATGTAATTGTGGATTTCGATTATCTTAAAGTTTTATTGATCAGTTGAGTCTATTGTCACAGACAACCTGTAGTTTCAATTTTGAATACAAAACGAGATAACTTCTTAAATAAAACACAAACTTGCAACGCTCAAAATGAATATACGGAAATATCGGTACTTAAATCATAAGGAACAGCTGGTCTTGTTAAAAAAGAAAGCTCTTGATAGATCCTTATAAACATTCATTAGAACGTATTTAAATGGTAGCGCACCTACCAATTACCGCAAGGCAGCGCACATTTGGACACTTTCTGAAGCGTTTAAAATTATTTTACGATTATATTTCGAAAGTGCGGACTTAACTGATAATACCCGAAACGTCAGACTTTGAGAAACAAACCCAAAGCTTTATTTTCACAAATTTGTTCTTTCTTCTCCTTAAAGTAAATGATCATGCAGAGAGATTTGCTGCAGGTGGCAACGCAATTCCAAGAATTGCTCTACGTTATAAAAAAAATGAAAATATATACGAAAAAGTTCTATGAACTTACTTAAAAACAAACACAGGAAATAAACATTTCTACTAATGTAAGAGTGTGAGTAAAAGTATACCTGGGAGAATATGGTGCTCCCCCATCTATTTCCTTTTGAGACCTTGAGAAACAAACGCAAAGCATAATTTTAACAAATTTCTTCTTTCTTCTCCTCAAGGTGAAATGGTCATCCGGAGAGATTTACTGCAGGTGGCATTGCAATTCCAAGAATTGCTCTGACGTCACAGAAAATATTGACGATAAGGGTCGTTGAACTTGATATAAACAAATAGAAACTGGACTGAGTCATGAATGTATTGCGGTTATCCTTGAATCTTTTTTTTTTTGTTTTTTTTTCGCTTCATTTCTTGCATGATTTCTTAAACATTAATGTTTTCTGCCAACTCATATTTTTAACGGACGAAAGTCGTCAATTTTTTTTAGTAAAATCCAAATTTATTTCGTAACAGTTTTTTTTTTTACTTTTAAAAAGAATCTTTATGGTATACAATGGATGCTTATTCTATTTATATTTTTAAGCAAATGTTGTTCACAAGTTTATTAACAAAGACAAATAAATAAAGATCATAGACTTCAGACTGTCACTCTTATATTTGTTTATCCCAGAGAATTCCTTCAAAGCATAAACAAATCTTTGAACACAGGTGGCGACTCTTTCCCCAGACCTGATCTTCTTCTCATCATAAATTCGCACCAAGTGTAAGAAATAAGCAGAATTATAATATTCACACTGTCCCTATTTCTTATTTATGTCTTGTGTGAAATTGTTAAACGTGTAATAATAATTTAAAGTTCATTATTTCATCAACAGATCCTCTTTTTACACTACATTTTTTTAAAGTTATATCTACTCTTCTTTTTAATCTTCTTATCTAAGGTCTAAATTAATCAATGCGCTTCCAACAATCCAAGGAGAAAATATCACTCATTTTCTAATTTGTAAAGCAAAGCGATCAACTCACAGCCTCTTTGTTGCAATGCCATAATTATGCGGCAATGAAAAATATAAAAAAAATTTATGTTCACAAACATGAGCACTTTACCTGCTTATATTGATTTCCTACTATATTTCAAAGATATGAGCCTTCAAAAGGTTAGGTTCCTTTGTTCCTATCTAATTCTACGCTTTTTTAAAGGTTTTGTCCCTCGATTTCATCTACATCGAGCGCTGAAGAATCACAAACACACGAATCGCTAAATGAAATATTCCGTATATGAGGTTGAAAGGTCAGTCATGTGGTTGCGATGGTTAACGAAACATCAGAGAAACGCGCTCGAAGATTTGTTGTACGATTACCCGATCTGCGGCGGCCAATGTTCAGTCTGCTATTTTTCCCCGCATAGTATTTGGACAAGGGGACGCCACTCCCATTGGCAAAGCTGCAAAAATCACACAAGGGAATTCAATAGCTGTGGGGCTAGGAGGAACTCAGGGAAAGATCTGATCAGGTTTAGATCGATGTCATTTCATCGGTCCAGTGAGGATTTCAGAGCAGATTCTAGATCGAGTCGTCCTCCCACGCTGATCGCAGTGTTGCAATGGTATGGCTCACTTGATTTGTTTTTAGGTAGTTTTAAAATGTTTTTAAAGGTTTCCTTGTTTCTTTTACTAGAAACGGTTTTGGAGTTTTGATTTACGAACGACAAAAATCACTTGACGTTCATTTCTGTTCAGTCTCTTTCTGTGCCTTTCTGTCTATGTCCCTGACTGACTCTCTGTCTGTCAATCTGTCTCTCTTTCTGTCTATCTGTCTCATTGGAAATTTCATGACTGTTGCAAACGGAAGTCAAAAACGTAACTGACAGTTTTTATTTGTTTCATTTTGTTATTGATGGTGAAATTACATTTTGTAAGAAGACATTGTGCAAAAAAAAAAAAAAAAGAATTAAATTAAATAAAGCGCAATACTTATAACCAGTGTTACAGCTGTTTCTTTTTTCATACTATAATAATATTATTATTTCATCGACTTTTCAAGATAATTTGAAAATAACTAAACCATCAAAACATCTGATCTCTTTTTGGTAAACAGCCCGACGGAGACAGAGAGAATCTGAACTCGCAGTTTTGTGGTCAGGATGTGTCTGAAAAAATCATTGGTAGTTGTAGGTTAAAGCGCTTGCCTTAACGCCTAAGCCAGAGTTTGCTGAGTTTTAGAACTTTCAATAAAAACAAAATGAACATTTAAAAAAAAAAAAACAAAAAAAAAACACACAGTAGTGCGGAATTAAGAACCAAAATCGAGCCTGAAAATTCAAAAGAGTTTCAAGAAAGCTAACAAAATATATATAAGAAAAGTAAATATTTTGACTCACAATATAAATTATGCTTTTCGAAATTTGAAATTCAGATGTTCCTTATTTCACCTTCTCCCCATTTTGAATGTTTTCATTTCACTCAGTTTCCGCACACGCGAATTGACGTCGTTATAACTCGCGTATAAAGAACTGCGATAAATGCTTATTGAAGGCATGTATTAAAAAAAAAAAAGGTTAGAAAAACACAGAAATCTAAATTCAGATTTTCATCATAGGGACAGAAGAAGGTCGCAATGATTGTAATCGCACGTAATTTAATATGAAAGAGCAATTTCTTGTTGGCAGTATCAATTCTTGCCGCCATTAGAGAGAGAGAGAGAGAAAGAGGGGGGGGGGGGGAGGTAGAGTTCACAGTGTTCAGCGTAGCAGTCTATATAGTCCAAAATCTCCCTCTTCCTCCCATCAACTCTCTCTCTCTCTCTCTCTCTCTCTCTCTCTCTCTCTCTCTCTCTCTCTCTCTCTCTCTCTCTCTCTCTCTCTCTCTCTCTTCCTCTCTCAAATACACACACACACTCTCTCTCTCTCCCTCTCTCAAATACACACACTCTCTCTCTCTCTCTCTCTCTCTCTCTCTCTCTCTCTCTCTCTCTCTCTCTCTCTCTCTCTCTCCTTCTCTACTTCCCCTCTCTCCCATACAACACAACTATCCCTCAGTTATCGCCTAGATCTAACTGATTCAATATTAAGCCTATCTTTGTCCACATTCATCATTTATATAACATCTTTTTTTCTTTTTCGTCTCACCCAGATAATCATAACAATATTAAACACCGTAAAAGGTTAATAAAACACGAATCCAAGCGCTATACGAAACCAGAATTTTGAAAAGCCATGAGGCAAAACGTTTGCTCGTAAATCATTATTGACAGAGACCCATCAGGGGGTCTTTACGCAATGGTTCAATTACAGTTATGCATTTTTGGACAGCTGTCAACTTCGTTATTGTTTATTCCTTGGAGACTATGCGATAACAATGATATTTGTAGTTGTTTTGCTTTTTTTTTATTTGAAAAATTAATAATACCACAAAAAAAAAAAAAAAGAGAAATTGTACCGAGACCTTGGAATATCGTGATATGAGGAAAAATAACGTTATTCAGCAGATTGACTTGCCTTTTTTGTTTACTTTCTTTATTTCTTTTTTTTTTTTTTTTTGCTCGAAAAGGAGGGAAAGGCAGAAGAGGGTGTTTAGAAATCAAGCGACGTTTAGCTCAAAAACAGAATCTAGATCGACAGTTCTAAATTTTGGATTAGCAAGGAGAGTAGAAAGGTATTTCTATAAAATCTAATTTCTTTTAAAACCCTTTTAAACATTTCATAATGCGTAGTTCAAAACAAATTCTCAGCTATAAATTTCCGAAAAGCAGCGCACCTTTCGGCACTTTCTGCGGGAACCCTTAGGCTTCCAAAATACGTTTATAAACAAGGGAGGGGGGGGGTTGGAAAAGCCCCAAAAAGAGCTGCTCCTTAATTACTATGGATCGTATTAATTAATGAAATAAATTACCTTCCGACGATCTGAAGCCAATGCTTTTTGCATGGGCTACGATACATCGTAAAATTCCTACGCTTCTGTCAATGTCGGCCTGAATTATTCTTTGGAGAGGAACTGAACATTGCGTTTCCGTCTTTGGTTAGAATGCATATATATAGCGAGGTGTGTGTGTGTGTGTGTATATATATATACATATATAAATTTTCTCTAAACATTCAGTTTACTCATTGTCTTTCTCTTCGCGTGACTCTCTTTTCAGCCCCACCCTCTCCTTCTCTCTCTCTCTCTCTCTCTCTCTCTCTCTCTCTCTCTCTCTCTCTCTCTCTCTCTCTCTCTCTGCCAAAACCTACTTTAAGGCACTTAGTCCCACCATTTCTCTCTCTCTCTCTCTCTCTCTCTCTCTGTCTCTCTCTCTCTCTCTCTCTCTCTCTCTCTCTCTCTCTCTCTCTCTCTCTCTCTCTCTCTCTCTCTCTCTCTCTCTCTCTCTCTCTCTTTCTCTCTCTCTCTCTCTCTCTCTCTCTCTCTCTCTCTCTCTCTCTCTCTCTCTCTCTCTCTCTCTCTCTCTCTCTCTCTCTCTCTCTCTTTCTCTCTCTCTCTCTCTCTCTCTCTCTCTCTCTCTCTCTCTCTCTCTCTCTCTCTCTCTCTCTCTCTCTCTCTCTCTCTCTGCCAAAACCTACTTTAAGGCACTTAGTCCCACCATTTCTCTCTCTCTCTCTCTCTCTCTCTCTCTCTCTCTCTCTCTCTCTCTCTCTCTCTCTCTCTCTCTCTCTCTCTCTCTCTCTGTCTCTCTCTCTTCATCTCTCTATTATTTCTGCTCACATTTTCCCGTGTTTAATCGTCCCTGCAAGACAGAATAATTTAATCTTACCCCCCCTCTCCTCTCTCTCATCTCCCCCCCCCTCTCCTCTCTCTCATATCCCCCCCCCCCCCTCCCCCTCTCCTCTCTCCCCCCCCACCCCCCCCTCTCTCTCCCCCCCCCCCCCCCCCCTCCTCGCCTCTCTCTCATCTCCCCCCCCCCCCTCCCCCTCTCCTCTCTCTCATCTCCCCAATTTATAAATAAAATCCCACAAATTAGACAAATGCAATTACCTACCCGAGCAATAGACCTTGAAATTAGAACCGCGTCATAAAGTTTGCACCCATTTCCCAACACAACTATCAAGTTTGGGCTTTAGATCTAAAGCTACTGCGTTCACTGTTAATTCTTTATAGTCGACTGCGCATGCCCCAAAGATCATCTTTTTTTTATCGTTTTTCGATCTATCTCTCTGACAGACATTTACTTAACTTTTCCTTCTATCTTTCTATCATTCCGCAGTAGTCGCAATCGAATAATTGTCTAAAACACGCGATAGATATATCACGTGTTTTTGTCAAGGAGTTCAAGGTCTGTCTTTGAGTTAAAAACAGAAAAGAACACCAAGACCTACCAAGAGCGACATTGGTTAATGACGTCAACAAAGAGCAATTTTCAACAAAACCAATAAAAACGTTGAGCCGTAAATTCTTGGATAAGACCCTGCGTTCTTCAACTTAATAATAACTTTTGCATACTTCTTTATTTTTTTTTGTTCCCAGCAACCATGTGGTAGAACGCATGCCCCGGAACTTAATACAGTGACTATATAAATTTATCATCTTCTGGGGTTTGAAACCCACGGCGTCCGATGATGCGTTAAGCTGGGTTCTCACCTTTTAAGATCGACCCTTCTCAACGAGGCTTTCATTTTCATGCAGAAATAGATTTGGGATTACCTTCTTGAGGATGGGATATATCAAACAATGAGGGTTGCGAATGATTTCTATATTGCCATTAAATTATCAGCAAAGTTCATTCTGGTCCTAGGTTTCCGTGATCCTTCCGTACACGTGATCTCTGACGTTATTGGATATCAAACTTAGGCCTCCATCGGGCAGGACGGAACTGAAAAGATTTGACCTCAAACTCTTCTACCGCCTGAGTCGAGCTCAAACCCAGGAAGAGGTTTCCCGCGGCTACAGGGCGAGTGCTCTAACATCTCAGCCACCGGTGCTTCAACCCAACTTAGGCGACGATAAAACTATTAGTCCACTAACCCTGAAGCGCTAAATATCCCGTCACGCTCAACACAAGCGATTCATTAATTTGTCGAAAGATAACTCGTCGTGTATAATTATTCTATAGGTTTTGTGCACTTGAATGTTACAGTCAGGGCTAAACGAAAAAATTGATGTGGTAGATTACTACGGAATACGATACGATGCAACTCAATTCAACGCTGTGACACTGCCTGGTTTTGTTTTGTTTTGTTTTGTTTTTTGTTTTTTTGTTTTTTTGTTGTTTTTTTTTTTTTAGTAATTGCGCTAAAGTTGAACTAGGCAATCTCATGAAAAAATAAGACAGCGCAGACCTGTCGACGCCTCACTTTTCATTTGCTCTATGTCCAGTTTCACTAAAATTAGAGCTAGCCTTAATTTTCATCCCCTAAAAACATTATCTGTATGCCTTACTAATTTTAGAACCAGCAGTCAAGCAAAATGTGTCAAGTTCTCTTACATTTATTCTATGTCCAACAAGTAAGTATGAAGTGAATGAAAGTTTAAACGGCATTAATTTTTTTTTCTCAAAACTACGTTATGTGGACATGGAACAGATGAAAACTGGAGCGTCGCTCTATCTAGGGAAACAGTTCATTTATGCACGTGACGTTTTTTGTTTTTTTTTTATATACAATGTTCGGGCGAGGCGCACCCTGTCGCACCATAATTGAACAGCACGCTCGATCACGTGCCATTAATTTCTGTTTAATCGGAAAACAACTTTTCCGTTTAT
>JAWDGP010007811.1:137500-154023 GCA_033675545.1 Elysia crispata | reverse complement strand
CTTCACGGCGTGCCTCGTTGTGTGTGGTATCAAAAGAAAGCAGAATTACATCCCTTTAATTAATGTGTTTCAAACCGTATAAAAATATCTTTCTTGTGGTAAGAGCGATAGTCATTTGAAGAGAGCTAGGTCGGATCGGCCGAGCTCGGCGCTGCCGCGAATCGGACAATAATTTACAAAACACTGACACCTTTCACACGCTCTTTAATAGACCTATCGGATATTTTTTCATGCCAAAGTTATATAAAAGAAAAGGCGATAAATAACACAACATTTTGATATGGTTTTTATTGAAAAAATATTATTAATGACGATAACACAACACTTTAAAAAAAGGGTAGATCTACGTTTTTCATGCCCGGCCGACCATTTTCCAGTCGGCTAACAGATCAGTTTGGAATACCTAACTGTATACATACATGCACCCCAACTCCAGCAAATTAACACCAGAGTTTCGTTCGTAGAATGAGTTTTTCAATTTCTATTATTTAAAGATGTTTAGGGACTTTACGATGATCGTTTTCGGTTTGGTATGGATACGTTACGTCTAAAGTTCATAAATCGTTGTCTGATAAAACAATACGAGCTCAACTGGCATACCGAAATAAGGCGAACTGTTTAGCAGCTGCCGATAACCTGGAGCTGTTGAACAGACTATCAAAAATCATTTCACAAGGGCTGACTTCAATTTCGTTCATTAAAGAAAGAAAATTGCTTATGGAGGTGCGTGAACCAAATAAAGTGAGAGCCCCAAGAGCCATAGCACGTAGATAATCAAAAGCACATTTTATTGACTTCTTTTGTTGCAACTAAGATTGACTATTTCTTTTCTAATAAACAAAGTAACACAGACACCGTTGGGATTAGCGATGGAGGAAAAAAGGCTTCGGCCCACTACCCCCCCCCCCAAAAAAAAAAAAAAAAAAAAAAAAAAAAAAAAAAACAACAACAAACAAACAAACAACCAAAAAACCACTCACTCCCAAAAATGAAATAAAAAAACTAAAAAAAAAAACAAACCAAAACAATACAAAACAAAACAAAACTAAAAACAATACAATATAATCCCTCCCCCCTGCCACCCCCCCCCAAAAAAAAAAAAAAAAAAAAGTTAGACATCGAAATCAATTCGTGATTATGCTACACTAATTGTCCACTGCTTCTGGTGATTAAGGACATGTTTAAAATTCTCCAGATGAAAACCATAGCCGTAAAATAAGCAAATTGTGGTTTTTTTTTTTTTTGCGCTAGGAGAAACCGTCTTACACCTTAACCTTGATCTATCCGTCAAAAATATATACGGAATACTAACACAGTGTGCTCCTTTTGTTTACCCCTACTTTCCTTGTTATTTTCTCTGTCTGTCTCTCTCCCTCCCTCCCTCTCTCTCTCTCTCTCTCTCTCTCCCTCCCTCTCTCTCTCTCTGTGCATCTCTCTCCCTCCCTCTCTCTCTCTCTCTGTGCATCTCTCTCCCTCCCTCTCTCTCTCTCTCTCTCTCTCTCCCTCCCTCTCTCTCTCTCTCTCTCTATCTCTCTCCCTCCCTCTCTCTCCCTTCCTCACTCTCTCTCCCCCCCTCCCTCTCTCTCTCTCTCCCTCCCTCCCTCCCTCCCTCTCCCTCTCTCTCTCCCTCCCTCCCTCCCTCCCTCCTCCTCTCTCTCTCTCTCCCTCTCTCTCTCTCTCTCTCTCTCTCTCTCTCTCCCTCTCTCCCTCTCTCCCTCTCTCTCTCTCTCTCTCTCTCTCTCTCTCAAGTTCTCTCCTCTGCCTCTGTCTGTTTAAGTTTGACTGTCTGTCAACATGTCCCGTGTCACCGAAGCACATAATTTACCATCCCCATGTCCTCCCCGTGTGAAGCGACCAGACAATTGACTCTGTTTATCCTAATCTCTGGCAGACAACAGCTACACTCGCCCAAATCTTCTTCAGACATTGAACGAATAAAGAAAACAGCTACCAGGTGTCAGAAGGGAAAAAAAATTGGCACCTAGAAGAGAGGGAACTCCAATAAAAATATTGCCTGAGGAGACTATTAAATTGTTGGGTAAAGGACTAGACATCAACAGCACGTCCCCTAAGGATTCCTAAACACCGATCTTTATTGATGTAGGATAAACATTAAGTATTCATCTCTAAAATCACATCATTTCGTTTAGCCTCCATGATCTTCATTATTTTCAAGAACTCCTTCTGACCATGTAATATATTATCGATCGGATTTTCATCATGTCCCTTCCTTATTCAGCATCTTTATTCTTTCTCTCTTCTTTTATTGAAAAAACAAAAGAAAACAAACAAACCCGTGGATATTAAAAGAAAAGTTCCTTCTTTAATTTTGCTCACATATCTATGTATAGGTATAATATCTATGTATGCATGTTTGCATGTTTTTACAGACGTTTCTATCACTCTCTATTTGACTTTACTATCTTTCTGTCCGATCTTTTCCTCGATCTCCATAATGTATACACTACCTATTTATTTATCATTATGTCTGTTTTTTTTCTATCTACGCATCGATAAATCTATCTACCTTTCTATTTATCTTTTTTTTATAACCATCGTTCTGTCGATCAATCAATTTATCTATTTATATTTCAGTATATCTATCAATCAATCTATCTATCTATCCATCTATCTATCTATCGATCTATCTGTCTCTTAATCTTTCTATTTACATATCGATCAATACATATATAACTATGTATTTCATCTATCTGCTTATTAACCTACTCTCCTGTTTCTCTCTCTATCATCCCATCTATCAATCTACCCATTATTCCTCCTGACTATATCTTTTTTTTTATATATTCGTTGATCTGCCTACATATCAATCTGCCGTGCTTCATATTTTTGTTTATCTTCCATCTCTCTCACTCTACCTATGTATCTAATAATATATCTGTCTATCTTTCTCTCTGTATTTCTGTATATCTGACTATTTATCTGTCTATCTAATGCTGTCTCAATTTACTCATGTTATTGACCTAAAGATCCTATTTGTAACTCTTTGATCTTCACTTTTTGAACTCAACAATTTCCTTTTCCCCTTCCAAATTATTTGAACCTTTGTCAACTCGGCACATCCTCCAAGACGCCTGTCTCCGACTGTCTCGTCTCTGTGCTGTCTGCAGGTTTCGTCACCGATCCTTATCGAGTCGGACTCGGACACAGACAGACAACAAAACCGAATGAAACCCACACAGGGCTTAGCCCCGTGTCTGTCTGGCTTGCTCACCATCAGCAGATCAACGCTTCTCATAGCTCTTTTTTTATATCCCGAGTCACAAGGGATTTCTGCTGCTTTTCACGCCAGTTGGCCCGCCTGTCTGTCTGTCTCTCTGTTGAGCCTCTTGCTCTTTCACATGCAGTAAGCCTATGTCTCTTCTTTTCTTCACCCTACTACTATTTTTGATGCAGTTCGCTTTTAAATAGCTGATATCACATATCGAAAAGAATATTTTTTTATTTTTGTAGATCCATTTGCCTGAAATCGGATTAGATTATCAGGTGTTTAATTCACGCTGTTATCATTTATTAAAAATCTAACCACAGACTTGTGAAAGAAAAGAATGTCTAACAGAATTCGTGCTGAAAATGTTACCTATTCTATTTTTAGTTTTCTTTTCATTGGAAACCATTGTTTAAAGAAAAGAATCCTGAAATTGTAGCTCAACCTTTTTTTTGATCTATTATTCATATTGACTGCTGCTTTGTCACTTTTGGCATTCCCGATAAATTAAGTCGGGAAATGTTTCCCGTGTCACTAAACCTATCAATCATATACCTTTGTGTCTGAAATAACCCAACCTACTAACAATACCATGGCAAAAATTAGAACAAAAAAGAAAAGCATTTTTTGTGATGAGGGAGTCACCCGCTTCGTACCAAATGTCAAAATTTTGACATTTCAATTAAGGAAAATGTCATTAAGCTTGGTTTAATAAAGGGCATTTTTTGGTTTGTCTTTTCTTTCAGGACTCACGAATTGGCTCGTAAAAATTGCCAACCTTCATAACATCTCGTATCTTGGCTGCAGTGAGCAGATTAAGCAAATCCTTAGGTAATAAGAATAGGGAGGGGTGGGGATAAAATATAAAGGGTTTTTGCTTAATAAATGGTCGCTGATGTTTTCATTTTACTGCAATAAGATTTCAGAGATGTTGTAGTGGTGATAAATGATCAGACTTTATGCAGTAATCGCAATGGTTATAGGTGGTCAAGAATAAAATCAACCGCCGACAAGATGAGAAAGATAGAAAAAGGAGAGATGAACAAAGAGAGAAAAAAAATAACAGAGAAAAAAGGCTAGTGTTAGAGAAAAATAATAAGACAGAGAATTAGAGAGAGCGAAAGAAGGATAAGAGAAAGAAGAATTATAGTTAGAATTAGAGAGAAAAAGAGAGGAAAAGAAAATGAAAGATTGAGAAAAAGAGAGACAAAAATAGAAAAAAAAAGTAGAGAGACAGAGAGAGGATGAGAGAGAAAGTTGGAGAGAGATACGAAGAGAGAGAGAGAGAGGGAGAGAGAGAGGAGAAGCGAGATAGATAGATAGATAGATAGATAGATAGATAGATAGATAGACAGAAAGGGAGAGAGAGAGAAAGAGAGAGAGAAAGAGAGAGAGAAAGAGAGAGAGAGAAAGAGAGAGAGAGAGAGAGAGAGAGAGAGAGAGAGAGAGAGAGAGAGAGAGAGAGAGAGAGAGAGAGAGAGAGAGAGAGAGAGAGAGAGAGAGAGAGAGAGAGAGAGAGAGAGAGAGAGAGAGAGAGAGAGAGAGAGAGAGAGAGAGAGAGAGAGAGAGAAACACGAACATACAGACAGATAAGGAGAGGGAAAGTCAAGATGTACTCGCATTAAGGCGATGTTTTATTGGTCGGATGGGTAATCTAAATTTTTTTCTGGGCTGAAGGGTTCGTGTTTCTAAGAAAAGCTTGTCTTCTGGTTTCTCTACACATTATTCATGAGAGATTAATGAAGTTTGACCTCTAATCATCGAACTGCAAAGTTCAAGTGTGACCTCATACATGTTTGATTGTGCTCAAAGCACAGAACACAACGAATCAGCCGCAGCAATTTTCTATGTCAATGAGAAAAGTCCGAAAGGATCATATTAACTTTCTTTGTGTCACCAGTAGCGTGCAAACTTTTGTTGCCACTTGTCACAACCGCATGGCAAAACTGTAAATGTCGGCCAAGAAAACATACAAAAGATATTTCTTTGCTGAATTACTGCAAAAATGCAAGTTCCTCTGAACCAAAGCAAATGTAAATGTTCAAATGTGTTGAATATAAAACATTTTTTGCTACATGAAAACCACAAATCTTTCTAGAACATGTCCTGGAGAGCACAAAGACAATGTGAACTCCTATATGCCGTCATTTTCACCTTTGAGTGACATTTCCCTCAGATGGTCTCGGATAAAGAAGAATTTTCAGGCACATCAGACTTGATGAACTCTTACGCCATATATCAAAGTAAAGAGGATTTTGTGAAATGCATTCTATCAATGAATGTCACTTATAACACAAGATTCATTCTTCCACAGCAAAAATGTGACTCGTAAGCTGTCCTCTAGAAAGCTAATTGTATAACAACACGTTATAACTAACATGCGTCACTGGCGTTATGACAGCAGCTAACCTCAAACTTTGTCCTGCTGGCCATTGTATTTCGCTAAATACTTAGTGTTCTGCATTTTGTTGACTGAAATACATGTTGAGACCTTGGATGGTCGGCTCTCTGTATCTGCTGACCCATGTGGACAACTTGGATGACGTGTAGTCCGTTGATCCATGTTGAG
Source organism: Elysia crispata (assembly GCA_033675545.1). Taxonomy (NCBI): domain Eukaryota; kingdom Metazoa; phylum Mollusca; class Gastropoda; family Plakobranchidae; genus Elysia; species Elysia crispata. The sequence continues at coordinate 148,228 of JAWDGP010007811.1, read as the reverse complement.
ACCTTGGATGAAGACCAGTCTTTCTCTACTGATCTAAGGGCTGAATTGGATGATACTCGGGAATCATCCTAGTATTGTTCACGTTTGATCAATCAGCTTTAAAGCCTGGCCAGGGCACTCTTTGAGCATATGAACATTTTTACGATTGATCTTCTTTTGAAGACTTTATAGGTTGAAGGATGCACTAGGGTAAAGATGCAAAAGATGCTAAGGACCTTGGAAGAAAAGGAGAAAATGAATTTGAGAAAAAACAACACACATTAGTTTTCAGATCTCTCTTAACCATTCAAGCAGAATTTATCCATCTCATCCCACAATTCTCTTCATTTCTCGCTCTCTTTACCATAGCCTGAAGCATGCCGAGGAGCTGTTCCTTCTGAGCTAAGATTCTACATACTTGAACAGTTTGACAGCTTTGAAACAGTCCTTGAAATACTTCAAAATGAACAACTTCCTTTTTTTCATGTTTTTGTACATCAAGAGTGTTATATTCATCGCAAGTTAAACGTGAGAGATGCTTGGAAGGAGCAACAAGCAAGAGAAGAAACAAACCAACCTTTAACCAGTATTAGATAAGCACCATAGAATTAGCTGAGAGAAAAGTCTCACTTTCTCTCGCGCGGGTTGGCCTAAAGAATCTCTCAGCGGGAGAGATGAAACGTTCAGTCACGCCTGAGTTGGCACCAAGTGAGGCGTAACAGACTTCTCTACAGCTGATTTGGTTTTAACTCGTAGGAGGCGCCAGACCATCTTTCAAGTCGGACTGCAATGCGTGACAAGTCAGCGGGTATGAGTGGTTTTCTTTATTCATTATCCCAAGTAGTCATGCTGATGCCAGGAAACAAACAATTCTCTTTGGACCTGCTCGGGGTCATGATGACATTCAGGGTCGGCAATAAGGTATAGGAACTTATATGATCACTGGTAAAAATCGCAAAAACAAATCCAAAACAAAGCCAGACCTTTGGGAAAAATCTCACGTTTTAGATGGCATCATCATAGTGTTCTGTGTTTTGAGGTGTGTGTTGAGTTATGTGTTTAGTTATGTTCTGAAATATGATATCAGTTATGTGCTGAGTTGTGCGCACCTTTTTTATCCGACCCGCAATATGGCATCATCACAAAAACAATTTTTTTCAAGCTCACTCTCGTAATCGTGTACTTCAAAAAGTATTCAGCGCCCATAGAGGCAGGCTGTTGTCAGTGACATATCTCCGCAGTACATGGAAAAAACGTTTCTTTGAGGAAAATAATGCGGAGAATGATGATGGAAATCGACCCAATAATGACCACTCTAGCTGGCTGTATACAGACATCCTTTTGTAATTGTGGTAATACATCATTCAATTACCGGTAATACTGACTAGAGCGAAAAGGAGAATAAATATACGTGTGTTTTTCTAATTTATATTCTCCTATTTGTCTAAATTAGCTGTAAGCATATGGGAGTCTTTCACCTTTTCATGACCAGCTATTTTCCCAAATTGACTGTCCTGTTCGTAATAATCATGCGATATTCTCCTTATCACAAGCTTCCTGCTCTCTCTCCCCCCCCCCCCCCCCTTTGTTTTTTCTCCTCTCCACATGAATGTCTTATATCTTCTCCTTAGTCTTTGTCTCTCATGAAGCCCCACACTCGCTCTCACGCATCTCAAACAGCCTTTCCTTAAACGTTTTGATCTCTCTCTCTCTCTCTCTCTCTCTCTCTCTCTCTCTCTCTCTCTCTCGCTACCTGTATGCCTATCTTTTCTCCTTATCAACCTCTCTACTTTATGATAAGGTATATTTCGTACAATTCTCCAGTAAATTCTGGTTTCCTTTTATGTGTCCTAAATTTTCCAAGTTGTTTTTATCATTAGGGGAAGCTTGAAGCTGAAATCCAAAATGAATGTTTTGTGACGACAGTAAACCTTCACATTATCATTCTATACTAAAGTCTTTTTTAACAACATCTCTGGCATTCATAATAATCATTCTGAAGTCTTTAACTTGGCCATAGTTTCGCTCCCTATCTATCACGGCTACTACTACTACTACTACTACTACTACTACTACTACTACTACTACTACTACTACTACTACTACTACTACTACTACTACTACTACTACTACTACTACTACTACTGCTGCTGTTGCTGCTGCTGCTACTACTACTACTACTACTACTACTACTACTACACACACACAACATTAATAACAATTCTTGACCCGTCTAATCTCCTTGAAACAGTAGCAACGATTAATAATTTACTTGGAAGAAGCAAACCCTTTTACTAATGGTTCTGTAAATTGAAAACGCTAACTGCTGTCCCACACTGTTTACATATGCAAGTAACATGGCGGACGAAAATAGAAAGTATTGAGTATCCAAACAATCCTTTCACGTTAATGCAATATAGAGAAATCTAAATTCTCAGAAATTCACAAGAATATTAAGGTTCATTTAAAAAAAAATCCAAATCTATTCATTATCATTGAGATTAAAAGAAATGGGCACCTATGAATTCCTACAAGGTTGTACACCTTTTGACACTTTGTACAGGAACTCGACAGAGGAGAATGTGCCATGCCGTGATCTGAACTTTTGCATAAGAAGTAAAGACATAGATATAATAGAACTCATAGCCTTCTAGTAAACTTTTGGAATGATTTTTAGATTGATTAGTGATAAGGGGAGTATGCAATTGGATGGTTCCTGTATTGAAGAATGTCCCTTTCTTGACTTAATAGTTTATGCTTAGAAGTTTTATGTGATTCGTTTAGCACATGTTGAGATCTTGTTGTGTGAAAATGTTTTCATTATTATGGTAAATAGAAGTATACAAAAACATCTACAGACATAACGACTACATATTTGAACCCACGTCATATTATTTGTACGCAGAATTTTTCATAGGATTAAGCATGATCGAGAAGAACAGGAGAGGGAGAGATATACAGAGAGAGAGAGAGAGAGAGAGAGAGAGAGAGAGAGAGAGAGAGAGAGAGAGAGAGAGAGAGAGAGAGAGAGAGAGAGAGAGAGAGAGAGAGAGAGAGAGAGAAGGAGAGAGAAAAAGAAAGAAAATTAGAGAGAGAGGAAAGAAGCGAAAGACAAAGAGAGAAAGAAAAAGAGATAGACAGAGAAATAAATTAATAGAAAGTAAAAGTTACTAAAAAGAGGGAGTTGGAGAGTGAAAGAGAGAAAAAACATAGAAATAGGTTTCATGTAGTTATAGCGAGTGGCAACAGAGAAAAGGCACAGGACAAAATAAAATCATATGATTGAAAGACAGAGAGAAAACAAAAAAAAATTGATATGCAAAGTAAGAGAGAGAGAATGAGATCAAGAGAGAGAAAGAGAAAGAGAAAGAGAGAGAGACAGATAGATAGATAGATAGATAGATAGATAGATCGATCGATCGATAGATAGATAGGTAGATAGATAAATAGATAAAGAGATAAATAGACAGAGATAGAAAGAGAGAGAGAGAGAGAGAGAGAGAGAGAGAGAGAGAGAGAGAGAGAGAGAGAGAGAGAGAGAGAAAGAGAGAGAGAGGAGATAGAGGAGGAAAGTAAGATATATAAAGGTCAGGTTTATTTTTTCACTGGTTTAAATAGAGTGGGCCATTCTGCATTTACACGAAAGGATGGAAGCCACAAAAATGAGCAAACTCAACTTAATGGAGGAGAATGTTAGGCTTTTACCGTGTCGTGACCTGGACTTTGCATTATACGGTGTTTAATTCTCTCTAACATTAACCTGTATCATCTGTACCTTAGAACTAACAGGCTCTTTCTTTCTCTCAATGTCTTTTTTCGCTGCGGAATGTACAAAGTTTGAATATATTTTTTTCAAACGATTTTTTAAACCCTTTTTTTAACAAAATATCTAGATTATTATAATTTTAATGTTTTATTGTAGAATGTTAGTGGAAAGGAAGGATATAATTTAATTTTGACAGTTTTGTTCACTATACTTTTAGTTGCTTTAGTCACATTTTTTGTATGGAAACGTTTTTTTTGTTTACTCTTGATGACATAGTTGTAAAAAAACTCTTTGGTTTTTCCAATATAACTAGTTTCATGGCAAAGTGCTTTTGATCTTTTAGTCGAAACAATCATGTACAAATTCTTTTGTTTAGTTAGTCAATTCAGTACGAAAAAGTTTATGGTTGATTTGTCATTCTAGTCGTATAGAAAAGTTCTTTGGTTGTTTTAGTCATACTCAAAGCTTGGAAAAATTCCAGGGGTTCAATAAGACGAAACAGTTGCAAGGAAATGTACTATGGTTTTATTAGTCAGTCAAGCTGCGTAAAAAAGTTCTTTGGTTTGAAAAGCCGTTGTAGGTACATGGAAACGGTTTTCGGTGGCACGGATTCTGCTGATTTTATCCAAAATTTCTATGGTTTTTTATGTTTGACAATGCACAGGACTAAGAATAAATTTACCATAGGGGTAGGAAATAAACATAACTTTGACATTGAATATAAAAGATGTTATTGACTCCAAACATAATTACTAGATTCAGAGTTAGGCCGAGATAACAATATTAATCTGCAATACAGAAACATTTTCCTTTCCTCTCCTCATATGCGACAGATCTAAATTTGGAATCCAGACAAGGACAATCTACAGAGTTGACAAGATCCAGGTCTCCGACAGACCTTTCTTTTTGATTTACTTAACAACAGGCTGCACGTAAGAGCTGTGAAGTGTGAATCACACCTTGACTGGGTGACAGTACTGCTTATTAGAGCACACTCTGATATGCTAAACGGGTATTGGTAAAACAAGGTGTATGAGTGAGTGTGTATGTGAACAAAGTCCGTGGATAGAATAACATGTGGTCGGTATGAAAAGAAAGAAATATAAACAAAGAGGGAAAGTAAGAAAGAGGGACAGAGGAGAGTGAGAGAGAGAGCGAGAGAGAAAGACTAGACATAACAGCTGATGCGAACAAAAAAGGTGGTAAATTTCCTAGATGTCACCCTCAATCTGAATACAGGGCTATATCAACCATATAAAAAACCAAACCGCACAATCAACTATATCCACCGTGATATTAACCATCCACCCCCCCCCCCCCCCACCCGCCCATCATTAAAAACATGTCGAAAGGTATAGAATTACGCCTCTCAAACAACTCCGCTAATGTTGATATTTTCAACAAGGCAGCAAAGCCATATAACCCCGCACTAAGAGAGAACGGGTATAAACTACAAATAAAATACACGAAAAACGAAAACCCACATGAAAAAGCCGTCAAAACAAATCGTAACCACGCTACTGGAGAAATAAAAACACCACTCAATGAAGAATGAGACGAAACAAAAGAAAAAAAAAAAGAAGAGAACAAGAAAATGGAAACACCATCTGGTTCAACCCCCCATTCAGTGTAAATGTCACCACGAATATCGGAAAAATGTTTTTTGGACTCTTACACACGTGTTTTCCAACAGACAACAAGCTGCACAAAATATTAAATAAAAACACCGTAATGCTAAGCTACAGCTGCATGCAGAATATGAAACAAATAAATTCTTGCCTCAAAAGTCCTTGAATCTACAAAGGTAAAAGAAAAACAAGAAAAAAACTTTCAACTGAAGGGATAAAAAATCCTGCCCGCTCAAGGGCCAGTACCTCCAAAAAGGAGTGGTATACAAGTCAACTGTCGAACAGAAATCCTCGAATAAACAGGATACTTACATAGGAATAACAGAAAATTAGTTCAAAACCAGATACAATCAGCACACATCGAGCTGTAGACTTAACCACAAAAAAAAACAAAAAAACAACAACAACAAAAAAAAAAAAAAAACCCCAAAAAAAACCCCAAAAGACCAGCTACTACTCTAAGTTAATTAGTGTGGAAACTAAAAGAATAAAAAACTGAATACCATTTATCATGGGATATAATCGAAAGGACGTAGCCATATTCAGCAGTAACAAACATGTGCAACTTATGCATAGTAGAGAAATATTTCATTTTGAAAACAAAACCAAGCCTCAACAAAAGAAGGAAAATCTTTTCACCGTGCCCCCACAGAAAGAAGCATTTGCTACAAAACTTTCAGAGGCCCGGAAACGGGAAAAAACAACAACACAAGGTCGGAACGGCACTCGGACACACCTCAGTCATACCCGAAGAGATTGGAGGACAAGCGACACCTTTGTCCTCCGCTTGAAACGCCAGGCTCGTAAGAAGAGAATTTAAGGTAAGATCCTCTATATTTATGAAAAGCTCCCACAGTTGAGCACTCTCATCCATTATTCCAACTTATCTTCAAATTATATATATATATATATATATATATATATATATATATAGTGAGAGAGAGAGAGAGAGAGAGAGAGAGAGAGAGAGAGAGAGAGAGAGAGAGAGAGAGAGAGAGAGAGAGAGAGAGAGAGAGAGAGAGAGAGAGAGAGAGATGTTATCAACAGAAATGGTAGGGGTGAAAACAGAAAAGCAGGAAGAAAATGATTTGTGTAACGATAGCATCGCAGTATAATTATGATGCAGAGGAAAATCGAAACAAGAAAAAGAAATAAAGAAAATATAAAAAAACGTATTGGAGCCTATATTGAAACGAAGAATCTTATTTCATTCGTTTTGTAAAAGCCTGTAAACATTATTGATGAGGTTAAAAGTCCCAACCATCTTTACGAAGCTGATTTGAAAGACTTGAATAAACACAACCGTACGGACTATATCAAACAAATGCTCTTCAGCGAGCAACAGGAAATGATCTCCCAATACCCCAAATGATTTGTGGAACGACACAAATGCTGGGAGCAAAGATAATTATTTTTTCCTCTTACTCTAAACCGAGAAAACGCCAGAAAATGCTCTAAATTGCGTTAGCGAAATGCGTCAGTTGGAAAGAATCGAGAGTGTCCCAGGTCTGTCTGCCTGCCTTCGGGCTTAAACTGTTGACCAGAACTAGCTGACACCTGACCCTCACACATCGTCCAGAATCCCGCGCTTCCCAACTTTCCGCTTGTCCAGGTCGAGTGGCCAGAAAAAAAAAAAGGGAGGCCTTAATTGAATTTGTTCAATTAGATAATGGAAGAAGAAGATGGCATCTGCTCCTGATCAGTTGGACAGCTAGCAGCATGGCTGTTACACATTATCTTAAACTGTCTTTTTTATGTTCAGTTTCAATAATATCCAAGACCTATTTTAATTTGGTCTATTTTCCACGCTTACATGTCGCAGAAAATTAATAATGATTTACCCAATTTCTATATCCACACATAATAACAATATCTAGAGTAGATGTTAAGATCCCATGTTGTTCTACGGACAAGATTAAAAATATTTTTTTAATCGCATTTTAACCTGTGTTACTTATTGAAACCGCCTTCTTTAGTCGAGAGATGATAAACGTTTGTACAAATTGTCTTATTCGATTTTGTCTGTTATTTATTTATTTCTAAAGATTCTAGGGTAGTGGTTGAATATCTGATTCGGCTTTGTGCTATCTACAGCAGTTACTTAAGAAAATGCTCTAGCGTAAACGAATAAATAAATCTTCATGAGCAGCTCAGAGAGCGCAAAGCCCTCCTCACCGTAAATGGCAAAAACGAAAACTGCAAAATCGAAATTTATTACTGCTCTAGACGTGTACATTTTTCTCATTAAAAGTCAACTGCGAGTGCGAAACTCGTGCTGTTCAAGAAAACACCAAACCAAGGAATTGATTGATTGATTCAATATTTAAAGTAGACCGATGCACTTCGAGAATGATTCAGGGTTTAAACAAGACGAGACAAACATGCTGTTTGTAGAGTAAATTTAATAGAGGCTCATAGTGGAGTATTCAAATCCAGTGAAAACTCTTTTGGATTTATGATTTAGATTAATGGAAAATAACGAGAGCACTATACAAACATTTATCAACAAGTGCCTTCAAAGAGCATTTTAAAAAATTGGTTCATTAAACTGCAAAACTAAAAAAAGTGCAGAAAAATACAATACATATACACTCCAAAAAGAAATGAGAAAAAAATAATTTAACGCTAAATAGACCACTGGCTAGCACCACCAGATTCTATTGAATCTCTCATCCCATATCAAGTCAAAAGGAGCCACATTACAGCATGGCCAATGATGACATGGAAAGCAAGAGATCCAGACAGACATGGAGAAAATAGCACCGCACTAATTAGGGCTGAATGTAGAGAACAATAATAATTGAAGATCTTTGCTCCGATGAGACTGACATGATGAGGATGGTGCTGATGATGGTGGTAGTGAGGATTAAGATAATGACGAAGATTAAGATGATGATAATGGTGTAGGATACTGATATGATGATGATGAAGTTAATGATAATGATGTTGACGTTAATCATGATGATGATGATTACGATGATGATGTCGAAGATGGTAGTAATGATCATGATGATGATAAACGGCGGAAAAAACCACCAGCAAATCGCCACAAATTTTGGCACTGCTGCAGATTGTGGCTTTGAACGAGTACAAAAAAAAGCATATCTATTCTTTCGATTACCGGGTAGTGCCATAAAATATTTATACCTTGCCCATGGCACATGGCTGCTTCCTTTTTGAGAGCTTATAAAACAATTCTTCACGAGCTTTACAAGATCATTAATGGTTTTAATAAGTTGCCCTGCTGTTTTCAAGATTGTTTTCATATAAGTATCCAAGAGCGGGTCAGGACTTATTAATTCTTTTGAATTAGAAAGTAATTTTTTTGCAGTCAAGATGCATTCTAATCCGATTCGATAAAAAGACGCAGAATAATTCTGTGTATGTGTGTTTCATTTAATAAATTGTACGATATGGTTCGTCAACAACATGGTGATTTCAGGTCTTTTTTGGACTACAAAGGCACCATCATGGAAGACAAAACTTTAAAGTTGACTCAACTCTGAGGATAAAGGGCGGACGCTCTAACCACAGAGTCACTGGCACTCCTTATAGTATGTGCTAGTATGTGAGAGTATCCTGATCTCCCAATCATAGAGCGAGTCGACTCAGGCACTCAGTGACGCCGTCGCGGCTTTCATCTTTCATGTCAGAATTTTAAAATCAGCAACTCGCCACTTTTCGCATCATCCGGTATCTTTCATCTCCCTTAGAAACGCTACCTTTAAAAAGCCCGAAATGCCTTACCGAATGAAGAAGGATCACCTTTCTCCAGTATCAAATTAGAGCCATAAAAGTGACATGATGGCTATGCCTTATCTCAGAGGACATAACGCTATTTAGATCTAATACATCTTGGTAATGTCGATCCGATCGCAGTGGACATCAGAGACCTCCTACCGAGACAATTGTGTTAAAGATGACCGACTTTCTATCTGATGGAGCAAGAACATAGCAGAACTTGTCTAGGTATCTAGTCCTCACGTTTTCAGAACGATGCCTTGATTACCCTGGAGTTGCCTAATTGAATTTTCCAGGGTTTAGAATCTTAAATCCAACATTTTTTCTTTATGCGTTCTTTTTCCTCTATACCGAGTGGCCAGGGAATAACCTACCGCTGCGAATGCGACGGAATCTAGAACTAATTTCTATTCTTATCAACATGTCCCAGTCGAGACAGCTCGAAAGAACATTTGTTACATCATGTTCTCGATAGCATAGGGCTTAATATATTAAACATGTGATAAAAGGTTCTCCGTTCGGATCCAGGTGGACACAAAACTTTGAAATAATACTAAAATTAAAATCTAAAGCTTTAGGAAAATATATATCGAGAGCTGAAATGTTTTCAATTTCGACCACTGACATGTTTTAAATTTTTCTAATATTCAAATATTATACGTATTCAGGTTAGACAAAATTTAGATAAGTTGCAGGCATAATTTCCCGTTGAAATGAAAATGCGGAGAAGGCATGTCTTTTGAAGAAAAGCAAACTTCATAACACTAAAGGAGCTATTCTCATCAAACGCCACTCATATAGTTTAGAATGTATGGAATCTTGAGATTTAAATTCGTCTTATATATGTTGTTAAACAACATTACTTCTGTGATAAATGGATTAAAGATCTCAAACAAAGAGTAAACCAAATCTCAATGCTTTTCTTCGTGCTTTTGGTTTATCTCTTTATCAAGACCAAATCGAGTGCTGATGTGACAAAATGCAGATAAAATATAGAGCGCAACTTGACAATAGTGATCTCCAAGTAGAACAAAATCAAAGACGGATGCTTTGTTTTTCAAGCAGCCTTCATTAGTTCATCACACCACTGAATGCCGACCAAAGGTGCGGATATTATGGTCTCCAGTAAAAAAGAAGACCAAATAGGATATTTATTATTCAAGCAATCTCGATTCAGTTCACTTCTTCATTGGTCTTTGCATTGAAGCTTATTCTCCGACCCTTAGCATATTTATTATGTAAATAATATTTTAAACAATGATCTCATACATGCAAAATGTAACAATATATTTATATAATTTCTTTATCGATGAGTAGTGAAGAGATCAAACAAATACAAGGGTGGGTACAGTTCAAGGACTTCATCACAAAAATGATGGTACGGCAATACCAGCATCCCTCTTTGGAATTTTCTCCGTAATAGAGATTGTCAAAATTTATCATTCTGATAAAAACTTTCAAAATAAAATGGCCCACAGATGCTGGTCACCTGAGCTGTGCTATGTACTACTGTGACTACCATAGATTTGTTGATAAAATGTTCAGCCAAAAAGGAACGGCGGATATCCGAATTCCGGACTTTGGCGGACTCACCCGAAGAGACGATTGGGAATG
>JAWDGP010007811.1:110000-132500 GCA_033675545.1 Elysia crispata | reverse complement strand
TGTATTGCAACTTGTGTGCAAATGTGCGTATTGTTCAATACCAGCAGACATAAATATTGTAATTTTAAAGATTACTTTCAAGAACCATCCCTATCTTACCTTCCAGCCATGAATGCAGGTGACTACAAGTTCTCATGTTTCAAATATTTTAAACCTATATTGTATTTACAGAACAAAACTAAAGAAATATGTTTTATGCTCTTCTTTCTTCAAGCGCAGAATAGTATCAATAAACTTTTTAGAGCTGTTTTGATGCTCCATAGTTTTATACTAATTCATTAAATTCTTTAAACTGTTCTTCATTTCTTTTCTAACGCCCAGGAAATGCGAATAAAGCCAAAGAAAAACTGTGAGAAAAAAAAATGGAAACAAAAAAGTAAATGTATTTCATTGTGATATTATAGATAGCTCAAACAATGGTTGAAAAAATTCTCTTAAATATTATTGTTGATTTCAATCGTAGATAGGGTAATGGGCCTAGACCAGATTGCGTTCGAGAAATATGGCACAATCTCGATCTAAGACTGTTGAAGAGCCTGTCTGGTTTAGAGAAAAAAGATGCAAATCAATTTCATAGGTCCACAGTTGCCAATCCCAGAAAAACAGCTCTATACAAGAACTAATCGATTGTAAACTTCAAGATGGAGAAAGAAAACCAAAAGCACTGTTGACTCAGTAATAACAAATGCGATAAGCATGGGACAAAACTGCTTCTTCTTAAACATTAAACTATTACGCTTTTTGGCTTTATTCCTCCTAATCGCAATCTAACTCTTTCAAGTCTGCTGTTGTTGTGGGATTAGAGTGTCCACTATAATACCAGCAAGGACCTTTTTCGTGGATGCGAACCCCATAAGTTAAAGAGTCATCCTTTTAGTTTCATTGTACCCGACGGGAGCTTAAGTTTCATAAGCAAAAAGTCCTGAGATCACAAAACAGAACAAGCTTTTCCATCGAAACCGTTCTTGTTTTCCTCATACTCTACTTTGATTATCTTTTTTTTCTTCTTTCCTTACCGTTATTACTCCTATTGTGAAACCCACTTCTTTACTTTTCTCTTCGCCTTTTTATTTTTTTTTAGATTATCCTTTTTGTTCTCCCTTCCCGCCCACCTCCTCTCTGTCCCTCTACCTCTTTCTCACTCACTCTCTCTCTCTAACACATACTCTCCCTCTTTCTTTTCTCTCTCTCTCTCTCAGTTTCTTTCGCTATCTCCTATGGCTAACAGCTTCCACACACCAAGCCTCATTAATGATGGTCTAGAGCCTATTGACACTTCTGGTTAGGATATCCTTAAAACGCCACACAGACGATAGCTTTCAGTGCAAAGTATAGAAGCTAATCTCTTCTTCAGAATATACATTATATATATATATATATATATATATATATATATATATATATATATATCTCAACACACACACATACACATTCTTTCACAGCCAATGGACGCACCTATGCTCTGCAAATTTTATTCCTAGAATTCTAAAAAAGACCTTTCTGCAGCTTCCAAAATGTGAGTTTCATTTCGTTACGTTAAGGAAATTTTTAAACACTTAAAAATCGCGACACGTGGAAAACACATTGACAGAGATTTTATGCCAGTAGGATCCAGGTTGGCTCCCACTATTTATTAAGTGAAAGATAATTATTATTTCCAACGCTTGATTATATTGAATGTTCCATGAACGATCTGAAGTGTTGATTTGCTAGGCCTCACACTGTGAAAGCTTTAAGATTAAGCAGCGATGATAAAGATCAGGCGAAATCGATTGCTATGAAGAAAAGAAAAGGCAGGCACTTTCACAAGATAGACACGTCTATGATGAACTCCGTCCTTGCATAAAAACTAATTAGTATCAAGTTACAAGAGGTTGGGCGTTATATACGTTAGTGCACTCATAAGACATGGATACACGACTTATATAAACATACCCATTACGAGAATCTATAGAACATGAGAAGAGCATTCTTTCGTGAAGTATTCCCTACTGAAACTCCTAACTGAAGAGGAAAGACAGCATTATTGAATCACCTAACAACATCAGCTGATTTTCCTCTACACCCGTGATAGTGTGAATATAATTATGTAAGTGAGACATGGACAAGGCTGTCTAACTTAACAATTCTTCTTGACGACAATGCCGATGGTGATTTTTGCCCTTCCAATTTTGGCAACATGGCCTCCAACTGGTGATGCGGGTCTAGTTATCAACCTTTATCTCTTGCGTCAATATCAGCTCATAAGGCTTCTCGTTAACCCACATGTCACATAATATTTTCAAATTATGACGACTGGACATGACACTGTAACCAGCAAGGAAAGTATGTCTTCTATCTAATTCATATCGATAATTCGTTGCGCTTTTCTTTTTCGATAACAAATTTAAACCCCACTTTATTGGAAAAGAAGAGAAAAAGAAAAGCAAAACAAAAGAAAACAAAAATTAACAAAGAAATAAACTTTCTCTCACACACGTCGCTACATAATGAAAAAAAAAAAAGAAAAATTAGGGAAGAGCCTTGAAGATGTCGCTCGGTTATCTGTACTAAGCAATGCCAGGTTCAGTTGGAGTTAAGTGCTTTTAAAAAAAGAATGAAAGATATACAACCCGCTTTGGCCGATTCCTTACAAATATTGCGACATCTCGTAAAACTTGAAAGAAAACGAACAGGCAAACAATAACATCTGATTTTCTTATTGATAAAATGATCGTTGATAGAGCTGGTCCATTAGAAATCTTGCTTGGTGAAACAGTTAAAAGAGATGTTTTACTTGAAGTTTTATCAATAAAATAGTTGATAGAGCTAGTCCAGAAAAATATGTGATTGATGAAATAGATGATAGAGGTAGTTCTCTAGCAATAATCAATTATGATTTTACAAACAAACTGAGCCCCATGCACAAGATGTTTGACATTAAGCGTTTCTACATTTAAAAGTTAAGGGTTACAACAAGTATCAGCATTTTTCTGTTTTTAAGACTATCGCGTCTCGCTTCATTATCTATTAAAAAAACTGCTTTTATGAGCATGTGTAGGTATACATGCATGAGTGTATGGATGTATATATGTGTATATATAGACACACCAATCCTAATATTAGATTGGAAGAAAGAGACCTTGCGATCGTTGAACAGTTTAGAACTACTTAAGTCACCCCCAAAATAATGCGTTCCTGAAATAAATCTATGAAAATATGCAAAGATCAACACCGTCTACAAGCAAATATAACCTACTTCAGAGCGAGCGAGACGTTTGCGTCTGTTGGGCTGTCGCTTCCAAGAAAAACAAGGACAACAGTCATGTCGAATGGGGCACGCGACAGCCAAAAATGTTCAAAAGTTAAACTTCTTAATTCTTTTACATCATCTCAGTTCATTTCTTTGCCTCTTTTGTTTCCCCTCCCCCTCCCCACACACCTCTCTCTCTCTCTCTCCCTCTGTCTCTGTCTCACTCTGTCTGTCTGTCTGTCTGTCTCTCTCTCTCTGACTGTCTCAGACTCGTTTTTTTTACCTAATTTTGCCAATCTCTTCCACACTTTCTGTCATTCGTGTTTATCTGATGAATCTGCCTCTCTCTCCATCTCTGTCCCAACACTTTCTTGTCCTTGTCTGCCTTATTTTCACTGTCTGTCTCTCCGTCTCTCTACTTCTTTCGCTCCTCTAAGGCTTTGTTGAAAGCCTGTAGTGTCGGGAATCCACACTCATGCCATCAGAAGGCGAGCTATTACGAGCTCACGTCAGCTTCAAGATAACGCAAGTGCCCCATTCATTGGCGCCACTTTAACAGCCCAAGGGAAAGACGGAAAGCTTGTTATTTCTTGTGAAATCCCCGCTCACGAAGCTGTTTTCCTGTGCATCATTGCGGAGTGCTTTGAGTTCAATGATCGTGGGAGTGCTTTGAGCTTTTGTACCTTCATAAAATGCAGTTTTCCTGCACTTCTCTTGAAATGTAGCTATTCCCAGACGTAAAGGATCTTAAACATAGACAAGACCGTTTAATATCACTCTAAAGGAATTATTTTTAGTCATCTTTCAAACTTTTGTTAAACACTTTATATCCAAGACCCCTCATGAAGGGCTTCACAAAGTTGATGTAAAGACAGGCAGGTCAAAGTCGGATATAGATGTGAATGACAAACTGTGTAAGAAAGGGAGAGAGAGAGAGAGAGAGAGAGAGAGAGAGAGAGAGAGAGAGAGAGAGAGAGAGAGAGAGAGAGAGAGAGAGAGAGAGAGAGAGAGAGAGAGAGAGAGAGAGAGAGAGAGAGAGAGAGAGAGAGAGAGAGAGAGAGAGAGAGAGAGAGAGAGAGAGAGAGAGAGAGAGAGAGAGAGAGAGATATTTGTCATTGCCGTGCCTGTTGAATGGATAATTTAAGAACACAAGTTTAGATCTTTATTGTGTCTTTCTAAAATTAGAATTATCATTCATACGTTACAGTCATCAAAATTTATCTTTGCCCAGACGTATTTTCACAACATCTGCTCCGATGTGATTTTATTTTTCGGAGTCCACTTGACAGTCCGAGATGTTTTTCATGTTTTGTCTAATGCAACATGACGTTTATAAATCTAGGGAACTGGCTATTGCACAGCAGTTGTTAAGAGCGACTCCACTTTGAATTGTCACCAAGCCATGCGGCAATTTGAAGTGAGACATCAATATATGGTTTTTTGATCCTGCTGTAGGGTCACAGGAGTCAAGCAAAAAAAAAAAAAAAAAAAAAAGAAAACCCCCCAAACCAAACGAGGAAAAAAAACCAAATAAAAAACGAAACAAAACAAGAAAAACAACAACAACAACAACAAAAAACAAAAACTAAAAAACAAAACAAAAACAAAGCACAACAAAACGAAAACAACAACACAACAACAACAACAACAACAACAACAACAACAAAAAGAAACTAAACACAAAAAACAAAAACAACAACTAAAAAAGAAAAACCTAAGAAAAACTCCAAAACCTCAGTCAATGGACAGACGTTACCAATCATGAAACAACAATATTTAGAAATGAAACTCTTCATGTTGAACCAGGTAATTCTTCCAGCGTAGACTATAATTAGTTTAAAAGTTCTTAACAACGGTTGCTCTTAATAATATCGTTTAAAGGAAAAAAAAAGGACAAAATTGTACGCCCACTCCTGCAATATTAATAAAAGAAAGACATATATTCAAGACTATCAATCTCTTAATTCCTTCACTGAAGATGATCGCAAAAGAGAACTTTCCTTTCTTTCCCAGCACTTTTCCACCAGTATTCAGTGCGTTGATAGTAAAAGTTCTGGAGAAACATAACAAAGCCCTCCATTACGAAATTTCAGCTTGCCCGGGAAACAAACTGTTTTTGAACATGTACTTTTGGGTTTGTTTACATCAAACTGTAGTCTGTACAAATCTTGCTTCAAATAGTATAATGAGACTCTCAAATCTCCCGTAAAAACAAGTCCGAGATGAACGTATCATTATGTTCTTTAGCATGAAATGAGTGATTATAGTTTCCTAAGCTTTTGGAGGGAGGGCACTTTACTTTATTGAGACCCTTGGATGAATTTGAATTCAACTCAAAATTTGCAAAATTCGATACTTGAACTTGATAATTTTCCAGTTCCAAAGAAAATCGTACACCACTGTGTCTTAAAAGCCGGTCAGCACTCCACGAGTCCACTCAACAGAAACCTGTAAAGGCTCTGTGTGACTATAACTGCGCATTAGATCGCTTTAATTCTTTCAAAAAGCAAACCAAAATCAGCTGTTTTTCCTTAGTTAAAACACAACCGATCTATTAATAAGAGCACAGTGTCAGTTATTTCCGTCGACCTGTTTTGCCAATACGTTCTTCAATATCATAGCTTCAACGAATCAGGTTTGTGTATCACTTTACGCCACAACTAGAATCGGGTTTGCAATTTTTTTAGATCACCGCATGGTAAAGTTTGCCATATGTTATGATATAAATTATTATTATGAAGCAAACAGGCTAGACGGCTCAAACAAACTCGTGTTTGAGATAACCTGTTCACAACGCGGCGATGTTAAGCATTTTTGCCTATAAAAGTTAGGCTCTCTTTGGGCAAAGAAGAACTGAAAAGACAATACCCAAACGCATGTACCAATTTGGGGGATCAAACCCACGAAAAAGTATACGAGTCTGAAAGCTAACGTCCTAAACCCACAACCGCGGACGCTGCGGCTTAATTAGTTAACTTTTGGAAGCTGGAAGACATGAAAGAGTTCAAATCTAGCATTATTCATAGAAGTAATTATAAATAAATGAACCATATTCCCGACATGTACACCGGGTTCAACAATAGGTGGGAAAACTTGTTCCTGTTCCAGTCGCCAATTTCTGAGATCTGGATCCGTGCTGCAACTGATCTGTATAGTTTGCTCGCATGAATTTTATAGACAAAAACTTATCCTTTCAGGAAATTATGGATCTCAACAGAAGGTGAAGTTTAAAAACAAACAAACCACACACTCACACTAAACAACGAAACAAATAAACAAAAACTTTCCAAGAAACTACAGCAAACGTTGTTACATTCTGACGAGGAAGATTCCACAAAACATAACATTTTCCTTCATAAAACAAAACAACACATTTCAGAACAAAATGATAAAAAAATTCAGGAACAAAGAAATTTTCCTAAAAAATTTTGAAAAAAAAAACGCTGATGCCCCTTCTGATTCTTCGACTTGATTTTATTTGAAATAGCAACATAATTTTTAATTGTTTAATATTAGTCTTAAGATTGAGTAAAATTTGTAAACTATTTATATTGCATGCAATTACAGTCGACTGCACATCTGCTGAGGCCTAAAGCACAAAGTTTATTCAGCCCTTCAAAATAACTTTTTTAAATAACGTTTCTTAGGGTTTTATAATTGCAACTTTTCTAACAAGGTTGAGAATTTCGTTATTTATTGTTTTCCATCCATTAAAAAGATGAATTCAATGAATTCTGCGATGTTTATCCGAATCAAAGCAGCGCAAAGCGGTTATAGAATGTATGTAGAAATCATAATTTGTTGAACGATCCCCGAAAGTATCTTGCAGAGTCTTGTAAAGGGAATGTGTTGGTAAGCAGAGCTCGGTGTATTGACTGTTGAAAGTAAAGGGACGAAGAAAAAAATTAATAAAACAGAAGGATAAGAAAGATTGATAGTGGAATTTTATAAAAAATGTCCAATTGAGATGAGATAGGTTGGAAAGGAGAGAAAGAGTGAGAGAGAATGTGTGGCAGAGATAGGTAGAGAGATAAAGAGAGAATGAGAGAGTAAAAGCCAGAGGAGGGTAGTTTGGGAAAGAGGAAGAGAAGGATGAAAGGAGGAAAAGGGTGGATGGTTCTCTGAAGTTCCAGACGAATGGAGAGATGAAAAGCAATGCTTCACGGAGGCATGGACAGAACAGATAAATGAATTAAAATGTATAAACTGATGTTTTGGAAAACAGATGGCGTTTGTTCGGACATATACTGCGACGCGACAGAGAAATCCCAGCCAATTAAGCCATGGAAGGATTCTTTATCCCACAAGGGGACAAATACAGGGGAAGACCAATCATTACCTTGCCAGTGGTCTTGAACAACGACTTGTCCCGATTAGAAAGTAATACTTATGGTCTTAAAACCTTCAAAGACATTGAAAACCTGAAAAAGATCGCAGAACAGAGGGATCAGTGGAGGATGCTATGCACGGGAATACAAAAGGCAGCCGAGGCGTTGCAGTCTGACGACTACGATGCGGAACGGCGATAAGTCAAAAGTAAGTCAAACTGATATTATAGTAAGCTTGAAATAGGCGTATTGTCAACTGAGGAATAATATGCAGATTGGCTAGACAAAACTGTCTATCTTTGATTAATATTTTAATATATCGATGTCTTGAAAGCAAACGTATCAATTTGCACAGCTTTTTCCCCTCCGAGTGAATGAAAATCAATGAGAATCGCTCTTAAATCAGTTCAAGGCAAATAAAAAAAAATTCCCAATACTCATAACTTGCAGAGTAAAGCTCATGTGAGGGTTGATATTACACAATGAACTTTGTTTGAGAATTTCTTAACTCTCATTTGTTCTCTCTTCTTAGCAGCAGCTGAAATATGCAGTCCAAACTCAAGTCGAAAAAACATGAAAAAAGTTATGAATAATTTAACTGGACATTTTCTCAAATCTAAATGAATTTCCATATGTACTTTTACAGTCGAGCAGAATCTATATGTCTTTTGCGAAAATCCCTTTTTTTTTTTCAAGATTTGGGTGTGTTCGGGCAAGACATACATTCAATATAAAAATTATAAATTTGAATTTCATTTCTCATGCCAAGTTTACAATTTAGATCCCGTTTAAATTTTACAAAAGATAGATCTAGACAAGAGATTAAAAGAAGGATCATCAAACTTTGACGTCTAGATCTGAAACGAAATAGATCGGGGTTTTTAAAGTTGAAGGAAAGATCGATAATTTTAATTTGAAGACCGAGTCTTACTGTTGGGGTCGGTGGCCTTAGCAAACTTGGTTATCTCCACTTTACTTAGTTCACGAGTTGGCGGACAAGAGTCCCATTAACACCAATCCTTTGTTCTCTACCACTGATAAAAATGGCGAGTTCTGTAAAATGAACAACATTCAGCACTTTGAACTGAAGACAAAAAATCAAATTAGTTTAAAAATATTGATATAATCTAGCTGCCTCAATGAACGTATTTTTTGTACACTTTTTCAAGGAAAACTAAAGAGCAAGTAGTTTTCTTACGCCACCTCGCAAATTAGTCTTCGTCAATTATTCATGGTACTACAGGAACTGATGATGGTTTTTTTTCATAAAAACTACGAATTGAGATTTTTTTTCCTTAAACAATACGAAGTAAAAGAAAAATTAGTTATTGAAATTTCCTAGTCTAGGCTGCCTTATGTACTAACCCCCAGCTCCCCCACCTCGTCCTTCATTCCCCACCCCCCTCTCTGATCTTTCATTTAGCCCAACCAATATTCTTTATGTCTCGTCTCCGCAGATTTAAATAATACGACCTTTTCAGGTACTGTATCACAATTACTATGCGAGGAGCCATGAATTAAACAAAAATAATAATAAAATAGCTCTGTTCCCGTCCGTGTTATTTACGATAAAATCTCTCTCCAACTTCCTAATACATGAGTCTCCTTTTGTCTCGCTCGTGCTACTTCTATATCACCCTTCCTCCTTTATAATCTTGAAACTTTCATACTGAAATTCCGTCTGTATCAGTACACTGAAGGGCCTTGTCCACTCTCCGGTGATGAGTAAACACGAACTGATAAATAAAAAGATAAGATAAAAAGAGCAGCATTATCATAAGAAAGCGCCGGATCATGTTTGACAGCGTGGGCCCAGAGACAAGAATGCAAAGCTCAGCGCTGTACTTTTAATCTCTTTGTTCCGATGTCAAAAGCCGGCATCGAAAGTTACTTCAAGTTTCCGAAAGAATCTCATATATTGAACTGATGGCTCCTTCCAAAGAGTTATTGATTTTCCAGGCAAGGCAGGGTCCAGATGGTTAGACCTTTCGCTCGCCTCTGCATTAAAAAGAAAGTCATTACGTGCGGCCAAAATGACATTTATGGGAGTCTAAAAAAAAACCCAACAACAACCAAACACGAAACAAAACCAAAAACAAAATAAAAAAAAACAACAAAAAAACCCAACAAAAATAAATAAATAAAAAAAACAAAAAACAAAACACACACACACACACACACACAAAGAATCGAACTGAAGGCAAACACAGGGGCTGATGCTCAATTGAATTATGATTTCCATGCCGCCTCATGGAACATGATCTTGACATTTTACGACATTGTTATTTTGGATTAGGAATTCAAAAACACATAATTTTATATTTGCGTGAATTTTTTTGTTGTTGGCAGCAGCTGCACTAAGACGAAGGCGCGTTTGGGTATGCTTCAGAAAGTTGAGATTCTACTGTAATGTCTGGGCTTCACTGGGCGAGCATCAATCCTGACAAGGTAAAGTTATGGCACGGCCTATGAGGATTGTGCTCAGTTGAAACTGACGAACCTGAACAAATTGAAGCGCAGGGCGATATATCTTGAAAAGAGCGAATTTTCATTCAAATAACGAGATTGTGTGAGCCATTCAAATTTTATGGAGGGACGTCCAGGGCATATTAACCTTGTTATCGATGATGCAAGATTTACAAGCTTTATTTTATAATACGCCTGCTTGTGTGTGTGTGTGTGTGAGTATGTGTGTAAGGTACCACCAGTTCCATGGGCATTGTGGGAGTGACACGGTGCAAAGTTTTATTGCGGCAGTTTGTCTCAGCTTGAAGCGAAGTACGACAAATTAGGCAGACTCTGGCTGACTTTTGACTCACACTAAAATATGAAAGTAATCAATCTTCAGGGAAACTTCAGGGAAACATTGGACAGCCTCCAGACATGTTTTGCTGAAATTTGGCAAAGAAATAAAGAAAAAGAAAACAAATTATACTTACCAATTTAACACGGTTACTAAAAATCACCAGGCTTTAATTTTTTTTTCAGACCATTTTTTTATTATTATTTTACACCTTTCTAAACGAACCGAGTGAATTTTGGTTTGAGAAGGTCATCCTCTTTATTCCACTCGAACTAATTGAATCCTAGAAAAATTACCCCTTCGGTATCGAGTGTTTGGACGGCACAGGGAACTTTCTCAAATCAATTTTTGAAAATACGAAATAATTAAACGCTCCAAGCCGAACGAGGCCTATGTCACAGTATGTGGAAATCATTTTAGTCACTGATTTGACCTATGACAGCTAGATTAAAAAAAATTAACGTTTACCCTTTTTAGCTTGATTCTTTTACGATGGATTCCATGATAAAACGCTATATATCTAATTTAGGAAATTTTCTAGTAAATAGTAAAAACATTTTTTTTTGCAATTTGTAAGAAAAAAAAGTATTATTGCACTAAGTTTAGTTCGCTTTGATGGTACCAAAGTAAATTAAAAGATGGCACACACAAAAAAAACCCAAACAAAAAAAAAACAAAACAAAAAACCAAGAAAAAACCAAAAAACCCCCCCAAAAACCAAAAAAAAACAAAAACAACAAAAAAAAACCAAAAAAAAACAAAAAAACAAAACAAAAAAAAAAAACAACACAAAAAATCGTCATAGAGTCCAATTTATATTAACTCTCCACAAAATATGAAGTTACATAACGCATCGCGATCCATATACTGAAGGGACAAAGGTTAACATTTAACTTATTCTTGAGAAAAGGTCAAAATTAATGGCAATTCTCATCAGCTTGTCAAACAGCTATAACTCTACATATGTATATATATATATATATATATATATATATATATATATATATATATATATATATATATATATATGTATCTGCCTTTGCTTATCTCCGCCCCACTCTCATTTCATTTCTATCTCCCATTTCTTTCTCCTTATTCTCTATCTCTCCTTTTTACTCTCCCCCGTCTCTATCCCTTTCTTTCTCTCTGCTATGTCTCTGTTTCTCTCTCTATCTGTGTCTGTACTTGTTTCCCCTCACTTTATCTCTTTGTTTCTATTCTTTGCCACCTCTCTGTTCAATGTTGAGTTTGTAACCCCACAGCTCTGACTCCTCTTGATTGAATTTGCTCCGGAATGTACATAAACTAATTACAGCTCATTGGCTTGTTTTCCTCGCGAAATTCTTTATCCCACACCATTTCTTAATGATAATGGTACAATTCCATACAAAACTTGCAAACTAACTCATTCCATCTTGGTGGAAGATGGCGAAGAATTCATGCCACGCTACATTACTGAAGATGGAGTTCAAGCAGGGAAGGTGCTGCTTTGGGGAATATGGCTGGCTTAGGAGACATTAAATTACGTAGATAAACTAGAAAACCCCCAGCTTTTCCTGGTGTAGAATCGATAATTTCATCTGTGTAGGACTATTGGAAGTAAAATTTGTTTAGAAATGCACGGACGAAGAAAAACACGAAAAAAAAGGAGAAGGAAGAATTATGGACAGAGAATGAAAGAAGGAGGGAGAGAAGAAAAGGAGAGGAGAGATGAAAGGAGGTCGAGGTGGAAAAGTGTGGGGGGGGGGGGGGTCGGGGAATGAAGAGATGGAAAAATAGAATATGACGGAGACAGGTAGAGAATAAGAAAGAAGTAAAGAGGCAAAGAGAGACTGAATTTCAGAGAGAGAGAGAGAGAGAGAGAGAGAGAGAGAGAGAGAGAGAGAGAGAGAGAGAGAGAGAGAGAGAGAGAGAGAGAAAATGAGAGAGACACACACACACGAACGATGACAAATAAAGAGCGAGAGATATAGGAACAGAAAAGAAAGGGAGAGAGATAGATGTATTGATAAACAGATAGATAGATTGATAGATAGATAGAAGATTAAAAAAATATGTGAAGAGGGAAAGAGAAATAGAGGAAGATGGAGAGGGAATGAAAAAGATAAAAAGATAGATATATAGAAAGAAAGCAAGAGAGGGAGAGAGTGAGCGAGAGAGAAAAGAGAAAGAGAGAGAGAGAGAGAGAGAGAGAGAGAGAGAGAGAGAGAGAGAGAGAGAGAGAAAGAAAGAGAGAGAGAGAGAGAGAGAGAAAGAGAGAGAGAGAGAGAGAGAGAGAGAGAGAGAGAGAGAGAGAGAGAGAGAGAGAGAGAGAGAGAGAGAGAGAGAGAGAGAGAGAGAGAGAGAGAGAGAGAGAGAGAGAGAGAGAGAGAGAGAGAGAGAGAGAGAGAGAGAGAGAGAGAGAGAGAGAGAGAGAGAGAGACTGTCGGGAAGATAAGAAACATAGGTTTGGGGTCGATTGAGCACGAAACCTTGATGTAGACTGATCTTCATTGAATCCATTAAGAGCCCTTTCTTCTGAACCTTTTCAAAGAGATCACTTTTATTGATGAGGATAGGAACGATACATACTTTAATTAACAGAGAACAAAACTTTATTCAAATTGCCAAGTATTTAATGGAGCAATACACAAAGGAAAAAAAATGGAGATTCGGTAAGTGTATTGCTTATGAACTAAAAGAGATATTGCCGTTAGAATTACCAGAGAATTTACTGCAGAACTAACCTAAGTGTAGGAATTTCTTCTTAAATTCAATAAAACAATTTGCACACAGAGGAATAATTTTCTTGCGTCAGTTTAGAATTTTTTTTTATCAGAGATCTATCTTTTAGAAGACTGCCTAATTTGTCAAGTGGAATAACGCATTGGAATCGCACGCTAAACACACGAGAAAGCTCTGTTAACTACTTTGTCGATGCCAAATTAAGTAAAATGTCTAGATTTTCTCCAGGTTAAAATTAGTAGCCATATGAAAGCTGATACTGCAGTTGGAGAGGACCACATTTAAATTTCCATGACAACTGATATGACATTTGTTAACATATCATTCTGTTAACATCTGTAGCTTCCGTGTCTGTATTTAAAAGATAAACAAAATCCTGTTACTTCCGTGTTAGTGAGCAAGATATTTTAGGAAGCCTTCGTGGATTTGGGAGACTTGGAGAAGCTTGACATTGTTTCAGAGGTTTGTAAAAAAATTGAAATACCCTTTTTGGTAGTTCAACGGTTTGAAGAACCTAAAAATATCTTGCAAAGAATTCAATTGTTTGATGAAACTTGAAATAACCTTGTAGTATTTGAGAGTTTTGTATCACTTTTGTGAGTGTTTCAGAAAAAGTTTGAGAAAACTTGATATTTGTTAGAGTTTCAAGAAGTTAATCAAGCTTCAACCACTCTTAATAATTTTTAGAATGTTAAATAAATGCTTAGTTTTTTTTGTCTGTATAAATGCTGATTATGATAACAATAAAACAAGACAGAAACGCATTTATTCGTGATAAGACAAAAATTATATTATTAGTGAGGGGCTGCATATGTCTACATAGTGCATCAATAATAAATAAGCTCCTCCATTCTTGAAACATCCACCACAGTATGATTTTTCTCATCCAATTTTCAAGGATACTTAGGTTTACCTTTATTAAGATACGCAGATCCTGGGCATTGCTTCTCCTGTGAAGAAACATCAAATTGCAAAACCTCAACAGATCTTTCATTTTCCTTGCTTGTACCTGGGACATTAAGATTTACAAATAATCTGTTCTCATCATCACAAAATATTCCGAAAGGTTCTCAACTTGCGAAAGAAGTTTCTTTTTGTCTGTATAATAATTTAGCAAACATTAGTAATAAAATGTTTCATAACTTACAGATCTCCAGTTTTTAGTAAACAACTTTTTTTTTCTAACCTTGAACTATCTTGGTTGAAGAAATGAAACAAACAAACATAAAGCGAGCATTGACATCCATCATTAAACATGAATATCGAAGACGCAATTCTTCTCAATCATGAAAATTTTTAAAAACAATAATGCTAAAGAATTGAGGAAAAAATATCTGAAGAAATCTAGGACGTGTACCATTTGTAGCAAGAGATCAAAGACAGATTCATGTACGTTTTATAAGGAACAGAAAGATTTGGCCGACTGTTCAGACTAAGATGTAAAGTTCAATCAAAAGTGAGAGATATGAATTTTAGATTTCTTTTCGATTCACTAAGCCTAGATCTAGAACTTCGTCGCCGATGAAAACAATTCCACGTCTGGCCCTGTTCTCCATATCTCCAATTTTTCCCCATGATCCTTTTTTAAAATTAAGCGTCTGAGAATATTTACGCTTTCTTTTTCTACGATCACAGTTGTAGCTCCTAGTCTGTACTGACCAAACTCAGCTGAGGTAGCCAGTGGGTTCGAGACTAGACCAGATAGCTCAAGTTTCGCTCGCCAGGAAGAGATGACCGCACTAGCAGGACTGACTTCCGTTCGGTAGTTTTAATTATAAACTTTTTTAGAAATAAACAAGCAGAGACAATCGGATTTGTAGTCGTGCCTTCCACATAAACTCTCTCTCTCTCTCTCTCTCTCTCTCTCTCTCTCTCTCTCTCTCTCGCTCTCTCAGGTGATCATAAATAGAGAAATAAGCAACGATTCATGGTTCTAAACAATCTATAATTAATACCAAGCTCTGTTAGTGCTCATTCCGGAGATATGTTATGGGATTAGATCACAAAACGAACTTGGTTTGATTTCTTTTTTTTTACAGTCTATTCAGCGTTTTGCACAACCTATGCACAAATATAATGATGTACCTAGAATTATTAATCTGAAACTACGCAAAGCTTATTTTGGACATCCACCAATCGAGAACGGATTCGAACCAGAATTATGTGGAATAAGGTCTGCAACAAGCACACAACCACCCCCACCCCCGATACACATACACATTATCTCTTCCCTTCCTCCGCCTCTGTTCATCCCAATCTGCGATGAAATTTGAACTTAAGAGATAACAAACAACACCAGAAACTCTGTAGTCTCAAAATGAGGATACCAAAACGTCATCGATAGAGAAGACAAAAGCCTTTCGATCCCGTGTTGTTGGACTCTCTCAAATGTCAACGCAACGACTGAAAGAGCAAAACCAGCCCTCATCATGAGCACATAAAAAGAATTTCTTGTGATAGGATAATAATACACTTGACTTTCAGGAAAACGAGGCTTAGGGTTTTGTTATGGCGTCAAGTGTTTAGTCAATTAGCTGCAGCAGTAGTAATAGTAAAAATAGTAGTTCTAAATTGTTGTCCACGCCAAGTCTCTCTCAGACTTGCTTAGACGACGCAGCTGAACACAATCTTGATAAACTCTTGAAACAAAAGATCACGAAGCTTATTTCAACTAGACGTTTTTTTTTTGATCTTTTGAAACCCATAGCAAAAAGTTAAAAAAAACAACAAAAAAAAACCCAACAAAAAAACAAAAAAAAAAAACAACAAAAAATTAAGGTATTGAAATCGGACAAGTGACGTCGATTTACTGTTTGAATCGAAGTTGCTGCACTGGAAATGAAACATCTTAAAAGATGCAATGAAAGATATTGCATTTCCTTTTTCTATTTATATTTTTCGATGTCACATTAAGTGCATAAACAAGCAGCGAGAAGGACGAGAAGCCAAAAGCTTTTCCCTGTTTTTGAACATCCTGTGGTTGCTCAAAGGTCATTACCCTAACCTTGACTCTCATTTGCTGCACATTTCAAGGCGATCAGTCAATCATAGGACCACCCACAAACTGACACACAACTCAGCTTTCTGGTACTTAATTCGATATTGCTTTTTCTCTCCCTCCAGCAATTCACTGCGGCCAGCAGCTATCCATTAGGAAAAAAAGTAAAAAAAAATGAAATATAAAGATAAATGTGATCGTTGAGTTTTCAATTGGTGCTGAACGCTGTTTTACACAGTCGAGAGCAGTTATAAAATAGTTTGAATATGATGGACGGTGATTTACAAGACGTAGCATCAATTTCAGAGGAATGGGCAAAACATCAGGTTCTTTATAAATCTCACATCTCTCTTATTTCTTCGTTTTGTTTTCTTTCCATTGCAGGAGTAAATAGAAAATAAACATGTTTTGGACATTTCATTTAACACGACTTTTTCTTAACCCCCACCCTCTTTGGAACTTCTCGATTGCGTTTAGAACAAACCGGCTCTTAACACCCAATTACTTGAGATGTAGAAACAATGAAATCTTTTGAGATATGAACAAATTTTGTTACACTGAAAACTCTCACGGAGCCCATGAACTGAAGGAAACAGGAGACGAAAATCAACACAAGGACAGAGATGAAAATTGTGAACAGTTCACTTCCGCATTCGAACACGCTCCTAATAAACAAACACTAGTGTGAATTGAGACGTATATATGGACCGACGCCAGAGCTCTTCCCATTCAAGAAAATAAATAAAATCAGCTTTTTTTGCTTGAATGAACTACGATACAGCCACTGTGGAAATTCTGATATTTTTTGAACTTGAGAATCCCATATTTACGTTGACGTTCATCAGTTTCTTGTTGAATGGTGGAAAAAAACGAAAAACAAAACAAAACCAGGGTTATAAATTAAACCCTGCAAATTCATACTTGCTCAGGATCTCGAGATATTTAAACACCTTGTGAAACTAGAGACGTGTGGAACTTGAAATGGTACCTTTTAAAATGCTTCCATGCTTAATGAAATGTAGTGCAAAATGACAAACTCATACTTCCAGCAAGTCAAATCACAACGATGCATCTATCTCAATTCAAAGTAAAAAAAAAAGATCACATTGTATGATATTGAAAATAATAGGTCATTGTAATGGAATGCACCATTTTAACGACACCCCCCCCTATTAGGGCAATTTTTATAGTGAACAACCCATAGTTTGTAATCTCTTATTTTGAGATGAGCAAGACATTTTTAAAAGTATACTGGACATGAAGGAAATGAAGAGAATGTAATCACCCAACACTCGGTAGGGTAGTCTCACCCCTCAACCGTATTACTTGATGGACGAAATTTCCTCTTAGGAATCTCTTCACTATTAACCAATCATCCATTTAATGTAGCCGAGGTACTATCTAAATATTCTTGGAAACCACCGTTTTATCTTGTCTCACCCATGGTCCTGCCTCCATGTGACGAGTACCGTGGTCTACTTTGCTATGTGTAATTTTCATGATATGTTTGGAGTTCTTCATTGTCCTTGCCCACGTTTTTCACAACTCTACACCTTTTGTCACGTGTCTTAATTGACTGATAACCGTCTGTCAGAACGAGCAGTCTATCTGATGTATAGTTCTTTAAGGTAAACTTTATTGGCACTGTATGCTTTGTTTGCATGCAAGATCTATAGCAAATCTCCAACTATTTTTCAGATTAATAATTTTTCTCAGTCACCGAAGTTGAGCAGATATCGTGTAACAGGAGCGGTAGACAAGCTTGGATACTGTTTGCATAAAATCATGGCATCACATCTTGAATCTACAATCATAATTCTGATCAAAATATTAAAAAAACCTACGTCGAAACAGACATCTCCTCCCGTAACAGCATTCTCTAGTCTGAATTAAAAGGTTTGTTCCAAACGTTCGAACCCGCCTCAGATAAAGTTCGAGTCATGCGAGTCGACAAACACACCAAGTTGCTGTCAACAGCCTACCAAAAAAAAATAAATTCTCACCAAAATTGTTGCTCTATTTGTGGTAATACCCACAATTATAACCAGGAGAAAAATAATACGAATTTATTCACTGTAAAGGAAAAAAACAATTTTTACATTGATCCAAATGCTTTTTACGAGTGATATTTCGTAGCTTTAAATATTCAACGTCTTTTCAAACTAAAAGTAAACAATTTTTTTTCTTTGTAGAGTATTTCTTTAAAAGTAAAAAAAAAATATTTGGTTGAACAAAGCCTAGTTTCTAACGTCCCTATTTGAACAACAGGGTAAAAAACAAAACAATACAGCTGAGACAATAATAACTTGAAAGACGATACACAATTAAAACTTGACCCAGGCTTTGGCCCCTTAGATGGTATAAAAAGAAATATACCGCACCGGAACAAGTCAAGTTCGAAAACATGGCGTCAGTGAGGAAGTCTCTCTCTCTCTCTCTCTCTCTCTCTCTCTCTCTCTCTCTCTCTCTCTCTCTCTCTCTTCCTTCCCCGCCCCAAAACAAACACAAACATACAAGAAACCTAACTCTTTGCCAGTCTTCTAATTATGACTGAAACCTTAACTCTCTCCAAGAGTTTCTTAATTTCATGTTCGCGTGTTTGTTCAGAGATCAGGACTTACAGGTCATCTGTTCAGAACACAGAAGCTGCTTCGTTGACTTCGCCTCACAAGCTCTCAACAAAAGTTGAAAAATCTTGACAGAGAACGAATACAAAGACAGACAGGCGCCGCGCCGATGAAAAACATTCTTGAGGTTGTCATGCTGTTGCCGAGACGTCCAAAGATTGCCAGCGTGTACAATACTCTACCATGGCAAGACGTGCCTCGGATGTTGAACGAGGCGGCCAATTTCCTGCCAAGATGGTCAGCGAGGAAGACTTCCGCCGATTGGGCGATGGTCGAACTTTCTAAGACTTCGGTGAAGCTTGTTCCAAATAAGAGCACTGACGCTGCCGTGGTTCTCCTTTGAGTTCAGTTTCCTAGCAAAATCTGTCAATAATGTGAAATATTAGAATGGTTGTGTTTTGTTTAGTGTTAAAATTGAAAAAAAACATATTGTACCAAAAGAAGCACATTTCAATTTTTCTTTCTATTTACAGTTGTTTTTGTGTATTTTTTGAGCATCCTCACTGACTATTTGAGAAATTAAACCAATAAATAATGCAATATTCTGTTTAGTAGCTAAAAAGTAGTTATTGCTGCTTTCAGCCAATATTTGTTTTGAAAAAAAGATGATTGCAAGAAAGCTAAAGTTTTTATCTAGCCTCTGAGCTGATATAAGGCTAGTGTGAAAATAGTCAGGCCTTCCTCCCAGCTGTGAATATCATAAAATAGGATCCTCAGTGTAGCAGTTTCATTCTGATCTTGTTACCACCGATATTAAACCGATAAAATCTAATACTTTCCCTTAAGCAGCATATAACTTAAAATCTGTGCCGTGCAATTACATCCCATTAAGAAACATTCCGCCTGAAGGCTCTATCCAAAGATTGAGGGAAATACCCAAACTTAATATGTGAATAACATTTCAGTGCAGCAAAATCTCTTCAAAATTATGTGATACTATAATTATTATTTTGTGGTGAGAGACAAAGAGAGAGACAAAGAGAGAGAGAGAGAGAGAGAGAGAGAGAGAGAGAGAGAGAGAGAGAGAGAGAGAGAGAGAGAGAGAGAGAGAGAGAGAGAGAGAGAGAGAGTGACGAAGAGACTGGTAGAGGAGAAGAAAACGAATAAAAGGAAGAACGAAAACACAAAAACAAAAAAAGACGAAGAAGAAGAAAAAGAAGAAGAAGAAGAAGAAGAAGAAGAAGAAGAAGAAGAAGAAGAAGAAGAAGAAGAAGAAGAAGAAGAAGAAGAAGAAGAAGAAGAAGAAGAAGAAGAAGAAGAAGAAGAAGACGAACGACATGAGGAGGAGGAAGAGGAGGAGAAAAAAAAGAAAAAGATAAAGAAGAAAATATTTTCTTACCTTGAATAGAGTCTCTTCGTTTTGAGCATCTATATTTATCTCTTTAGTTTAAGTTACATTTAGAAGTTTCGGTGTGTTTTTCTATCCGTCTATAACATTAGTCATTAATTAGACAGTTGGGAAAATAAAAGAGGCACAACCTCAAAACGAAGAGAATCTCCTGTCAAAGCGACAAAATAATTTGACCAGAAATATGGCCTTATATGAAGAGCAGAATGGGTGGGATATATAACACTCGAGCTATCGAAATAGCTTTAAGTAGATCAAGCTCTAGATAGGCTTCAGTAAGTCAAATCCGATCCAGTTTAAGGGCCTCTATGCTTTTTAAATGCTATTTCTGGCCTTTTCTAAGGTACATATTGATTGAACGAAGTCATTTTCTCTCAGTAAACATGGAATCACTTCAATATACGTATCTACATAAGCGTGGGTTGACGTAGATTGGTTTTTTTTCGGGTACAAATCCTTCGACCTTCCAAAAAATAGGGTCAAACTACTTGAGCTAAGCGCTCCCGTCTATGGGTAGCAAATGTACTTCTTTAAAGTGCACGATAAACCTCTCTAATGGAACAGACATATCTCACAAGTCTTTAATTCTAAGCTACACGTTACAGAAATACAAATAGTTGACTATTTCTAGCCTTATATAAAGCGCAGCTATTAATTGCAGCTAGGCAGAGCACAGTTAGGCATTTTTTTGCGAGAATTCATAACCTTCTAATAAACGTTTATAGGGATCTTAAAATAGATATAAAAATTACAGAAATAGCTGATTTCTCATTATTCTCTGGCTGTCGTATGTGAGAAGAATGGTCAAGGACTGAGATCAAAGTTATAGCTACATCTTAGATGCAGTATATCACCAAGTCTTAGATGCAGTATATCACTAAGTCTTAGATGCAGTATATCACTAAGTCTTAGATGCAGTATATCACCAAGACTTAGATGCAGTATATCACTAAGTCTTAGATGCAGTATATCACTAAGTCTTAGATGCAGTATATCACTAAGTCTTCGATTCAGTTTACCACGTCTTACATGGAGTATACCATTAAGTTTTAGATGCAGTATACTCCTAAGTCTTAGATGAAGTATATCACTAAGTCTTAGATTCAGTTTACCACGTCTTAGATGTAGTATACCATTAAGTCTTAGATGCAGTATACCCTAAGTCTTAGATGAAGTATATCACTAAGTCTTCGATTCAGTTTACCACGTCTTACATGGAGTATACCATTAAGTCTTAAATGCAGCATATCACTAGCACTAGGTCTTAGGTTCAGTTTACCACAACTTCTTAGACACAGTATACCACTAAGTCATAGAAGCAGTTTACTATAACAAACACAAGCTAGAATGCTAGAGGCTCAAAGAATAAGAATACGACTCCCATTACTTCTGTTTTCATTTGGTAGACTTATTCCCTGTAAATGAATGCATGCATTTATGAGTGCAGACTAATGCATAGAACTTCCTGATTTGGCAGTGCAAACCGACTGAGACGGCCAGGTCGACTCAGTAATATTGATGGCTTGAGATTTTGGCCAAGGGTACTGCAGAAAGTTCGCCTCAGCATGAAACCTTTATCAATCATCTCAAGTCGAAGCGGAAAGAAAAAAATGAGAAATTGCTTGCGTCATAACTTCTACTTTTCTTTCTTTCTTCTTTTTTTTTTTTTGAAATACATAAGACTAAGAGATATTCCTTGCCTAGCATACCTTATGGAAACGAAATGTATCAAAGATTTTGATTCCATAAGCTGAATTTTTTCTGTTTCTAAGCGATATTTTTAAATGCTTGCGTTTAAAATCATAGGAAAGTTGAAATGTAAAGCACTAACCCAGATGATATAAAGCTAATAATTATATTAAAAGAAAATGTCGGTTTCTTCACATTTAATAATTAGCCCTCATTGATATATTTGTCCAGATTGCTGTTTTCTCTGGAGTTAAACTGGAATTCCCCTCTCGACCTTCTGTTACATACTCCCCCAGCCTCCTTTTCATCTCTAGTTCTCTCTAAGGCCCCATGTATTTTATTCTTTCCTTCTATCATCTGCATTTATTTCCTTTCTCGCTGATGTTGACAGTTTATATTATTTGTGATATTTCTCTGCTACTTACATTGTGTTTTGTAAAGTAAACAAAGTTATCTCAATGGTCGACAAATAAAAGGCAGAGATATGAAGAATTTTGTCCTTTGACCTATTTATATTTGCTAAAGAGAGAGAAGGCTTTAATAAATTTAAATCAGGATGCTATAGACGGAGTAAAGGAATCGGGAGTTTAAACAAGGGAAAGACAGCTGCTCTCCTGTGCCTGGTGAGCATATCTCTTTATTTACTCTCTCTCTCTCTCTCTCTCTCTCTCTCTCTCTCTCTCTCTCTCTCTCTCTCTCTCTCTTTTTCTCATTCTACCAACTCCTATTCCTTATATACAATTGTCTAAAA